>JAJPUD010000430.1:457242-596095 GCA_023553655.1 Myrmecobius fasciatus | reverse complement strand
AGACATCTTGGGGGATCTGCCTAGGGGAGCCGGACACCTGCCTTGAGAAGGGGATAGTTGGTTTGGGCGTGATTAGATTTTAGAGAGCCAGCTGTTTGGGGCGAGGCAATGCCTATCTTTGAGGGCACTCTGGGAAGAACAGTATGTTTAGGGATGGGCCTACCCAACTTTAAAAAGTATATCTGGTTTAGGGAAGGGGGCACTTGGTTTTGGAGGGGAATCGAGTTTGAGGGAGAGGGACATTTAGTTTGGGAACTGAAAAGCAAGGTTGCTCTGGAGGAGATGCTAGTTTCGGGAGTGGGGGGTAGTCATTTTGGATGATAGCTACCTGGTGTGGGGAAAAGAAGCACTTGGTTTGAAAAGTGGAATCTTGAGACTTTGGGGGGAACGCTAGTTTTGGGGAAGGAAAATATTTATTTAGGAAACCTGCTTTTTTAAGGGGCATTTGATTTTGGGGGCCATAGGATGGGGTTTTTACTTTATAGAGGGAATGCTAGTTTTGGGGAATCTGACATTACCTTTGAGAGAGACTCATTTGGGGGAACATTCTGTTCAGAAAGTAACTTTTTTTTAGGAGAAGGGAGGATCTGGTTTTGGGAAAAGGGAGGATATCTTGTTTTGGAGGCATAGCACCCAGATTTTGAAGTTTGGGGGAGAGCTATGTTAGGTTTGGGAGTCACTTGTTTTGGGGGAGTTATAGTGACACCTGTTTGGTGAAGGGAATATCTAGATTTTTGAACTGGGGCATCCAAGGTTTTTTAAGAGAATAACTGTTTTTGGAAGAGGGGATATTTGGTTTTGGTGGTCCTAATTTTTGAAGAGGGGCGTTTTGGAGATAGTGTAGCACTGCTTTTTTGAAGGCACTAATTTTTGGGGAGGGGACAATAATGGTGGAACATTTGGGAAGGAGTTCCCAATCTGGTGATGGGGGACTCAGTTTTGGAAGTGAGTGGCCGAGGAGACTTTAGTTTTGGGTGGGTTATTTAGTTTTGGAAAGGGAGATGGATGTTTTCAAGAGGGGAATTCTCATTTTGTTTAAGGACACTGGTCTGAAGAATGGGAGAGGTGTTTAGGGCTAGAGAGAGAGGTCAGTATGGATGTTGTGAATATATGTGACGCTAGAGGATGGAAAAGAAGAGAATGGGGCAGTTAGGAATGGGAGTCCCCCTTTGGCCATCCTCTTCCTTTCCTCTTGAGAAAGGAATTGAGAGGAAGCTTGGGTTTGGTGCTTGGGAGTGAGCAGACAACCAAGCAGAGGAGAAGGGGAAGGAAAAGAAGGGGGCTGTTGTGATTTTAAAGGTCTGGGTACCCTGGACCAGAGGGTCTACAAATGGAAGAGATGGAATCAAGGAAGTGAGGCAAGAGAGGAGAGGGATGGAGAAGTGACTCCTAGAGAGAGTAGAAAGGGGATGTGGCTTAGGTTAAATCAGTTGTGGGACTTTTAACAACAGAAGAGGTTAGTAATGTGGTTACAACTCACTGAGCCTCTTCAGCTGGGGATAGCACATCTAGAAGCAGCATCCAGGACTCAAAAGCAGCATCCTTGTGCAGGGCTTGGTTGCATCCATTCCCTTTGGATCTACAGCCAGGCTTCTCAGAAACTCCTTTCCCACTTCCTTGACCTCAAGCCTGAAAGGAAGTTTTTGGGACTTGGGGATTCTGAGAAGAGAAATTAGGGGTGGAAAGAGTGGGGGATGTGATATTTGGTTTGTGGCAGTAGCTTCAGGGAGGTCGTGGTCTGAGGTCAGAGCCAGAGCACTTTGTGGTTGGGGAGGGGGGCATGAATTCAGATTGGAAAAGCCTCATTTAGTGTGAGAGGTTGAGGGGGTGCTGCTTATTGTGGCTTTTCTTCCTGGTCATTTGATCAGAAGTTGTTCAACCTGGCTCATATTCCTTAGAACTTTTGGCAAACTTTTCACATTTTCTCTGTTTTGCTTCCTGATTTTCAGAGCCCTTACAGGCTTCCTGGGCTACATAAATGGCTATGCTCATGCATGGTATTTTTCTGTAAGATTCTTTTCTCTCCTTTTAAAGACAAAAACTCTTCTAGAGAAGGTAGTCTTGTCCTATTACGTGTTGATGTAAGGGAGGTGACCCACTTGTCTTCCTTTAGTGCCGAGGGTCCCAGGAGTCCCCAAATTGAGGACATTTCTTCTTACTGAATTCTTTTGCTTGATTTACCTGTTTTGCTCTGGCTTTGACCTTTAGCAGGGAGAATTACTACAGGGAGCCTCAATCTAAGGATCCTGGAAAGAAACTAGAAAGATTGCAGTCGCATATCAGTTCTAGTGGCAGAGGGGTGCCATTGTTAGTGTGAAAGCTATACATTGAATGCTTGAAACTTTAGGGGCTTGATTGTTAATTTCTTTAGGACATAGGTTTTTTTGTTCATTTAGAAGACTTTTTTTTCCCTTCCCTTTTAACCTCATGGAATAATCTCTTTCCAGATTGACTGAAGATCTTAAAATTGTAAAGTCTCAATGTTCTGGGCCTTTGGGGGTGGGATATAGGAGAGAAAATAGACTGAACAGTTTAAGTAGCAATTTTCAGTCTCATTTTTTTCCACTGTATATTCAGATGATGCTTATTTACTTATTTTTTAGTTCCTAAGTGCTCTAGTTATTGCAGCCCAGAGGCATGTCAGTAATTTGAGTGCTTGCCAGTGTCAAGCTTGGTGCTAGGTACTGTTCGGAATGCAAAGAGGTTTCTCTTTGTTTAGAAGCTCCTAATGGGTCTGTCTATCCGGAGTCAGTAAAGCTGAGAGGTGGGCTAGGTGGGTGTTTCTTGAGCCTCAGGTGGTTAAGGAAAGTTTTATGGAGGACAGAGAATTTAAGCTTTGTTCAAAGGAGCCAACGGAGATCACTCAACAATTATACTTAACCCCCTGTGGCTCTTCTAGGTTCTCTATTTTCATTCTATGGCAATGATAATAATTAGTTTTATGTATATTTATACACATGTGTGTATAGTTCATTGCCTTCTCACATTGAGGGGAAATTGCATGGAGTAATATGGGATGAACCCGGAGTTTGCAAGCAGAGACGTGATTTCAGATTCTAGCTGTTCTATTAGTTCTGTGGCCTTAAGTATGCCAATTACTTCTTCTGGGCCTCAGTTTTTTCACCTGTAAAATGAGATGCTTGGACTTGTTGATTTCGAAGGCTCCTTTCAACTAATCCTCCCTGATTGAGAGCAGTGATATCTATTTAAGAAGAAATGGGGCCATTAAACATACATAAGGATTCATGGGCTGCATATTGACATAGTAAACCATGGATTCACCTTCTGTCTGTTCTATTGTGTTTTTATTTATTTTGTTAAACATTCCCCAAGCATATTTTAATCTGGTTCTGGTAGTACTATGGGTGGCCTTCGGACTGCACTCTGAATACCTCTGCTTTAGAGCACTTCTGGCAGTGTTGGGGAATCTACCTTGTAGGCCCACTAGCCTTCCTGTATCAAGCCTTTTTGTATGTGGTAGATAGCATCAAAGGAACAGAGCTGGAAGGCGTCCTCCGAGATCCTCCTCTCCAACTCCCTCTTTTTTAGATGAGAAAATTGAAACTAACAGCATTAAGTGACTTTCTCAGATGCATCTTAAGAGGCAGGAATGGAACTCAAGTCTTCCTGACTCCAATCCCAGTACTTTATTCACTTTACCACCTTGTGAAATACTAAGTTTACATGATAGCAATTGGTCCTAGGATTTCCTCTATATAGGGAACTCCTGGAGGAGGAAACTCCATCTACCAATTCAGGCCAGTTAATCACTGTACATATATTATCATTTACTTATTATTAGGCCTGCTGTGTACCAGGCACTGTGCCAAGTACTGGAGATACAAAGACAGATAAAAGACAACCCCCTGCCTTCCAGGAGCTCCCTGTCTGATGGGGGAGACAACATGCAAATGGCCATGTCCAGAGAAACTCTAGGCAGAAGAAGCAGGAGGTAGTAGACAGAGGGATCAGGAAAGGCTTCCTAGAGACAGAACAGAGCAGGGCTTGGAGACAGTCAGGGAACCCTGGAGATAGAGAGGAAGACAAGGGTGTTAGTTCTGCCCGATCTGGGGAGGCACCTTTTCTTTAATCACTTATCTGAGAGAGTTTCAGGGGTCTGGAGAACTTTTAAGGAAGTTGTCTATCTCAGAGCTGGTGTATGTTGGGGTCAGGGCTTCCTGGCTGACAGGCTAGCTCACTCTCCCCTCTGGTTCTTATATTATGCAAGTTGACATTTATACAATGCTTAAAGAGTTACAGAACTCTTTAAATACATTATTAATTCATTTGAATGTTACATTGGCCCTGAGGGGAAGTGGAATTACTGATGTGTTAGTCCCTGTTTTGCAAAAGAAGCCGGGCTTCAGAGACTTGCAATGACTTATCCTTGGTCACACAGCTACTATTGCAGATGGACTTTGAACCGAGACCTCTGGTGGGTCACTCAGACTCCTCTTCTTTCCACTCCACGTAGACGTTCTGGTGGTCAGTAAGACACTGCTGCTGGTAGCCTGTGTAGCTCATGTTCCTCCCTGAAATGTGTCCTAGAAGTTTGAGCTCAGTGATTGGCTCAGGTCCAAGAGTACAGCCCGCTTGGGTCCCCATCATCTCTCAACCACTATTTTGGATGGTTTTTCAGTCTTGCTTGCTTCTGGGTGTTCTTTCCTAAGGAAATTGGCTTTTTGGGAGTTGGTATGGGATAATCCTTGGTATCATGTAGAACATTTTTTGGCCAATGTACACTAAAGGATTTTTGAAGTGAATTGAGTTGATTGCATTTTATCTCTTGATTATGCAACATTGCAGTGAAATCTACTGAGAAATCCTGACTCCCAGAGATGAAAGTCCATTGATGAAATTTCCCAGCCTTCAGAACAATGTTAATCATAGGATTTAGAGCTGGAAGAAATTGAAGAGGTCATCTAGTTCAGCTGATGAGGAAACTGAGGCCTTTCTAAAAGGGAGAAGTGATTGGACCACGGCCCCTCAAGTGATAAGTAAGACAAGTGAGGTTCAGACTTGGTTTTCTGACTCCAGAAGCAGTGCTCTTTCTGAGATACCATGGACCCCTCTCAATCCACTTCACATAAGTGAGTGGAATCATAGAATTCAGAGCTCTAGTTTCCAAGAGCTGGAGATCAGATGTCTTTAGCCAGGTTGTGGTGGGGTATCTAGGAAGTTGGATTTATTTTCCCTTTGCAGCAAATCATTAGTTTCTAGAATGTAATTTAGGAGAGTTGAGAAAATCCATAGTTTATGTTGTAATCTTGGGGTTCAGAATATATCCCTAGAAGAGATCCAGTTGATTAGAATCATAGCAGATCCAGTCTCCAATATGTGAAAGCATCCAAAAGAGAAACAGATGAAAGAGGGAATAAGAGCAGTTCCATTGATACCATGTGATATTCTACAGCAGAACTGTAGTGTGTAAGGGAAGAAGACACCTTGAACTACTGAAATGTGTCTGGGGAAATGGAATCAGTTGTTAAAAGGGAAAATGTATCTGGAAAGTATTTTTTTAAATGACTCATTAGCAATGTCATTTACTTTAAACGTAATCTGTATTACAGGATAGCCATAAGTTCCTTCCTTTAACACAATTATCTGTGGGGTACCTTCCATCCTCCCAATTTTTCATTTTTCATGAGCAGAATGGTACCTTTCATCCAGCAGATACTTAAGAAATATTTATTGAATTGAATATAAACCAGGCAAATTAGAAGCCTAGTTTAGGGAGACTTCAGAAGGATTTTTAGGTTGACATAGGCAATTTCTTTTATAAAAATGGATATTCCCAGGGAAATTCAAAATTTGATTTATGAAAAACTAATGCAACTTCTATGAACGTATATATTAGGCAAAGCAAACCATACCTAAGTTATTAGAGCGACAACTTGGGTGGTATGATGGGGAAGAGCAAATCTAGGTTGCATCTCTCTTTTAACAGATGGATGTCTTTGTGCTTTAGAGATCACCATGCTTTCCCTAGCTAGCCATCTCTGGAAACAGGAAACAGAAAGAAAGGGAAGAAAGCATTTCAGCAAAACCAAGTAACACCTCAGTTCTCCTCTGCTCTTCTGCCCCTGCCTAGACAAAGGAGGGAGGAAGGGAGGTGCGCTTTCTCTCTGGAGGGAGCTGTTCCATTTCCTTTCTCGTGGGAGGTCTTTCCTTCTTCCTGGGTTTGACTGATAAAGCTTTTGGTTTTTGTCTTTGGTGACTGGGCTTAAAACACAACATATTTTCATTATTTTTCTTATAAATAACACGAATGACAGCTTGTTAAACTTGATGATCCTTTGAGTTGGGGGTGGAGGGGGAATAACATTGTTTTGTAAAAGGAGAAACAGAGGCACTGTGAAGTAGAAGTGATATCAAGGAAGATAATGAATGTGGGATAAAGAGAGTCTATATGAGAATTAAAGTAGATTTTAAATCAATTCATTTAGGGTGAGCGTTTGTTAAATATTAGTTAAACTGGGGGTACAAAGATATATAACTAAAGGGGCAGCTAGGTGGTGCAGTGGATAGAGCACCAGCCCTGAAGTCAGGAGAACCTGAATTCAAATCTCGTCTCAGACACTTAACATTCCCTAGCTGTGTGATCCTGGGCAAGTCACTTAAGCCCAATTGCCTCAGGGAAAAAAAAAGATATATATAAAAGATATATATATATAGATCCTTCAGAGTTTTTAACCACCTTTAATTTAACTATTTTGGAGTAGCACAAATTGTGCTGTTTTTTCCGAATCAGATTTTTTGATAGTGTTGCTTATGATAGCACCACACTGAGCAGATTTGTACCTCCTGACCCCCATACAATGGTGGGGAGACCATATGAATGCATGGTGACTCCCAGCTTCTTTGGAGGTGGGGAATAAGTTTGGACATACTTTTGCCACCTTAGATTGTTCTTCCCCCCCCATAAAAGTTGCATTCTAGTAGGAGAGATAAGTGCCCACATATGAATGCAGCTGTGTTGTGAATATACAAATAGAATTATTGCTCCAAATGATTGCAGGTGTTGGCCTTCACTTAAGTTGATCTCCCTTGGTGGGGTCTGATCTGCTTGGCTGACATGTGAAGGCAACAGAGGTTAGCTAGCTTTGACATTTATCATATTATAAAGAAAGCTGACCCAGACCTCCAACTTGGAGTACTGAGAGCAGTGTTCCTCTCCTCATTCTCCACAAAGTAAATAGGGATTTTAGAATATGTACACCTGCAATCAATTAATATTTGAGCAAAGGAAACCAAGGATCAGATTGCCTTGTCCCTCACCCCCATCCCAGTCATCTTTCTTCTTCACCTCCATTTCTGTTTTCAGAGAGCCTTCCCTCACTTTTAACTTTGTCATCAGTGGAGAGCTGATATAGTCTTAAAATATTACATAGGATTGCTGGGTTCTGGTCTTCATATGAACCTGTAAAGCAGACCCAAAGATCAAGCATCCTCGAGAAGAATCTGAAGAATGGCCTAAGAATAATAAAGAAGTCTGATGACCTTTTCAGTAGAGAGGCTGTCTAGAAATCCTGGCTCAATGACATAGCCTTCGTGAAAGCTGCTGAAGAGAGGCCCTGGCATTGCATTGGCAGCTCTAGGACTAGAGGATAGTCAGTTCCTCCAAGCAGGAATCTTTGGGGATCATATGCCCCAAATCTAGAAAGTCATTATAGCTTTCTGATTTTTTTTTCCCTTCTGAAAGGAACATCTACTACCCTACTACTGACAAAAGAAATTGGATGTGACTAGGCTTTAGTAGCCCACTATTTCCTCCTTCTCCTCCGACATGCTGGCAAACAAGAGACGCTTGTGCTGAGACCTCTACTCATGTCTGGCCCTCTCATTGGGGCCCTGGATCAGTGAGCATGGTCCTACTGGAGGTAGAAGATTTGGATGGGAAGCTCTGAAGTTTGCCCGACAGACTACTAAGTATGTTTGGTAGACCCTCATGGGTGTTCCAATCCAGTGAGGCCCAGGTGGACATGTCACTTTGGGACTGGGGAAATAGGGTTGGGGAAGAGAACTTGGGGTTCTGCAGGAAGAAAAGATTCAGGCTATTCCCCCACCTAATAAATAAACATCAAACAGCAGAGCAGAGTTGTTAAAAAGGGCCTGAGAGTCAAAAGACCCAAGTTTGAGTCTTAATTCTACCACTTTTTAGCTGAATAACTTTGGGCAGGTCACTTAACTTTTGATTTTCCATCAATTCACAGATTTTTTAAGGTCCTTCCCATCTCTCATTAAACACTATGAATAACTAACACTATGAATAACTTGATTATCAGAACTTTGCTGAATAAGCTCATTAATGGACAAAATAGTGATAGTTCAAGTTTATAAAACATTTTAAAGTTTAAACAAATTTTCTTGACCAGTATGAGGTAGAAGTATGATTCCTATTTTATGGATAAAGTAAGGGAGATAGAACCCAACTAACTTGCCCAAAGTCACACAAACCAGGTCTCAAACTGAGCTCTTCTGACTTTACCGCCAGCCTGCTTTCCACAGCATCACACTTATTTGCCAGCCTAAGTAATCAGAAAATGGAAGTGCTGAAGAACTTAGGCTCAGTCCCCATTCAGCTCCAAACCTCAAAAGTAGGCTAATTCTCTCTCAGGATTCTTTACCAAAGTGGACTTTTCTTCATGGGAACTAATTGAGTGATAATAAATAAACATCAGAGATCAGACCTTGCACTTGCAGCTAACTTCCTAGTCCACTTTATCAACCTCAAATTATTGAAATATGTCCCAGATTCGTATGACAGGCCTGATGGGATTTGTCCCAATCCTGGCCCAAGCAGCTTTGCACAACCTTCCTAACAGGATCAGCACCACTCAAAGGGGATTATCTAAACTGATCAGAGATGGATTAGATAATGCAACCTTAGCCAAGTGAGCTGCCTGCTGGTATGAGACCAAAATGCTTGTAGGGCCTACCCTAACCATTAGGACGTGCTTAGTTCCTCAGACTCCATTTACTTTCCGTCCTCTGTGCTTTTTGCTTCTGGGCTCAAGTTTGTATTTGAAGAAAGGCAACTAAGCCTTATAATCAGAGTGGAACTTCCTTCATATACGTAAACCAACATTTGAACAAACCTGCTTGCTAAAGTCACTTGGGTTCTTGAAATCATTAATTCCTGTGACATCAAGTTGGAGAATTACCAGGAAAATCCCTGTTTACCCTGTAAAGAATGATATGTGGAATGCCACTCCAGGAACTCCCAGCTGGAGGCCTGATTCAGATTTCCTTAAAATAAATGTCAAATATCTAGCTGACTTTTGTGTTACTGTCACACATCGGCCAAGGAAACTGGAACCCATAGTGAAGACCAATACCTGTAATCATCCGTAGCAATAATTCTATTTGGGATTCTTCTTCTTGGTATATTCACAACATCCTTGTGTAGAAAGACTCTTTTGTGATGTTTTGGTTAAAAGAAGAATATGCAGAAGAGGAAGAGTCAGAGGTCCCAGTTCCCTGTTGACATGTGTGTTACTGCTGTGATTTTGGAGTATGGCTATCCTGAGATGATCCTTGTACTTGGAATGAGAACAGCTTTGCTAAACTGCTAACCTTTCTTTCTGTTGCTCTGATGATTATATAACTGACTTCTCTCAGTTGAAAAATACAAAGCTTGTAGATGCTCATGTTAATGTAAATTTTTTTCAGATTTCTTTTCATGTTTAAAAAAGTGAGAAACTTTGAGTAGTTGAATCTCAGTTTTGAAAGTAGATATGATAAGAGTCACGACAGAAACCTCCCTTCCCAGCTCCTCTTCCTAGACCTCTCTTTCCTGCCAGGCTGTTAAATGTTTCCCTTTTTTGCTACTTTAAAAAAAAATCATTTTTGCATCTCATAATTAATCTGATTTCGTGCTAGACACCTTACACCCACTGCTGAGCATTAATGTTTGTTAACTAAGCAAAGGAAAAAAAACAAAAACAAAAATCAAGCCTGCAAAGTCAAGTCCTCAGTACCATAACTGCCCAAATATCTAAAGAAGTATTTCACACATTTCCTTTATCTCTCATGGTGGGGAGGAATGAGGAGTCACTAAAGAGGTCTTGTCAGCCAATACAATCTTCTTTGTACACTATCTTGACTGCTTGGTGGGTAGCAGTCAATTTTGATACATAAGTTGTATTTCTTTTCATGGTGGTCTTTTGGCAAAGACTTCCTTTCCCTGCAGGCTGTGATAACTGCAGGAAATGATATTTCTTGTAGCTGTTACCCCTCCTGGGAGGACCTGTGATTGAGCTGATTTTACATCTACCTGCAATCCCTATTTTCTTTCCGATTTCTTTGAAAGTATGAATGTCAAGACTGACACATTTTGGCTTTTTCAGATGTCTGTCCCCTTGTTGTTCATTGGTCAGGGGACCCAGTAGTCAGTTTAATGTTTGTTGACAATTTAAAAAATCTGTCATCCTTTGCATCCTCTACATTCTTTCTGCTACTCTGTTACACTCACTGCTGAAGTAGAAGGGAGCTACAAGGGCTGAGGGTCACTGGATTTTTCTGTTTCATAGGTTGTCTGTGTATGTTTCTCAGTCATATCTGACTCTTTGTGATCCTATTTCGGATTTTCTTGGTGAAGATGCCACAGTAGTTCACCATGTTTTTCAGTTCATTTTACAGTTGAGGAAACTGAGGCAAATAGGATTAAGTCACTTGTCCAAGGTCACATAGCTAGTAAGTGTCTGAGGCCAGATTTGAACTCAGGAAGAGGAGTCTTTCTAAATCCAGACTCTGTGCTCTTTCCAGTGTTATCTAGCTATCATGATTGCCTGGATTTCCATGACATTCCTCTTTCCCCCCAAAAAAAAATTAATTGCCAGGCAAACATCCCACTGGCAAAATATATATATATATATATATATATATATATATGCCTTTCCTGTTTTTGTCTCTAAAATGGGGATAGTACCTGCTTCACAGGTGCTTGTGAGGGAAGACTCAGGTTTTTGTGGTTTTCGATTCTTACATAGCAGTTATGTGCCAGGAGTTGTGCATATAAGCATTGAGTAAGCTTGAAACTGTCCCTTCAAGAAGCTTCCCTTCTAATATGTACACACATGTGTGAATACACACATTTCTGCGGAGTATATACTGAATGACTACAAGGTGGTATTGCAAGTGAGCTGACTAGTGGCTGTGGAGATCAGGTTGTTGAAAGTAGTCTTTGGCCTGTGTCTTGAAGGAAGTGAGAGAATCCTAGAAATGGAGGTGAGGAGGGAATGTGGGGCTCCAGGCTTGGGGGTAGGAAGGAGGAGGCGGCGGCAGAGAAGGAGGGCAGGGGCCCCCGAAGCCAGAATCTATCAGTGTAAAGCTCAGGGATGGGAGGTGGAGTTTAATGTTTCTAACAGCAGGTAAACCAGCATGGCTGATGGAGAGAAGTTTTGGGTAGAAAGATCAGAGAGGTGGGGCAGGAGCTGGTTTGTGAAGAGGAGATTACATTTTCTCCTAAAGGTAATCACAGTAAAAGGCTTCGGGAGTTGATTGAGTTGGTAGGTGATACTACTTTGATGGCTTTGGGGAGGAGGCTGGTCTAGTTCTGGTTGAGATCAGAAGAGATGGGACTGAATGAGGCTGGTGACCGTGTGATGAGAGAGAAGGGGTGGAGAAGATGGATTCCATGTACTGTGACGTAATCAGCAATTTTCTTTTCAGTTTTTTTTTTACTCAGAAAGGGCTTAGGAACATTTGGGTGTATGGATGTATGGCCTTTTTTGTCTTTGGCCTTTGTGGCCTAGATCTTTGTTCACTTCTGCCCCAGGTCAGATCCTCCCATCACTTGGGTATCCTTTGTTCTGCCTTACTGGCCCTGCCAATCTGGGGAGGGCCTTTCCAGAGAGGAGTCTCTCCTGGGAAGTCTCTTACACTGTGATGAATAAAGCTAGGCTCTCCGGAGGATACAAGAGAAATTTTCTTCTGGCTTTTTTATAAACATACATGGCATCCAGCTGCTGCAGCTGGAAAGCTCAAGGCACTAAGGATATTGATACCTGTCACTCAGAGCAGTTGACATTCTTGAATTACCAAATAAATGCTAATAAACCTTGTTTTCTTCAGAGTAGAAAATGATGATAAAAGTTTAGGATTTTCACCTAAGGTGAATTCCTGGACTTAATAAAATCTCATTCCTTAACTAATTCAAAGTCTCAAATGTGGCTTTCTGGATGGTAAAAACATTTTTTAACCTTTTTTGATGCAGTCTCCTAGGTTTCTCCTCCAAAAAGGAAAAAAAAAGTGTCTGTATCAGGTAATTGGAAACTTTCTAATAGGGATGTGGTTTTTGGAGAGTCACATGGTTTATTTCACTTTCAGGCTTTAGTGGTTGTGTCAAATCATAATTGCTTCTGCTACAAAGTACTTTTTAATTTGGGGAATGGATGGAAAAAGCTAGTAACTATGTGAGGTAGAAAGTGGGCAGTAGAATGGTTTTAATACTTGGCCCAACTTTTGGGATGATGATGGGTGGGGAAGGGTCAGTGGCAAAGTTAGCCCAGAATCGGGTATTGCCAGACTAGGCCAACTTTGGTCTCTGGGAACTGACTGGTGATCCTGCTGCTCTTGAGCCCCGGTGCTGAGGCTCATGGGAAGTTGTTCTTATTGCTTTATTTTGGGAAACTTTTGCCACTGGAAATTGGCAGCTATCCTGGGGGAGGGGTAGTAATTGCTCTCGGCTGTAATGATGTCTTGCAGTATTCTTACAAAGATGTCATTTAAGGAGTTCAACTCAGGAGTGTGTGGGCTGTCATGAGACACCAGGGCTTTGGGGCCACTTTTCTTGGAAATTGTTGGAACTTTTTAATGGGCCTGTTCTGTTATTTTGGATTCTTTTTTTTTTTTTTTTTTTGCTTTTTGCGGAGACAATTGAGGTTAAGTGACTTTCCCAGGGTCACACAGCTAGGGCATGTTAAGTGTCTGAGACCAGATTTGAACTC
Organism: Myrmecobius fasciatus; assembly: GCA_023553655.1. Classification (NCBI taxonomy): domain Eukaryota; kingdom Metazoa; phylum Chordata; class Mammalia; order Dasyuromorphia; family Myrmecobiidae; genus Myrmecobius; species Myrmecobius fasciatus. The sequence continues at coordinate 583,145 of JAJPUD010000430.1, read as the reverse complement.
AGGTTCTCCTGACTTCAGGGCTGGGGCTCTATCCACTGTGCCACCTAGCTGCCCCTATTTTGGATTCTTTAGGCAAAGAGAGATGTTATAACATAGGTGGCCCTCCTGCCATGATTTAGAGACAGCTGTGGGGTAACAAAATGAACATTGACTATGAAGTCAGAGGATCTAGTTCAAATCTCACTTCTGCTGCTCATTACCTACCATGTGATGCTATGCCCCGAACAGCTCTGAGCCTCAGTTTTCTCATCTATAAAATGGGAGTGCTGATGCTTTCATTATTTGCCCCATAGGATTATAGAGTAGAAATGGAAAGGACCTCAGAGGGCATCCAATCTAACCCTCTCATTTTACAGATGAGGAAACTGAAACCCAGGAAGATAATGGGAATTAACTGTTCATCATTGTACAAGTAGTAAGTGGTAGGGTATCTGAGGAAAGTGTTTTGTCATTCTTTACAGTGCTGCAGAAATGTGAGTAGTTGTAATTATGTAGAAAATGGCTTCAGTTCACTCAGTCATAGTAATTTTTCTGCTCTGTTACAGTATGTTGGAAAAAGTATAGGATTTGGAATCAGAGGACTTGAGAGCAAATCTCAACTTTGCCAAATACTACTTGTGTGACTTTAAGCAAGACACTAATCTTTCTGGTGTGAGATGGGGGTGGCAGGGGTGGGGGTGGGGGGTTTGGAATGGGTGAGAGCACAAGCCTCCTGCAGCTCTTGGTCTCAATGTGCACACTCTGGGCCCTGGAGCTGTGAAGTGTCCTTTAGCCATTCTGGATGTCATAGAAGAAAAGGGGGCTGTAGATGTAGAATTGAGTATTTGACCCCTTCCTCTTTTCCCTCAACAGTGAGACTTCCTGGTCATCTTCCTCAGTCAGTTTGAGCATGTCATTCAACAGCTTCCACCTGCTGTTGGTGTATTCCCAGGGGATAGGAAAGAACAGGATCGGATGATTTCTGAGTTGGGGTTGGCAAGATTGCAGGAGGCTCCCTGGTGGTCCTGAGTTCCCACAAAACCTCCTTCATTGCCCGGAACCTGTGAAAGGGCATTGTTGCTGTCGGTGCCTGGCACATAGGATTGGAGATTCTTCTGCAACCTCAGGAAGTCCTACAATGGTTGCTTCCTGCAGGGGGGAGGGTGTGCTTTGGCAAAGATTTTTGGGAAGTTAGTAGTATTAGCCCCTTGCCTTAGCTGTTGTATGTGTGTGAGAGAGAGACAGAGAGACAAAGACAGAGAGGAAAGAGACACATTGAGAGAGACAGAGGAGCAGACACATTCAGAGACAGGCTGCCAAGTTGAAATGTTTGAAGGGCTTGTTAGAGTAGTATGATATGAGTATATTCCATTGTGTTCATCATTTTGCGCATAAAATTACTGTAAGTTTTTGAATGCATATCTATTAGAGGCCAGAAGCCTCAGTCACAACTAATACCAAGTTGATCTAGCTTTTAATGCCCACTGGAGAGGTAGCGTATTTTATGAGATGTACAGTTGCCTGGCATAGAGTTAGGTGTGTAATAAAATTCTTGTTGATTGAAGAAATCCATGGACTTTGAGATCAGAGTTCTTCTGGGTGCTTATTATTTCTGTGGCCTTGAATATGCACGGTATCTCTTTGGGATTCATTTTCTCAGAAGTAAAAGACTCCTTCCATATCTAGTTTTCTAATTTCATATCTTTTGGCTGACATATCAGTTTTGTGATTGGAAAAGTTAGTGTTTCTGTTGGTTGAGATTAAGAATTTGTGAAGAGGCTTCAAACTTTAGTTAGACTGATGCATGCATGTATATATGTGTTAATACTTTCAGAGAGGTGCTTCTTAGGGACCATTAATAATTTTGGTCAACTGTATTTTAAAAAAAATGCTTAGATTAAAAGGTGGGTGATATGCAGTTTTCTTTTCTTTTTTAAAATAAATTAAAAAAATTCTTTTTAAAAATTTTGAGTTCCAAATTCTCTTCTTCCCTCCAGTCTCTCCCCTATCCATTGAGAAGACAAGCATATGATAATCAGTTATATGTCTCAAGTCATACAAAACACATTTTCATATTAGCCATGTTGCTTTAAAACAAACAAACAAACAAACCCAAGAAAAATAAAGTGGGAAAATGTGCTTCATTATACACTTAGTTCATCAGTTCTTGTGCTGGAGGTAGATACCATCCTTCCTGATTCTTTTGGTATTATCATGGATTGTTGTATTGTTGAGAAGAGCTAAGTCAGGTGGCCATTGTACAGTTTACTCTAACTGTGTTTAGTGGTCTCCTGGTTCTGCTTACTTCACTTTGCTTCAGTTCATATAAGTCTTCCCCAGTTTTTTCCAAACATTCCCCTCATCATTTCTTATAACACAGTCATATTTCTGCACAATCATATAACAGGACTTGTTCAACCATTCTCCAGTTGATGAGCATCTCCTCAATTTCCAGTTCTTTGCATAACAAAAAGAGCACGAAGTTATCTTTAACTCTTATTTTGTGTTTATCTCTTTAGTAGCAATTTGGAATAGATGTTCCTTGTGGACTTGCTTTTTCTATCTTTTGAAACCTTTTTTGAGACTCACGTTTCCAGTTTTGTTGAGTAGGATATAGAAGTTAACTGTTCTTTTATGATTTTGTGTTTAGTGTGTTTTTTTCCCCTTTACTTGATGTTTTAGTCCTTCAGTCATTTCATTTCAGTTGTGTCCAATTCTCTGTGACCCCATTGGGGTTTTCTTGGCAAAGATGCTAGAATAGTTTGCCAGATTATTTTACAGATGAAGAAACTGAGACTAAGAGATTTAAGTGATTTGCCCAGGGTCACACAGCTAGTAAGTATCTGAGATCAGATGTGAACTCAGGAAGGTGAGTCTTCTTGACTTCAGGTTTGGTTCTTTATCCACTGTGTTATGTAGCTGTCTGTTTAGTTATGTACACACATAAATACACACACACACACTCACACACTCAATCTTGTTGATTGATTTTGGTTTCATAGACCCATAGAACTGGAATGAACTATAAGTAATTGTTGGATCCTAAACACCCCATTTTCAACCAATGGTTCTTAAAGGTTTTTTGCATCTGGACCCCTTTGACAGACAGTTTATTCAAATCTATGGACCACTTTTCAGAATTATGATTTTTGAATGCATAAAATAAAAAATACATGGGACCACCAAGGAAATAAATTGAAATAGTTATTTTTTCAGCCCTCTTTAGTTTTTAATACACATTGTTATTATGTTGGGAGAGAAAAATCAGCAAAATGGGAAAAATCACGGGAGAGATTAAAAAAAAAACAGAAAAAAGAAGTGAACATATCATGTGTTGATTTACATTCAGTCTCCTTAGTTCTTTTTTTCTGGATGCAGATGGCATTTTCAAAGTCTATTGGGATTATTTTGGATCACTGAACCACTGAGAAGAATCAACCCTTTTATAGTTTATCTTTGCATATTCTTGCTGTTATTACATATAATATATTCTTAGTTCTGCTTGTTTCACTCAGCATCAGTTCATGTAAATATTTCTAGCCCTTTCTGTAATCAATTGTTCATCATTTTTAGTACAACAATAATATTCCCATTACCTTCATGTATCACACAGCTTGTTCAGCCATTGCCCAATTGATGAGCATCCCTTCCTTTTTCAATTCTTTGGTACCACAAAAAGAGCTGCTACAAACATTTTTGCACAAAAACAGTCCTTTGCCCTCCTTTATGATTTCTTTGGAATACAGACCCAGTAATGGGACTGCTGGGTCAAAGGATATGTATGGTTTTACACCCCTTTGAGTGTAATTCCAGATTGCTCTCCAGGGTGGTTTGATCATTTCACAACTCCATCAACAATGCATTAGTGTACCGGTTTTCCCACATCCCCTCCAACATTTATCGTTATCCTTTTCTGTCATCTTTAACCAATCTGGGAGGTGTGAAGTAGTACTTCGGAGTTGTTTTAATTTGCATTTCTCTAATTTAGAGCATTTTTTCATAAAATTCTAAATGGCTTTAATTTCATCATCTGAAAATTGTCTATTGATATCCTTTGAGTATTTATCAATTGGGAAATGATGTGTATTTGTATAAAATTGATACAGTTCTTTATATATTTTTGAAATGAGACCTTTATCAGAAATACTAGCTGTAAATATTTTTTTCCCAGCTTTGTACTTCCCTTTTAATCTTGTTTCTATTGGCTTTGTTTATGCAAAAACTTTTTAAATTTAATGTAATCAAAGTTGTCCATTTTGCCTTTCATAATGTTCTCTAGTTCTTCTCTGGTCACAAATTCCTCCCTTCTCCAAAAATGTGATAGGTAAATTATCCCTCATTCTCTTTATTTGTTTATGGTATCATCCTTTATGCCCAAATCATGTATCCATTTTGACCTTATTTTGGTATGGGGTGTGAGAAGTAGTCTATGCTGTTTCTGATATATTGTTTTCCAGTTTTCCCAGCAATTTTTGTTTGACCACCAAGGAAATAAATTGAAATATAGTTATAAAAATATTTTTTTAAAACCACAAGTTCATGGACCTTGGGTGAAGACTCTTGGGAATTTATATCTTTACCAATTCTACAATTAGAAAATTCTTTAAGTCCAAACACAATCTGAGACATTGTTACAAAGCTGTATGGTTTCTCTTGTACAAGTTTAGATTGTTGATTGCAATACTGATAGGTCTTAGTATTAATTTTGGAAATTTAAGAATTTTAAGAATGCCTTGACTGAAAAATCCTTCTCCTGTGCCAACCTTGTGCTAAAGTCCTTAATGAAACTGGTCCTAGGGTGATAGAATGATGCATCTACAATCCCTGCTTAACGCCCTTCCCCTTGGTAGGAGGGTCACAGAGGTTGGGCTGTTTTGACCATAATTCAGAGAACTGAAGAACTTCAGTGGTTTTGCTGGATTTAGTGTAAGCTAGTTTCTTCTTATTTTATTTTTCATAGATAGAGAGGATAAATGCTCAGTATAATTCATTGTTTTGGATTTGTGATCTCATCTCTGTGGACACTGATGATTAAAATTGTACCCCACCCCATTCCCTGTTCCCTCCTATTTTGTGTTACTCTTGTAACTATCTTTTTACAGATTCTCTGGGGGTGGGTGACAGGTGATTTCTCAATATATTGATGGGCTTTATGTAGCTCTCTTAACATTATGTGGGTACTAGTGAAATCCATGGTCTGTCTGTTAATCTTCACTCTCACTCTATGACTGGCCCACAATTTTTTCCCGGCTCATAGATGTTCATTCCTATGTTTTATAATACTTCTTGTGTGTCATGAGTCTTGGTTAGTAAAATGCTTTGAATTATTCCTATTTACTTGTGTGTCTCCAATTTTTTTGGGGGGACCCCAGGTTTTGCTTCTTTAGAAAGGATGTTATTTTGTTGTTCACAGCTGCCATAGAGCATCTCCCAAAAACAAGTCTTATGAAAATATAAATTTTGCTTAAGGGAAAAGCTTGGGCTTGTAAAAATCAGAATGATTTTCTAAATGCAGTACAGACTACTTTGTTCTCTCTGACTTGGGGCCCAGCCCATTATGGCTCTGTAAGCTCTAAGATGTGCTCACTAGCTCTTTAGTCCACCCATCCACTTACAGATCAGTCTGGACAATATTTGTCATTCCCTTTTTAGGCTGAGTTTTCTTGACTGATTATGGATGGGTGTTTTTAGAAGATTCTGCAACATTCTGGGACTTGATAGGTTAGTAAGATATCATCTGTAAATAGGTTCATCTTGGAGACTTTACCATATTTGAGCAATCCTTCCTCCCTTTGGATTAGTTTGGGACATCTTCTGGCTGCAGTCATTGATTAAGTGTCATACCCTAGGTCAAAGGTTAATCCAGGAGTTTGCCTGTACTCTGTGACTGGACAGACTCCTTTGTTGAGATTGCTTTTCTGTTCTATGTCTTGCTTAATTGGAACAATTGCTATCACTCAGCAATTGTTTCTGTTGCCTCTTTGAAGGAATCTTGTATGATTTTGGCACAGAAATCCAAGATACCTTGTTGGAGAAGGGCTCTGATATGCTGCTTTGCTGAATCAGATGCTTTCTAGAAGGGTAGCTTGTGAATTCTGCTGCTTTCAGCCAGTTGTATGATTGTGAAGGCATCATCAGTTCTGGAGTGTCATTGACTATTCCTTCCTGCCCCTTCCAGTCAAGGAGACTTTGGGAAAGACTATTAACCTCTCTGGGACTTGGTTTCTTATTTTATGAAATGAGATATAGTTGGATTCTAAGGTTGCTGAGTTCCCTGCAGTTCAGGACTATGATAACTGTGATCCTTCCCATATCTAAATGGTATCCTTAATATATGGGGATAGATTATATTCATAAAGGTTTGGCTGTTCTTGAGAATCATTTCTTCATGCTCTATTATTACCCACATCAGCAATTGCTTCTAGTATTTAGCAAAATGCTCAGCACATAGTAAGTATTCAATAAATATTGGTTGACTTGACTGTATATATTTAGTCTTGTCTCACTGTTTTTTCCCAATATTTCTCTTCATAATTTTAACTTTGCGTGTTGTCATTTCAGGGGCTACCATGCTGAAGTCAAAAAGAGTGGTACTATTGCCCTTGATGGAGAAAATGGTTGATTATAAATATTTTGAGAGCTCTTTTCTATTTTTAATCTTATTGAGGTCCTTCCAAATTCACCCATAAATATTCTGGGGTTATCTGGTGTAATTGGGTCTTTCACCAAGTTTTCCATTAACTTCTTTTCCCCTCAATTGCTTCTCACTGTCTCATGAAGTGTTTCTGCTCATTATAGCCTATCTTCCATAAGATTTTACAAACACATTTATTTTCTAAACCATTGTTACCCTTGGCTTGCTGTTCTCTGCTTGGCAGGGGAGTCATTTTGTTATTCATTTGCTGTTGCTGAATTGGTTTCTAGGTTCTTTTTGACTATTTCCTTTTGGTAATTAATTTACAGAGATTAAATTTCTTTAGGAGATGGTAATAGCCTGTGACTACATCTATTCCTTTATCTGTTTCCTATTTTTTAATAGTAAATAATTATTTAAATAGTTCATGTTGGAGCTCTTTTAGTTGAATAGTTCTTTTAGTTCATAGTCTTTTAATTTGGTACTTATTTTGATCTTTTCTCTAACAAGTTAGTGGTTTGTATAAATGGAATAGATTTGAAAGTTAGTATAAAATGTGAAAGTCATATATAGTAAAAATTATCTCCTCTCCGAGATCTTTGATATCATTTAAGAGGTGAAGTATACCTGGTTATATCCTTAGACAATTGAAAGGGAGTTGAATCTGAAGTAGTAGAGATAACTCCATTGTGGTTTTTCTGGGGTGGGTTTGCCCAGAGTCAGGGAGGGAAGAAGCATAACCTAGAAAGATTTCCATGTGCTCATAGTGTCTGGGGAGCCTTTTCAGCCCACTTAAAAACTCTGAAGTGTCAGTCTTGTCCAGGCTTCCACATATCCAAAGAAGCTCTCCAAGGACAGCATCATCTGATATGTTATAGAATAATGGAGACTAAAGATGAGAAGAAACAAATCTTCTAGGTCTCAGTTGTACTAGGGCCATAAAGTGGGACTTGAACAACCAACTGGACAAAGTGCTGGTTCCCCTATAATCTTCCACCTTTTAGTTTCTGTGAAGGTTTGTGAGAAGTCAGGGGTGGGGATTAGGGGAGTGGTAACTTGTTGAGAATTTGCAGTAGCAACTCTGAATGTCACCCAGGTCCTTCTCATTGATGGCTTCAGCCACAGTGGCATTGAGTCTGCAAAAAAAAAAGTGGTATATGGCTCACTCTTTGGTGCTGCAGGACACTTTTGTGTTTGTAAGCCTGTATACAATCATATATGTGCCTGAAAATGTCATGTCTAGTATAGTATTTGAATTATTTTTCTCTCTTTTCTTTTGTTGAATCTGTGTAAGTTATATATGGGCATAATGCAGCTACAAAGTTCAAAGTCACCTGTTTTGGAAATGACTTGTAATTAGTTAAATGTTTTTCTTCTACTAAACTGTCACTTTAATTTTTTTTTTTTTTGTGCTCACTATGGTCAGCACCTCCCAGATTTAAATATATATATATATATATATATATATATATATATATATATATTCATGATAAATAGACATTTGTCCCCTAATGTTTTGATTCTGAGAAGGAGCTCTTGCTCCCTCTCAAATCCAATTCAGATTTCATCATGACATTGGAGTCGATCCTGGATTTTTAAAAATGAAGCCTGCAAACCGTAGATCTGATAAGTCTCTCACCAGACTAGAAAGATGTGGTGTCTCATCCTTGTGGTATCTGAGTATTGTCTGCTGGTTGGGAACAAGGCTTATCACCAGAGGGTTGGGAGAACCACAGCATTAATGAAATAGCTTCCTGATGCATTGGTGTTGGGGAGGGCTCTTGATGGGCTTTAGTGCTAGGTGTCCTCATCCTGTTCAGTAGGTGAAGTGTTGAAATGCCATTATTATTAGTGAGGTAATGAATCTCTTTAAGTTCTTGTAGGCATGAACCAAGTCAGTGTAGTGCCTTGTAAACCTGGCTTTGATTTTTAGAGACATCTCAATCAAATTGTGCCAAGCAAGAGAATTAGCCATAAACTGTGTGCTCATGAGCAGATCATGCCTGTCCTAGAACATACTTTACCATTGAATGCATTTTAAAACCTAGGATTTCCCCTATGTTGGCTCATATAAGAAAATAAGCACAGTAGGATTTTCTTCCTTGTGACACCTTTCACACCAGATGTGTGGACGTGCCCACAGCTATTCTGATCCATTCCCATTGTTGCTGAAGGCTCTTCAGTGGCCTATGAAATGAGTTGGGGGTGAAAGGTGAGGAACAAAACTTTCCTCACCAATAGATGTTCTTTTTCTAGGAGGCAAGTTCATTGCTCTTTCCATTTGACTCTTGTGTTTATATTATTTATATTATATTTATTATACATATATGTTTGTTTATATTATATTTGATTCTTGTGTTTATAAGGAGATTCCAGATTGGATGGCTTCCCTCCCTCTTCTCTTAAGTCTTTCAAGCTGCTAAAGTCTGGGGACATTGGTGACTTTTTCTGTTCACCTTCACAGTAAGGCATTCTAGTGTTCAGTAGAGAATTTTGAGGTCAAAACTCTGAATCTCACTTTGTTTAACATTTATATAATCAAAATACTTTATTTTTCTAAAGAAGGTGGTCATGGAATTGATTCTTTTTATTATAACATTGTATACTAGGTAACTTCAGCCTTCCAACATGCTATGAATCTAGAGGTGATGTTGTTTGCAGTATAGAAACAGTTGGATTGTATGGGGGTGTTCAGAGAGGTCAAGCACCTCTGGTGTGAAGGTTGCCAGGCCTTTTTGGGGACTGCTCTTTTGCTTTTGGTGTTCAATTCTTGTTCAGCTCTCATTTGTTGCTCCAAGAAGCTATATAGCACATGCAGTAGCCACACCCCAGTAAAACTGTCTTAATAGGTGAGCAAACAAGATGAGAGTAACCCACAGGCCTCAAACCCATTGATGAATTTAGGGAATGTCTAACCCAAGCAAGTGAAGACTTTCCTCAGCTGAATGGGAAGATGAGAACAATTATTTCCAACTATCATGAAGGCAGCAAAGCAGGTGTGGTGGAGTGCTTAGAGCTTGGTCAAACACCAGACAGACCGAGGTTATCCGTTGCTGTCAGTCATCTTGACTTTTATCTTACCACTGGACTTTGTAAGGCTGATGACTTTGTGCAGCTCTACAAATATAATTCACAAGCAGGTCAAGACTAGACCATGTGATGTGGGAAAACTAGGATACATATACATTGTTGGTGGTGTTGTGAAATGATCCAACCATTCTGGAGAGCAATTTGGAACTATTCCCAAAGGACTATCAGAATGTGCTTATCCTTTGATCCAGCAGTCTCTCTATTGGGCCTGTATCCCAAAGAGATCATAAAAAAGGGAAAAGGAACCACACGTGCAAAAATATTTGTGGCAGCCGTTTTTTTGTAGTGGCAAGAAACTGGAAGCTGAGTGGATGCCCATCAGTGGATGCTGAATAAGTTATGGTATATAAATGTTAGGGAATATTATTGTCCTAAAAGAAACCATCAACAGGTTGATTTCAGAGAAGCCTGGAGAGACTTACATGAACTGATGCTAAAAGAAGGGGGTAGAACCATCAACTCTGATGGATGTGGTTTTTTCAACAGTGAGGTGATTCAGGCCAGTTCCAGTGATCTTGTGATGGAGAGAGCCGTCTGCACCCAGAGAGACTGTGGGGACTGAGTGTGGATCACAATATAGTATTTTCACTTTTTTTTTCTCACTTTTTTCCTTTTTGATCTGATTTTTCTTGTGTAGCATGATAATGTGAACAAGATTGCACATGTTTGGCATATATTGGATTACTTGCTGTCTAGGGAAAGGAGTGGAGGGAAGGGAGGGAGAAAAATTTAAAACACAAGGTTTTGCAAAGGTGAATGTTGAAAATTATGCATATGTTTTAAAAACAAACAGTTTTAATAAAAAAAAAAAAAGACAGAAGACCCTGTGATGTCCTTGGTACTCTTTGAAAATGAAGGACCAATAACAGCAAGAAAGACAACTGATAATCTTGCCATTCATTTCCCCTTACCCCCAGTATATGTGACTGAACATTCTTCATGGTCCCAGAGTTCAAAGATGAATATATTGGTCTTGTGCAGACAATGTAGCCCAAGTTATTGGCAAGTTTATATTCTTTTGCCATATTGGGAATGGTTCAAGATACTGAGTCCTTGGGAAGCCTGATAGCCAAAAACACCTGCCTTGTTGGAGGAGCTGGGAGAGAGTTCAGCAAGTGCCCCTGATTAATCCATCTCTGCCCCTGCCAAGAGGAGCTGGTCCAGTTGCTACTGAAGGTTTGAGGTATGTTGCCAGAGGCTCTGCATGTCAGGTCTGATGCTGGGGCCCTGTGATGGTGTATGTCCTGAGAAACAGCAGGTTAAAGGCAGCTGGTGAGGGAAGTCTCATCAGTTTGCATTGTAGGGACTTAATGCTAATGATTCTAGGAGAACTGGTTCCTGGGTGAAAGATTCATGAGCAAGCTATATCTGCTGCCAGAAGGGGATAGCAAGATATGAGACACCAGAGATGGAAATCTCAGGAACAGAAGTTTTCACATATACATATATACATATATATATATGCTATTTGTGCAGGTATGGGTATATACACACATGATGTAATTACATATATACTATCTTTTTTTTAAATTAAAGCTTTTTATTTGCAAAACATGCAGGGGTAATTTTTCAACATTGACTCTTGCAAAGCTTTCTATTCCAAATTTTTCTCTCCTTCCCTTCACCCCCTCCCCTAGATGGCAGGTAGTCTAATACATGTTAATTATGTTAAAACATATATACTATCTTCTTAATGCTGTATTCTTAGCAAGAACTATTTCTTCACGAGTTGTTGGCTAAGTGCGTATATGCTCACACTGTAAGAAGCAATACTCTGAAAATTAAAAAAGGATGTATGAGGTATGGGAGAAAGCTAGGTCTGCTCTGATCACAGAGCTTTAGACAAGATTTGGGTCTTTGTGTAGTAGGAATAGAAGGAAGTCTTGAGCATTCTGAGACTCATTCTCATGTAAAGCTGGAAGGGATTTGAAGAAGCCACATTAATTTTATTGATGGGGAACTTGGCACCTGGAAAAGAGACTTGACTTGCCCAAGTCCAATAGGAAATTTGTAATAGAGCCATGATGACAATTGAGGGCTTCTGCTTTTGAGTCCACTGCTCGACTCATGCCCTGCTGTCTGCTTTTTTTCCTTTAACTTCAAAGCCATAGGCAGCAAGAGGTCTAAAAAGGTAATCTGGGACGATAGTTAAATTGTCTCAGACAGGTGGGAATTTTACCTATTTTTAATGCTCTGCAAGAAAGAAAACATTCCTAGTGTTTCCCCCTTTTACTGCCTGCCAGAAAGTTCTTCATACTTACCCTTCACCTTTGGCACTGTAGTTTAAATCCGTGTTCTTTTGAGTTTATTTTCAGTGAAGAGGTATATACAGGCCGGTTCGATGACTCCTTAATGTCTGTGGATGAATTGAACTTTTGGCCTTGGGCAGCTGCTTTTCTTCTGTGTGCACTAGGCAGATGAAGTCTAAGCTTATGGTTGGATTATGAACAGAGAAATCTGTACAATTCATCTGCTGAGCAGAACCTCTTCCTTATATAGAAAGGACAAATGTCATCTTGTATGGAGGTACTTTGGCCTCTCACAGAATTGTTTTCCCTTCTTTTAACAGCTAATTTCACTTCAGAATATGCTTTCTTCTCATTGGAATCTTTGTCTGTGTGCTGTACTTTTGTAATAAGACAGGCTGATCCCGGTGTTCAGTAATCTCACTAAGCGCTTATTTCATGCTGCCTTACATAGGGTGTTTATAAGTGAGAACACAGCATAGAAATACTGAGGCTCTTCAGTGTGATTCAGAATGCTTTCTGGATGTAAATCTTAACCTTCACCCCTTTGAGAGGTGGAAGGGGAGGTATTTTGAAAAATTGTGTAGAACCTTTCAGCTTATCATCTCCTATTTGAGATGCTTGTGACTTGTAAGGAGAGAATTCCTCCTTGGAGCTGAAATGTTTGTGCTTTGAATGCACTCAAAGGCAAATTGTTCTGGAAAGTTTGAACCCAATCTGGTCAGATGTTTCTGACTTATGGGAAAGTGTCTAAAATAAACTTTTTTCCAGCTAAAAATAATTTTGCTCACAAGTTAACCAAAAATGGCTGACTAGAATACTTTTGAATGGCATGTCTAAGCCTGAAAGCTCAGGAAAAAGAGGTTGGAAAAGAACCTTTAAGATCTGATTGACTGTATCTGGGTGAAGATGGTCTGGAGTTCTGACACCTTAAATTACCTCATGAAATGAAGACTAGTTGGAAGAAATTGTGTATTGGCTCTGGTCAGCCCTTATCACCTCAGGCTGGACTGTTGCAGTAATTGCTTTGGGGGGGTGGGGGGAAAGAATCTGCCTGCTTCAGGACTCTCATTGCTCCTACATTTAGTCATCAGTGGGATTTTGGGAAAATCTTGCTCTGACCAAGTCTCTTCCCCCCATTAAGCTCCAATGGCTCCCTGTAACTTTCTGGAGCAAATGCAAAATGCTTTAACATTCAAAGCCCTTTATCATCTGCTCCTTCTAAGAATCTATTCTAAGCTTGACTAATTCTTTTTTATTCCCCTCTATGTACTCTTTGATGCAGTAACACTGATCTCCTGTTGTTCCAGGGACAAGATGTGTCTATTATATAATTGTTAACCTTTCTAGGATTTAATTTTCTCATCTGTAAAATAGGAATGTTTGCATTAACTACCTCCTAAGATAAGAATGAAGAAATGGATATATGTATTATAAATCCTATAAATATTAGTTATTAATGATTAAAATCAGTAATTTGTATTTTCTGTACATTCTCTATACATCATTAAAATTCTTAAATTTCTATTTCAGTTTGAAGACCAAAAATATTTTTACTGACATAAGTTATATGAAAGAAGAGACTTAGTCTTTTTTTTTTTAATGAGTCACAGTGTTTTACATATGTGGGCACTCTGTAAAGCTTTCGATTAATGTTACCTGGCATTCCAATGAAGTAGACAAATGTGGGCATTATGGGGGGTGGATAGTAATTTCACTTTATAGATGGAGAAGCTGAGAGATTGATTTTTCTAACATTGCACTTTAAGTAAGAGAGATGAATTAGAATGCAGTTGGCATTATGCCTCTTAGAGAAAGAAATATCCTTTTACATAAGGTTAACATGAATGTGGGATGTTTTCTTCTGCTGTTTAAATATACTTCACTATGGAGAGGATGTGAAATCCTTGAGAGTAGGAATTATTTCTTTGTATTTGTATTCCCAGAATCTATTACAGTACCTTGCACCATTGTAGGCACTCAAGTGCTTTTTGATTGATTGTAATACATCTATTAGATCTACTATTCTTGAGGTGCTTTGTGCTGTATGTTCCAACTTTAAAAATAGAATGGGGTGAAAGGGGAGAAGGATCATTATATTTGTAGGAAATGGACCTTTCCATTCCTTCTTTAGAAAGAAAGCCGACTAGGGTCATGGGACATTATCCTCTGTGCAGATTTGGTAACAGTTACAGAGAAGGAAGATCACAGGAAGGCAGTGAAAGAGGATAATGAGAGAGAGAGAAGGGGGTTGCTGAAGGAGACGAAGACACACATACACACACACACACACATCTGTTGTAGTGTGAGAAATGAAAGATGTCTTTCTAGGTGCTATTGGTCTTGCACATGTTTGTTTAAAAAAAAAAAAAGGAAACTTAGTGTTCTGCAAAAACCGTGAATCACCTACAAATGAAGAAAAGCAAAAGCTTAGGTTGGCAGCCTGACTCATGCTGAGCACACATATGTAGCATTTATGGTTAAGTGCTGGAAGCTTTGTGGACAAAAGTGCTTTGGCAGTGCTTTTATGAGACAGGCTTTCAAGTGGGGGGATTGATTGTCCTGTAAGATGTGCAGTATTAGCATCCTAGAGCCCCTCATTTGGGCATTTCCTGCTTTGGGACATTGAGATGTATAGAATAATTATTGCATCTATATCCCACGTCGAAAGGCAACCCCAGCTTCTCTCAGTGAGGCTTTTCTTCTTTACATAAAGTCTGGCTACACCTTTGGGTGTGGGAGGGGAAGCTGAGGCACACTGTCCCTGCCTCCTCTGAACACTGGCTTTCAAACTTGGAGATAGATATAGTTGCCACTGAACTGAGTGCACACAGTTCTCTGAAATGCTTAAACCAAAGGGCTCCAAGTATGATGTGAGCCATCAAATTGGTGGGGGGGAATGTGATTTCTCTTAATGGACTTCCTTAGCTTTTAGACCTTATTTATGATTTTTTGGTGGCTGTACTCCCTTCACTCCCGTTTCTAATTGAGGTAGCTTTTTGTGTTCATCCTGTGATTTGATTGTTAGGCTGTTCACCTTTGAGCTGTAAACTCTGACCTTGTATTGAAGGCAAGCCCCATTCCTGACTCCCCTTCCCCCATATCTGCTCCTCTCCACCTGTCGATCTCCCCGGGCAGGTCTGAAACTCTCATCTGCTGGCTTGTGCATAGTGCCCTTGAAAACAGATGATGAGACTTATTAAAATCATTGTTGGGTACCATGGCAACGGCTGTCACTGTGGACTAATAGGAAAGGCAATTCTTGCTGGGTATCAAAAGCATATAAATGAAGGGGGGTGGGGTGGGGAGAAAGGGCAGGTGGCTGCTGCTGATTAACAAGGTGGCTGATGGGTTGGCTGTGGTGGGGCCAGAGAAGGAGGCCAGGATGTGCTCTTCTTCTAAGGAGTGGCCAAGAGCTTTCTGTTTTTCTTTTCTCCTCCTCCTCCTCCTCTTCCTCTTTCTCCCCTCTCCCAGATATAATGCAGTACATGTGGTGAGTGCTCAATAAATGATTATTGAATCCAATTCCTCTCTTCTTCCTTTTGTTTATCTTAGATTTTGCTTTTTCCATGTCACTTAGATCTATAAACATTTCAGTTAAAATTAGGTTAAAAAAAAAAAAAAAAGATAGTTGAGAGCCTATTCTGTTGAGAGTTCTTAGAGCCAAAGCTTGGAACAGGGAAGGCTCCAGGACTGATCTAGACCCAGATTGGGCAAGTGGCCTGAGCGGTTGGTGTCAGGGAGGCCTGCAAGAGAGTGGCCACTAGGGTAGATAGTCAATAAATAATTTATGGAGTGGAAAAACTAATGATAGGAAAATTAAAATAAGAAAATTGGTCTTTGTGGTGTAGATTTGGAGTCCATTTACCTTAATTTAAATCTCACTTCTGTAATTTATATATATATATATATGTGTGTGTGACTTTGGGCAAGGTGCTGTCTGGACCTCAGTTTTCTCATCAGTACAATGTGGGGAGGGTTGTAGTTTGATTAGATGCTTTCCAAAAGTTCTTTCAGTTTAAAATCCTGTGAACCTATGAAAGTGGCTTATGCAGATACGTGCACATTCTATTGCAGTCTCTGGGGCATCCAGAGTCATTAGAGATGGGTCTACATATGATGGTAGGAGGGCTGAAGTAGTTTTTGGTTTATTTTAGATCTTCAGAACTTTGCTGGTAAAGACACTAGTTCTCTTTACGGTATGATGCTTTTATGCTTTTGAACAACAGGAATGACAAGGGAAAAACCAGATTAACCTAGCACCTAACAAAGAATGATTATCATCTGAGCTTTAAAGCAGAGAGGAAATGAATCCATATTGGGCCTGGCTAGAAGACCAACTACTTATTAGTTGTCTAGCACTTAGATAATCAGTCTGCTACATCAAAATCAGCAGGTCCCAGAGGTTACCAAAATCCCTGATTGTTTTTTTCTGTGCCTACCAAGTAGCTGGCAGTTATCCTGTCAAACAGAGAGAATCCCTAGGTTTTCATTAGCGTGATGTCAGTCCATTGATCTCACACATCCTTCAGACTGGATGCATGTAGCACCACGGCCCTCCCTTTCGCCTCCCCTCCCTCCTTGTTTTTTCAGGATCAGTGTGTTGGGGCTGTGAATTGGAGTAGTAGATCTCTCTCAAGAGCATACATAAGGTGCTAATTTCTCCACAACTTGGCCTCCCTTTGGACTCTGCTCATTCATTCAGGAAGCATTTTTTAAGAATGGACTATGTGTCAGGCCATGTGAGTACGAAGCAGAATCAGCCCCAATAAGTGTTGAGGGGAAAGAGAGAGAGAAATAAGTGATTTTGTGGGGGCCATTTGGAAGTGGATAAGTTTCCTAAAGGAAATGACCCTTGAGCTTAGCTTTGCAGGAAACTTGGGGATGAGATCTATGAACTGGTGGTAAGGATGAAATGCATTCTAGACCTGGGAAATAGGCTGGGCAAAGGCATGGAAATGAGAGACAACAACAGGCAGGCCTGTTCATCATCTTTAAAGGTATTTTGTCTTTATGGTAGCTTCTTAACTCTTTCCAACTCCTTTTGTTACACATCAGTTTTGAGGATCTGACTGTAATTATGGATAGTGCAAGTGATAACTCTTTGCTATCTTTAGTTTTTATGTAGTGATTCTGCTTTGTTCTGTCGAAAAATGCACTCCCTTGACAAATGGACTCTAAAACCAGCTTTCCAAATGAGACCAAAATGGGATCTTGTGTAATGAAACATGAATTCATCATCTTTTTCCTCTATCCCAGTTTCAGTTGATCTCATAACAGCTGTTTCCAGCTGCCTTCTGGCATCTGCCCAGCTCCCAGGGAATGACTGTAGTGACTCACGCCTGGCTTGGTTTCCTTGATGGTCTGAATCTGGCTTCTCAAAGCTAGTTTGGAGAAGGCAGCAGAAAGAAAAGGACATATTTGATTGCACTGGAATGGGTTTCCTCATATCATTATTTTGCTAAAATGGCTTTGGCCTCCATTTAGTTAATCATTTGTCTGAGAAGTGATTCTAAAGAAAAATACTGTTGCTGGGGGATGGAATGAAATGGATATGGTGAGGTCAATAGGTAAAGAGAGGGGAAGGAGGGAGATGCAAATTTTGTGGTAATTGGAGAAAGTTTTCCTTTACTAAGCTAAAATGTATTAACTCTGCCTGATTCTGTTTCCTCTCAGCCCCTCTACACACTCTTGCCTTCTTTCCTTTCCAGTAGAGGAAGAACTCTTTGCTGTTTTCCAAGTTATTGGTTAGGTGTTAGGACAACTCATACTATGTGCTTTCTTCCTCCTCTGGCCCCTCACATTGATCAGATTTTGTGGGAAGAATAAACTTCTCTCAGGATAGTTATCAGTTAGCTTTTTTCTGACAGGATTGCATTTGCATGATCTTTGTATACCCTGAAGAGAATACTAGGCAGGTCAGTAGGAGTCTCTAAAATGTCCTTCCAGATTTATGAAAGCCTTCACTTTGACTTCCTTAGTCTTTAGGCCTTGAAGTTGCCAGGAACCACTCTTCCTGGCCATCCTATTCCTTTCCCATTTTCATTCAGCTGTAACCCATCTTCTGTACTCACAGCATAAGAGCTGTCCCACCCTTGTGCTGTTGAGCATGGTGATGGTGCAAGTGCTGGTGGGAGATGGTGGTCTTTCAGCTTCATGGGCTCCTGAGCTACTTCTGAGACACCTGGTCTAAATCCTGTCTAGAAGATGGGATGACCCAGATGGCTGATGTGATCACAGCTTAAATAAGACCTTGGAGAGGCCTCTGTTCTGTTTTTGTGAAAGTGTCTGGCTACCAACTTTGGGGCACAGATTTTCAGATGTATTCTGGGTCTTAATTGAGCTACCACTTAGTGCGTCAGAAGCTCCAAAGTTTGGGTTTAAGACACTGAGGTCTTTTTCTAACCGAGTATTATGAACAAATTAATCACACTTTTTGAACTGAACTTTCTTGGGCCTCAGTTTCATCGTCTATAGGAATCAATATTGAGTCAGATGATTGCTGAGGGCTTTTCCAGCTCTGGGATCATGTAAAACACAATATAAATTTGAGTTGATATTATTGATTCCTAGGCTTAAAGCTGGCGCATTATAGGAGAGCAGTGGTAATGATACCAATAGTTGATAGTAAAAGTTCAAGTATTTTAGAACTATTTCTCATTTTGCTAGGGGGAAATGGAAGATAGTTTATATTTTCTGCTTTACCACTTGGGAAACAGAGAAACACCTTTGACAAACATTTGTTGAATGTTTACTATATATGCCACAGAATGTAATTTTAAAAGAAGTTATAAAAAAGAAAAAAAAGACATAATCCCTTCTTTCACAGACATTACTGCCCCATAACACAAGTGTATCATACACTCGGATAGCTGCAGTACACACATTGCAAAAGAAATAGGCTGTCTCTCACAGGGGATGATGTCCCATATCACAGTTGATGTAGAGTTGAGACTTCTACCCGAAGAGTCAAGTCTGTGAGCCCCATATCTCTATTCTGATTAGACCCAGGGTACTGGGTCTGAACCAAGACTTCTTAGTCTGGAGTTTATGAACTTGTTTTCAAAGATTTGGATCACTTTCATTCTGATTGGTTTCCTTTGTGATCTTCTGTAGTTTACTTTATGCATTTAAAAACCTGCTGCACCAGCCGATGGACCACGATGGCCAAAGGACTGTAGGACATCTAAGAAGTTCAGAATCTAATCTAGAGCAAGGCTGCTTTAAGGGATAGGTTGTTTCACAACTGTACCAAAGTCATCCCTTATCCAAAGCAGGACCCAGCGGGTCGTTTATTATTTCGAGTTAGGCCAGAGGTGCAAATCCTTGTTGAGAACTACTTTGAACAAACATGAAAGGCATGTGTTGATGTAGTTATCTCTTTTTAGAATCACAGTTTTAAAGCTGGAAAGGGCCCTTGAGTGGCAGCTTGGCATTGTGCATGGACAGGCATCTTTAAGATCAGGAAGCCCAGAATTCAAGGATAGGCCTTTGAGGTCTCACATGTGCTACCTGTGGGATTCTGGGCAAGACATTTAATCTTTGTGTTCTCAGAAAGTTACTGAGACTATCAAATTCAAGATAGCTGCTGATCTGCCATAGTAGAAGAGAGCTGCTTCACTGGAAATTTCCTACATTACTTAAATCATGTCTAGACCAAACCAAAATGGGGGACTCTTCTCTAACTCTTGTCTCCTGGTCCTAGGGTTTGGGTTGAATGGTTGTCAGGATATTTGATACTTTCCTTGAGAGAACCATTTCAAGTAATTGCATTTACTGTCCAAAGTATTCTTTTTAGCACGTGACCTTTCTGAAAAACAAAGGGATGATTGGATTTCATAAAGGCTTCCAAGGAAAAGACTTCTTAGTTCTTATCAAGTTATCACTTATTTTTTCAGTGTTTGCAAAGTGATCAAATGCATTGTTGTTCTTTTTGGAGTATCTCTTTGATGAATCTTCTTGTTTTGAAAGCAGAAGAAAACTGTTCTTCCTTCTGAGGATTTTGAATTCATAGATCCAGATTTGCAGAGGACAAAAATGGCAGAGTTGTGGCCATGTCCATTAGGAATTTGGGTTTGAGTTGCTGCTATACTTTTATACCCATTCATGATGAACTGGTTGTTAAGCATAAGAAGAAGCTATGAATATTTGTTGTATTATTGCCTTTGAATTTTCACGACATCCTGTTATCACTCATAAGAATGGAGTTGTTGCCTGTTTATTAGGTTGAATTTGAAGAAACAAATCATTGTTGTTAGTTCTGCTGAATTTGGGAAGTGAATTTATTTGGTAATGTTTTTGAACTTGTGATATCTTTCTGTAGTATGGGGAAATTGGGAAGGCAATTATGGATGGGTAATTAGTGAACTAAATATACAATTAATAGCATAAATGTTTATTATAGAGAATTATTCATTGTATATTTAATTCAATAAATATTTACCCATGTTGCCTTTGCTCGTACTTTTTCTCTTTGAAAGTTTCTTTCTCATCAAAATGGTATACTTTCTGACCCTTGTTCTTGATTTGATCTCTTTGCCTTTGCTCATGCTGGCCTATATGCATGAAATAAATTCTTTGCCCTCCTTTTCTACCTACTAAATTTCTTCCTATTTTTTAAGGCTCTGTTCTAGTGTTACCTCTTCTATGGAGCAATTCCTGATGATTTTAGGAAAAATTATCTCTCTCTCAGTTTTCTCAAAGCAAGTTACTTGGCCTCTTAAAAAAAAATTAGATTCTACCGTGTATCATAATTGTTGATGTACATGTTGGATTTTCCTTTATTAGATTATAAATCTCTTTAAGACAGGTTTTTTTTTTTTTCTTTTTCTTTCTTTTGTTTCCATAGATCCTAGCATGGTAACTTATACAAGTTAACAAAATGTTTGTTGAATTGAATTCTAATTTTCAAAATTTGTTAGATCCTGCACTTAAACATCAAATAAAATGGATATTTCCATATATCTGTACATATACACACTAAGGAGAATAAAAAGAAAATTGTACATGGACCTGCAAATTTGTTGTGTACAGCTTGCTTTTTTTTTTTTTTTTTTTTTTTTTTTTTTTTTGGGTGTTTATTGGGGAAATTGTGGTTTTCCTAGGGTCACACAGCTAGGGAATGTTAAGTGTCTGAGACCAGATTTGAACTCAGGTCCTCCTGACTTCAGGGTTGTGGCCCTATCCACTGCGCCACCTAGCTGCCCCACAGCTTGCTTTTCTTTTAAAATATATCATTAATTAAAAATATAATTAGAAAATTATCCTGCTTATCTGTGATTCTTTCTGATATTCTTGTTTCCACTATATATATTTTTAAAAAATGCTTTATTGATTGGCTTTTCTTTTTTTCCCCTTTTTTATTGACTACTTTGCTCTCTCTACAAGAAAATAAAGATGTATAGTCAAGAAAAACAAATTTTCACATTTACTGGCATATGGAATTTAACTTATCACCATCTATGTACTACTTACTGTAATAGAAGCAGGGCACAAAGATGAAATGATACAATCTTTGCCTATTATTTAATGGGAGAAATAAAATGAGATGTTCAAAATTATAATACAAAGTAGATTATGTGTGCAAAGGAGAAGTTCTGACAAAATGATTGCTTCTTATTCCAGTTGACTTGTGATGGAAAGAGCCATCCACTTCCAGAAAGAGAACTATGGAGATTGAATGTGCATCAAAGCATCATATTTTTTTTTTTTTTTTTGGTGGTGGTGGTTTGTTTTTCTTTCTCATTTTTTCCCCCTTTTGATCAGATTTTTCTTGCACAGCATGATGAATATGGGAATATAAATTATTGGACTTCTTGCTGTCAAGGGGAGGGGGAAAGGGGAGAGAGGGAGAAAAATTTGAAACACAAGGTTTTGCAAAGGTGACTTGAAAACTATCTTTGTATATATTTAGAAAAATAAAAGGCTAGGGGCAGTTAGGTGGCGAAGTGGATAGAGCACCAGTCTTGAAGTCAGGAGGATTTTTTTGAACTGAGACTCTTAACACTTCCTAGCTGTGTGACTCTGGGCAAGTCACTTAACCCCAATTGCCTCAGCAAAATAAATAAATAAGTAAATAAAAAATAAAAAAATAAAAGGCTATTATAAATCACTACTTTCTGCTCCAAGTTCAGGCTGATCTCTTTTCCAGAAGAGATAGTAATGTGAGTTGAGGGCCAGTCTTTTTAATCTTTAGGCTATTACAAGGATAAAGTGATCCTTTTTTTTTTTTTTTTAATGGAAGAAAGGCATCAAGGTGAAAAAAGAGAAAAATGTGTCTCAACAAATCAGAAGCTAGAGAATGTGACCCTGAAGAGAAAGGAAAGAAGGGACATTGAATATTTGGAGTTAAGTAATAGATAAATGCAGAATTGGGACTTGGGTCCCCATAGGTAGGAATGCAGTTGTTTATCTTCCAAGGAATGATAGTGTTAATCAGTCACCAGGTGTTTTATTGAGCACCTCCTATGGGTCAGTCAGACAGAAGACATTAAGAATAAGGAGGACCAGGTAGGCCTTTAGCCTAAGACTTCCAGAAAATAGGCAGAGATGAGGCCACATGAAGGGATAGTCATCGACAGTGCTCCGAGTCTGGAGATGGAGTCAGGAGTCTGATGTGACAGGAGGGGAAGAAGCATAAGAAGATTGAAGCCGGGGTATAAAGCAGAGAATTTTTTGTTTGCTCTGGGAACCGTTACTTGCACTTTAGGAAGACCATTTTGACATCTGAGCAGAGGAAGGCCTAGAGTAGAGAGACTTGTGGCCAGAGTAGCCTGCAGTCTTGCAATGGTGAGGCTGCATCAGGATGGCCATGTGTCAGAAAAGAAGGAGAGGTTTCTGGAGAGGTGATGAAGGTCAGATGGCCAGAACTTGGCAACAGGTTAGACTTGGTGGGTGAGAGAGGGTGAGAATCCAGGATAACACCTAAATTGTGAGGACTGAGAGGGTGGTAGGTGCCCTTACACCAATAGGAAAATTAGTAAAAGAACAGGGTTTAGGGAAAAATAATGAGCTCAGTGTTAGACATGGTGGGTTTGTCTCTAGGACGTGCAAGCTAAGATATCAATTAAGACAGCTGGAGATGTGAGACAACGTGGTCAGCAAAGAAGTTGAGCTGAATAAGTAGATTTGAAGATCATTAGATAGAGATGATACTAATTCCTTCAAGCTTATGAGATCACCATGTTAAATAACATAGAGGGACTCGAAGGCTAAGAGCTGAGCCTTGTAGGATCTCTGTGGTTAGTAGATGTGACCTGGATAAAGGTCCGGTAAAGGGGACTGAGAAGGAATGGTTATAGGCTGAGAACCAAAAGAAACTGGCATCCCAAAAGCCTAGAGAGGAAAGGGCTGTTGGAGTGCCAGAGGCTACTGAGAAGCCAAGAAGGATGAGGCAGGAGAAAAGGCCATTAGACTTGACAATTAATAGATTGTTAATCATTTTGGAGAGCACTATCTATTGAATGCTGAAGGTGTGGAGAGAATTAAGAGTGGACAGTGGGAGTGGAGATATCCGTTGTTCCTTTGTTGGTTGGCTGTCCTTTTTCCAAGAGGTCCATGACATCAGGGAGGTGATGCTGTGACTTGCAATAGTATTGGGTTTTGGTGAGGAAGGGCTGTGTAGGGTCACCAGCCTCACCCGTCTCCTCCAGAGCCATCAAGGTCCAGTGGCTAGACCTAGATTAAGATAACTGAAGATGGACCTGGATGCATTGGGAGACTATATATAACCTTTTTAACCTAAGGTTTTTTCCCAAGGCTCATTTTATTTTTTATTTTTTTAACTTTTCCCCCAGCTTTATTTTATAATACTTCTGTTCAGACAACCTAAAATTAGGCTATTTGCTATTTTACAATCTCAATTTGCCCTCAAATACCTTCTTATTTGCATAGGCTGTCCACATAATTTTTATACTTTTTTTTTTTAAATTAAAATTTTTTATTTGCAAAATATATATGGGTAATTCTTCAACATTAACCCTTACAAAGCTTTCTGTTACAAATTTTTCCCCCCTATTCTCCACCCCTCCCCTAGATGGCAGGATATCCACTACATGTTAATTATGTTAAAATACTTGACAAATTGAATATATGTATACATATTTCCACACTTAGCATTTTTGTGCAAGAAAAATCGTATCTACACAAAAGAAAAATCAGAAAAAGGAAACATAATGCAAGCAAACATCAATAGAGAGCATGAAAATGTTATGTTGTGGTCCACATTTCATATCCCTCTCTCTGGGTATATATGGCTTTCTTCACTGAACAATTGGAATCCAGGGCTCATTTTAACTGAGGTTAAATGCCCAGTCAGTGATTAAAGCTTGGTAAGAAATGAATCAAAGAATGGCCTCTTTTAAATAGTTAAAAAATTAAAAACAATATGGGGTTTTCCCAAACTACAGAGTTAATTTCAACTCGGGGGATTGTCTTCATTAACCATGTCACAGAGTTCAGGTGTTCTCTAGGAGATCAAAGAGCTCCAAATCCCTCTTTCTCCCAAAAGAAGATAAAACCCTGCACTATCTATTCCTAGTCCTTACATGTAGGAAGAAGTTTGTCGGACAAAATCATTAAAAAAAATTTCTTCTTAAAGAGTTAGTCATAAAGAGAAGAGATGTGGGCCGTGTGGATCAGTTGAGGGTTTTTGAGGATGGGGAGATAGGGATGTGTTTGCAGGCAGTAGGGAAGCAGTCAGCAAGTGAGGAAGGATTGAAGATGCCTTATAGGTTCCAGGAGGCAGTCTGCTGGAAGAGACAGACTAAAATGAGATCACTTTTGCCTTGGCTTGGAGGAGAAGGATCACCTCTTTATGGGAAACTGGGGTAAAAGATAAAATGGAGGGATGGTATTTTAGGGAGAGGAGGGGAGTGCTTGAGGCAGGAGCTGTTGGACTGTTTTTTCAGTGAAATATGGAGCAAGGTTCTCCATTGAGAGGGTGGGGGAGGGGAAGTGGAAGTGTTGGGCTCTTTGTAGAGGGATAAAAAAAATTTAGAAGAACTACTGGAGAAAAATATTAGACTTTTAAATGACCTATCTTTTTGATAATCCTAGAGGGAAACTTTTTAAGGCCCCTTTTCAGGATAGTTTGGAACACAAATGATATAAAAATTGGATTTTTGAATCACAGATCTATCTCTGATCTGCCTTCATGTTTGGTAAGTTAGAACTTGTTCTAAATTGTTGCCTTGTTAACCATTGTATTGAGTTTGGGGAACAAGAATGTGTGTGCAGGCTGTGACCTGCCTAAATGTCGTGGCCTCTGATTGTATTCTTCCCATCTCCTCTGGTGGTCACTGAGGTCTTATGAAGCAGGGCTTTCTGTGGGGAAGACGTTTCTGAATAAAGCTCTGTGTTTTTTATTTGCTCAGGACTCAGTATGAAAACATGCTCTTTTCTAAGTTTGGGTTTTGATGCTTCTGTTCCCTACTGCCTTTCCAGAGGCCAAGTCACTGCTTCCACCACCTCCAGGATTGCCTCCCCACCCCAGCCTCAACATACACACATAAACTGAGTCTCAATTTGCTTTGGGGACTAAGACATTGAAGTATTCACTGTCTCTCTTTGCCTGCTGTTGATAACAGATTTCCACTGTGTCATTGGAATATACTATCTGATCCCATTTTCAGTGATTCTTTTGCTTTGTGTCCTATAGAAGCCAGTTTCCTTCCCCTCTTTCTCCCCCTCCCCCCCACCCTCCGTGTGTGTTTGTTTTGGGTAAGAGTGTTTGTTTAGTACAAGTAATTAGAAACTAAATCTTTCCTGGTCTGGTCTGGGCTTCTGAAATAGGATGAAATGAAGTTCTTGCTTGCTTGTTTAGATTGTGTGAAGGATGCTCCTACAGAGAGATATGAGGGTCTCCTGAGAGCATAGGGAAGAAGAAGGGGTTGATGGGTAAGCACAGAGAGGCTTTGAGGTCTGGGAGAGAGATGAACTCCTGGTTTAAATAGATATCCTCAGTGTCTTCAATAAAATATGAAGGGTTAGCTGCTTAAGAGGCTGGGAGAGCTTGAGGAGAGTGACTGCCCAGGGGTAGGGTACCCAGTGCCAGGTACACAGGGCTCTTGCTAGTCCCAACTTGGACTCATGAAGTGAATTTTCTAAGTCTTTGGGTCCTCATCTGTACAATAAAGGGTTGGATTAGATCACTTAGAAGGCACTTTTAGCTCTGGCATCTGATTCTTCACTATGGCCACAGAAACTAAAACCTTTAGGGTGAGCTTGCCCTTCACTTGTCCCTCAGGGAAGTTTCTTAGGAGGATGGCTGGCCTACAGAGTTCTCGAGTAAGTTTAATTTGATTTGCGTCAGAATTTTAGATAAAATGCAAACTTCTCAGTCTGGCACTTCAAACCCTTCACAATACCCACATTTTCCAATTTTTTTTTTTCATACTACCCTCTTACATATTCTACATTTTAGCAAAATTGGATCCCCGAACTAGACCTTCTGGCTCCTGCCTCCATGCATTCATTAACATCAGCCCACCCTCATTTGGGGAATGTATTCACACCTCATCTTTGCCTTTTAGAATCCTTTTCTTCCATCTTAATTCAGGCCTCTTCTGATTCTTTCTCCTGTCCCCCACAACTCTTTTGTTAGCACTCTCTTGCTCTTCAAATTACAATTTGTGTGCAGGTTCCTCCTCCCCAATCCATTCTGAAGTAAAACAGAAACTCCGTGTAAGTGGGCACTCTCCAAATTTTTATCCCCAAAGCCAATAGGGCAGAGAGGATAAAGTGCTATAGTGGATGAGCCTTATTCTGGCAGAAATATGAGCTGAGGGGTGGGGGACGAGCCCACATTAGGAGGAAAAAAAGAAGGGCATCTGTGCAGGACGGTCTGGGGGATGTGTGTGGAGGAAATTTGGATGCTTATTTCAGTTTACCATTATTGGGGCTATTGTCTTGCTTGCTTTTGCTTGCCACTCTCCAGGGATAACTTCCCCTGCTGCTAGATAAAATAGGTGCTGGTGTTTTATGTGTTGACTGAGTGCCAGTGATTTCTCTGTTAGCAGTGGAAGTGTAACTGTATGGACAGCCCTCTTATTGTTGCTTTACGGTTTTTAGTATTCCCTGCGGTGTAGAGGAAAATGATGTTCAGTTTTTTCTCTTCCTTTTCCCGCCAGATTTGAACTCAGGTCCTCCTGACAACAGGGCTGACGCTCTATCTACTCACCACCTAGCTGCCCTGATGTTCAGTTTTCTAATTCAAATCCAAACTGGTGGCTGAAATGAAAAGGTAGAAAGTAAGTTGCCACTGAGTGACAGAGTATGAAAGTGAGACAGAAATGTCTTTGGACCAGGTGTGTTAATCTGTAAAACCCAGGACCCAACATTTCAGATGCATGACGAATAGATCTTTAATCTGGTTGTTGAATACTAAGAGACACTGAGGGTTAATCATACCTGTGCTGGGACTGGACTCCAGGAGCAAATGGTACTTAGGCTCTCACACAGAGGAAACTGGAAAAGTTGCAAAGTGCTGCTACTTTTGAATGTTTCCCATGTTTGCCATTTCAACAAGCTTAGCAGTCTAAACATAGGCTATTTGAGATCAGTTTGGGTTCTTAATATATGGCAAATTAAGAAGAACTGGCAAGACTGTAATGTTCACTGAGCTATTGTGTTCTATTTACTAGGGCTAGAATTTGGTTTGGGGAGCCATCTGGCTTATCAGAATCCCTAAAGTTAGGATGATGGTTTGGTGGTTCTTGGGCCAGTCTGAAGATTTAAGTCTCCTGTAATGGGTGGGCCACCTGGGAACAAATTATGACATTGGTTCCAGTAAAAAGTCCTACTGGGACACAGTGTGGGTGTATATATGTCTGTTGTTTGTAAAAATCTGAGCCATACTGAATACCACCATTCCCTTTAGATTTAAAATGATTGGTGAATCAGCAGAAAACTCTTCAGAAGCTGCTTGAATTTAACTGATGGTGAAGCCTACTTCCTCTGGGATGAATTTAACTCTCAAAATAATTGAACCAGGGTTATGTACAAAACATGCATGGTCTGTGGGCTAGGGTCAAGATTGTGAATGCTTTCTATGTTTCTTTCTTTCTTTTCTGTTCAAAGTGACCTGATGGAAATCTATTGCCTGTTTTGTGTTCCCTTCTTCTGAGTGAAACATATGGGGATATTTATACCAATATATCTGTGGGTATTATTGGAGCATGGTAGACCCTATTTGAATCAAAGAATTATAGACTCTCAGAGTCTTTTTTTTAATGTTAAATCCAATATATATTTACATATTTACAATATATATCTTCCTGCACAAGAAAAATCAGATCAAAAAAGAAAGAAAATGAGTAAGAAAACAAAATGCAAGCAAACAGCAACAAAAAGAGTGAGAATGTTGTGTTATGATCCACATTCAGTTTCCCCAGTCCTCTCTCTGGGTGTAGATGGCTCTCTACATCATAAGATCTTTGGAATGGCCAGGATCATCTCATCAGAAGACTCTCAGAGTCTTAAAGGAAGGCCAAAGAGTAAACTTGGTCACCTTCAGTCATGAAATTTATGGTTTCTGAGGAAGGAAGGTGATAAGGTTCCTTCTAAGTGTGACCCTGAAGGGTTAGAGTTAAAGATGTCCTTATGGCAAATAAGAAGACAGAAGAACAATCAGAAGATGGGGCCAGGGGTACAGAGGAGAAACCTGGCCAGAGGATTCAGAATATCTCCTCCAAAAAAGCTATCCAGAATAGGATAGAACTTGCCACAATGACTGAAGACTCCCAAAAGAGAAAGGGGAAAGGCATCAGGCACGTCTTTGGCATATTGAGAGTGCAGAGACTAGGTTAGAGTTGACTCCTCTGTCCAAAAGGGACTTTATAGATTAGACAGAGTTGCTCGTTGAACTCATGGATTGGGACACAGAGCTCTGTCCAAGAGTATACAACAAAACTGGACCTTAAAATGAGGCTTCTGGAAGTTGGAAAGAAGGGACCTAAGAACATCAGGATGGAGGGAGACTCTAGATCGAGAGTTGAGACAGATTTAAGAGAGAATTTCAAGTCCAACCCTCTCATTTTATAAGAGGGCAGATGAGCCCAGGGAAGTTTGTGAGGCAGTAATGAGCTGAACGTGACAGAGCTGAGATTTTAACCTATATTCTTTCCACTGTACCAGATGCTATTGTGTCTAAAGTTGGACAGCAACAGAAGCCACTGGCTTATTTGACAAATATTAACTACCTCCTGTGTGTAAGATGCTGTATTAGAAATTCTACAGGTGCAGACACAGAAAGGATGGGGTGCCTGCATGATGTCTGTAAGAAGGATTAAATAGAAATGGTTATAATACAATAGAATTGATGAATGCATACATTTGGAGCAAATTATTGGAAGAGTTCTGAAGAATGAGGAGTGAATGAGGAGTGAGGAATGTTGGGAGCAGTTTATTTAAACTGGGTTGGATTTCACCAAGTGGTAATTGTGAAGATGGAGCAGAGGACATTACAAATGTAGGTAGTGTCATGAACCAAGAAACAGAGAAGAGAAAGTGTAGAATGTATTGAGGGGATAGGGAAGGAACAAAGGGTACCCTGGGAAGAAGAAGGAGGAAGAAATAAGGCCAGAAAGGGAGGTTCGAAGCAGCTTCTTGAGGCCCTTGGATTTTTTTTTTTTGTGTGTGTGTAGTAATTGGAGAACATTCGAAGGTTTTCATAGTGAAGAATTATGTGGTCAGAGATCTACATCAGAAATCATGCTACTGATTATAAGGAACATTTATATAGTGTTTCTTCTGTGTTGTAGCCATATTATGGGGAGTGGGTTGTCATCTCCATTTTACAGATTAAGAAACTGAGAGCTGAGAGATTGTGACTTGTCCACGGTTACACAGCCCAGGATAGACTGAAATGGGCGTCATACTCAGGTCTCTTGACTCCAAGGTTTTGCACTTTAGGTTTTGCTCTCTAGGATTTAAACCATCTGGTAGTTTTTTAATAGGATGATTTGGAGAGGAGAGGAGATAGGGAGGCAGGAAGATTGTTGAGAAAGTTATTGTAGTTATGAACCCTTCCTTAGGTGGCACTTTGTTTTATATACTTTATTCACAGTAATTCTGTGAGGAGGGTAATACAAGTATTATATCCATTTTAATGTGTGGAACCTGAGACTCAGGGGAAGTCAAGTGACTTAAGTCATAGAGTTAGTGGATGGATGGGACGGCACTGTCCTTAACCTAAATGAAAAGAGTTGGAAAGCAGCAATGGGATTGGGAGGAAAATGATGAGTAAGCATTTATTTAAGTGCCAATCACTGTTTGAAGTGCTATAAATAAATACAAAGAAAGGTAAAAATCCTTGTTCTCCAGTAACTCGTCTGATAGGGGTGATGCCATGAAAACAACCACGAGCAAAGAATATCTGCAGGGTCAGTTGGAGGTACCAGAGGGAAGGTACTGGCATCAAGGGTGATTGGAAAGGGACACTTGTGGATGGTCGGAGCTGAGACTTGAAAGAGGCCAGGAAGGGGAGGTGAGGAGGGGAAAGGGATTTCAAATACTGGAGTGAACCTGAAAATCAGAAATGAGGAGAAAAAGTATTAGGGAAGCTGTATCAGACTTAAAACTGTATTGTAAAACAGCAGTCATCAAAACCATTTGGTACTGGCTAAGAAATAGAGTAATTGACTAGTGGAATAGGTTAGGTTCACAAGACACATTAGTCAATGACTATAGTAATCTAGTGTTTGATAAACCCAGAGACCCCAGTTTCTGGGATAAAAACTCACTATTAGACAAAAAAATTGCTGAGAAAATTGAAAGATAGTATGGTAGAAACCAAGCAATGACCAATATCTATCACTCTATATCAAGATAAAGTCGAAATGGATTCATCATTTAGACATAAAGAGTGATACTATAAGCAGATTGGAAGAACAAAGCATAGTCTACCTCTCAGATCTGTGAAGGAAGGAATTTATGGCTAAAGAAGAACTAGAGTACATTATGAAATGCAAAATAAATTTTGTTTATATTAAGTTAAAAAGTTTTTTCATTTTTTATATTTTTATAAACCTTTTTTTATTTTCAAAACATGCATAGATAATTTTTAACATTGTATATGAAAAACTTTGTGTTCCAATTTTTTTTCTCCCTCTCCTCCCACTCTCTGCTGTACATGGCAAGTAATCTAATATATGTTAAACATGTATACTTCTTTGATACATATTTCCACAAATATTATGCTGCCCAAGAAAAATCAAATTAAAAAGGGAAAAAAATGAGAAAGAAAACAACAAAAAAGATAAAAATGCTATGTTGTAATCCACACTCATTCCTCACAGTCCTCTCTAGGTGGAGATGGCTCTCTCCAGCACTAGTCTATTGGAATTGGCCTGAATCACCTCATTGTTGAAAAGAGCAGTCTACCACAGTTGATCATCACATTATCTTGTTGCTGTGTACCATGTTCTCTTGGTTCTACTCAACTTCACTTATTATCAGTTCATGTAAGTTTCTCCAAACCTCTCTCTGAAGTCATCCTGTGGATTCTTTCTTTCTTTCTTTCTTTTTTTTAATTTTATTTTATTTGCAAAACATATGTATGGGTAATTTTTCAACGTTAACCCTTACATAGCTTTCTGATACAGATTTTTCCCCCCAGCTCCCCACCCCTCCCCTAGATGGCAGGATATCTGTGGATTATTTCTTACAGAACAATAGTATTCCATAACATTCATATACCATAATTTATTCAGCCATTCTCCAACTGATGGGCAGCCACTCAGTTTCCAATTTCTTGCCACTACAAAAAAGGCTATTACAAACATTTTTGCACCTGTGGGTCCCTTTCCCTCCCTTTAAGATCTCTTTGGAATACAGGCCCAGTAGAGACGCTGCTGGATCAGAGGGTATGCACAGTTTAGCCCTTTGGGCATAGTTCCAAATTGCTCTCCGGAATGGTTGGGTCAGTTCACAACTCTACCAACTTTGTAGTAGTGTTCCAGTTTTCCCACATCCCCTAAGATTCATCATTATCTTTTCCTGTCATCTTAGCCAATCTGAGAGATATGTAGTGGTACCTCAGAGTTGTCTTAATTTGCATTTATCTGATCAATAGTGATTTAGAGCATTTTTTCATATGACTTAAAATGGTTTTAATTTCTTCATCTGAAAATTGTCTGTTCATATCCTTTGACCATTTATCAATTGGAGAATGGCTTGTCAGTTCTCTATATATTTTAGAAGTGAGGCCTTTATCATAACTCTTGGATGTAACAGTTTTTTTCCCATTTTTTTCTTCCCTTCTAATCTTGTCTGCATTGGTTTTGTTTGTACAGAAACTTTTTAGTTTTTGTTCCCAAAAGATTTCATTTTGGCTAAGAATAAATGCTGTCATTCCTGTTGTTAACCTGGGGCCAGTTTTGTGTATCTCAGTGTCAATCCTCTGCCTATGGTATATGAATGTTATGGAATATTATTGTTCTAGCAGAAATGATCAGCAGGATGATTTTAGAAAGGCCTGCAGAGACTTACATGAACTGATGCTAAGTGATTGAGTAGAACCAAGAAAACATTGTTCACAGCAGCAGCAAGATTATATGATGATCAATTTTGATGGATGCAGCTCCTTTCAACAATGAGGTGATTCAGGCCAGTTCTAATGGTCTTGTAATGAAGAGAGCCATTTGCACCCAGATTATGAGGACTGAATGTGGATCACAGCATAGTATTTTCACCTTTTTTTGTTGTTTGCTTGCTTTTTTTTTTTTGTTTCTCATTTTTTCCCCTTTTTTCAACTGATTTTTCTTGTGCAGCATGATGAGTGTGGAAATATGTATAGAAGAATTGCCCATGTTTAACATATATTGAATTATTTGCTGTCTAGGGGAGGGAATACAAGGAAGGGAGGGAGGAAAAAATTTGGAATACAAGGTTTTTCAGGGGTGAATATTGAAAACTATCTTTTGAAATTATATTTTGAAAATAAAACGCTATTATGTAAATTTTTTTTTTTTTAAATAAGCAGTAAACAAAAAGAAAGGAAAAATATCAGGGAAAGGTTTGGGATTAGGACTTGAACTAAAGATCAGCCAGACACAAACCACTGGTCTGTGTTCTTTCCACATGCCTTTTTGTTATGTTACTCCTCATATTAGTAGTTACTGCTATGGAGGAGTAGTAAAAGGCAGCCTATTCTTCCCAGAAACTCAGAAGCACATCTACACAAATGTTAAACTTGAATGCATTAATAGAGAATGCTCTCTTTAAGAAAGAAGCCATGATTCCTTGGCCTGGTATGGAGTTTTGATTGACCTGCCCGCCACTGTTTGCCACAAAGACTCCTGGCTGCTCCAGCTTGCTTCAGAACTGAGTTGGGAGTCAGTCCAAATGCCAACTTCCTTGTCCTTAATTTGAAATGGATTAGTGTTTAGGGAGGGCAGATGGATCCCTTTTGTGCCTTGTGTGTATCTTCTACAAATGAGCTTTCCTTCCCCCAGCAGCACGTGGGACACTGTTTCTGGGACTCCATGTCCCTGCTTCTCTCTGTTATTTCTGAGGCTATTTCCTCCCTTGCCAGGTTAAGGAACTTTAAGAAGACCGTAGATTTCAGAGTTGGAAGGGACCTTTTACAGATGTTAGAACCAGAGGTCCTATGAGATGAGACTTGAATCATACTGCTTTTAAGTGGTATGTTCTGATTTGAATCCAAGGCTTCTGACTTCAGATCCATTATTCTCTCCATTTACAATACAGAGAGGTTCTGCCCCACTCTTAGTTTAGTTAGCTTAGGAGGCAGCAGGGCTGAAATTGGGGAATTGTCAATCAGGTCAGTTATTAGAAATTGTGCTTTTCAGAGGTTAAACTCTTTTTGTTTGGAATACAAATTAAGATCAGAAAGATCAGAACAGAAAAAGGAGGAACGAGCTTCTTCCACTGAGCATGGGGAGGAATGGATCCCACTGGCTTTGGGGATATGGGCAAGTCCCAAAAAGAATTAATTTTCGCCAAGAACAAATGCTGTCATTCCTGTTGTTAGCCAGGGCCAGTTTTGGGCTCTTATCCTCTGGCTTTTCCAGTTCCTGATTCCCCAGAGCACTAGGCCAAGCCTGGTTCTGACCTGCCTTACACTTACTTTGTCTTTGGTCACAGCATTCTTTGTATCAGTCGCCGAGCCCGTGGCAATTATGGCCCTGGAGAACAGTTTGTGGTGAGCCCTGTTCCTGCTCTTTGGGGCTTTAACTAAGCATTTAAATTCGTTGACTTAATAAATATCACGCTCCGGCAATGCCAGTATTTCTAGCTTTGCAGTCACTGTGTTTTTCAGGTGTTTGTTTTAACATTATATGAAGCAAAATAAAAACAAACAAGTAGTCTGTAAGGGAAAGAAGGAAATGACAGAGGCCTGGAATGGGCAAAGATTTGGACTGGCAGAAGCCCTGGGGACTCTGCTGGGGGTGCTTTTCTCCCAGAGCCACAGGACTGCAAAGTCTGAAACATGCAGGAGATTCTCCATCCCTCCCCCACCTTGTTTTTGGCAAGACATTTGGGGTGTAGTGACTTGTCCAGGGTTACACAGTTAGAAGTATTAAGTGCCTGAGACTGGGTTCAAATTCAGATACTCCTGACTCCAGGGCCGGTGCCCTATCCGCTGGGCCATCTAGCTGTCCCTTCATTTTTTTTTTTTTTAAACTTTTTTTTTGTACTCTTGGTAGAGACAACTAGATGTTGTGCAAAGAACTTTGGCTTTGGACTGCAGAACTTGGGAGCTTTTGTTAGGTATGTGACCTTGGCCAGGTCCTTGGCCTTCTGTGCTCTACAGACTTGTAGATCGTGGCAACTTCCATGCTGCTCGTAGAATGTTCTCACTACAGCTGAGGATGGAGAGACGGAGAGGGGCCAGAGAAGCAGCCGGAGCAGGATTTGAGGGCTGTGTGATCTTTCTGCCTCCAGGTTATCTTCCCTGTCTTAGGAGGAAGTTGGTTTCTGAAGATCTGTCAGTCATCTAACCATTCCCCATGGAAACAGGAGGGGTAAAGGGGGTTCTCAATGTCTCAGAAGCCTAGTTCTGTGATCTGGAACAAGCTTCTCAATTAAGCACAGAAAGGGAGTTTGTTTACAGGGGCATATATGTTCCATTCTTAGACTTGTTCTCTGAATGCTTTGATGAAGCTTTCCATTGTTGTCGTTTGGTCATTTCAATTATGTCTGATTCTTTGTGACCCCCCCATTGGGGTTTTCTTGGCAAGATTCTGAAATGGAAGATTCCTGTTCTACAGGTGAGGAAACTGAAGTTAATAGAGTGACTTGTTCAGGGTCACACAGCCTGTAAATGTCTGAAGCTGGATTTGAACTCAGGAAGAGGAGTCTTCTTGCCTCCAGGCCTGGTGCGCCACCCACTGCACCTTACCACTGTCCTATTCCAGTTCTTCTGTAAATCTTTTGTGTTCTGTGGCCTCAGGAAAGGAGTTCTTACTAGAGATGTCATAGAAAGAGGGGAGGGGAGAGGAGGGAAGACCCAAACATTTATTTAGTGCCTCTTGGGGGTCAAGTACTATGCTGTGATTTTTTTTTTTAATAAGTATCATCTTGTTTGATCCTCAGCAACCCTTGAAATTGGGTGTTATTATTATCCCTATTTTACTAATTAGGAAACTGAGGCAGACAGAGGCTAAGTGACTTGTCCAGGGTCAAATAACTAAAAGTCTGAAACTTATTTGAACTCGGATCTTTCTGACTCCAGACTTATTACTCTCACCACTGCTTTCACTGGATTTGGAATGAAAGGACCTCATTTTTAGGAACATTTCAGTTCAACTCATAAGACTTTATTAAATGGTTCATACTCCCCATGTTTTTGCATTTAATTTTAATGCATTTGTTGTATTATATGTTTTATGTATTTGGAATCTACTTATCTGGATACATGCTCTAGTCTGTTATCCCTCCTCAGCACTGAAAACAGATTATTTGGCTTTCTGATCTCCATACCCCCACACCCAATTAGTGCCTGGCACAAAGTGTGCAGGTCATAAATGCTTGTGAACTTCTACAGAAGCTCATGTGGTCTAAAAGAAAGCATACTGAGTGGGGGATCAGGGAACCTGGAGTCTAATTGGTAGTCCAGAAATTTTTATTAAGCATCTACTCATGTGCCAGGCCCTGTGCTAATAATAAGCCCTGGAGATGCAAAGAAAGGCAAAAGACAGTCACTGTACTCAAGGACTTTACAATCTAACAGTGGAGAAAACAGGTAAATAATGGACAAAACAAGCTATAGGCAGAACAAACCAGAAATAATGCAGAGAGGGAAGGCACTAAAATAAAGAGCAAGGAAAGGCTTCCTGTAGAAAATGGATTTTCAGTTGAGACTTGAAGGAAACTGGAGAAGCAGAGATGAGGAGGGAAGGCATTCCAGGCATAGGAAACAGACGGACAAAGATGTCCAGAGGGGAGAGTCAGGGAGTGTTCCTGGAACAGCCTGGAGACCAATGTCATTGGACTGAAGGGCCTGTGGCAGGGGAGGGGGAGGAAGGCAAAAGGGAGCCCATGGAGTTACCTGAATAGAGAGAAACGGAGTAGAGAGAGACTTGGGGCAGGGAGGCCAATCAACAGCAGGTTAGTAGTCTTTTTGGAGTCTTGGTGTGAAGTGATAAAGCTGCTAGCAAATCAGAGGAGAGAAGCTGCTTTACCTGGGACTATTCCTTGTGCAAAGGTTGGAATCTTTCTTTCCTCAGACAAGGGAAATAGAGTGCTTGTTCCAGAGAATGGTATAGGAGTTCAAATCCAGCCTCAACAATTATTAGCTGTGAGACTCTGGGAAAGTAATTTTCAAGCTCTGTTTACCTAAATAGCTTCTCTTGGATCACTGCCTTGTGGCAGAGGGATTTGTGCCACTCAGTGAAACTATGAGCCATGCTGTACATGTTATCCCAGGGTAGACCGGTCATGGTGGAGAACTTGGACCAAAAAAAAGTGATCCACTGGAGAAGGAAATGGCAGTCCTCTAGTATTTTTGCAAAGAAAACCCCATGGAAAAAATAGGCCATGGGGTCATGAAGAATTGGACAAGACTTGAACAACACATTTTACACTGCTGTTTTTTTTTTTCACAAAAGCACTAGCATCAAGGCTTTTTTTTTTTTTTTTAAGTAAAAATAAATTTGTCATTTTACCTTTGGTAAAAAAAAGAATTTTTTTTTTTTTAGTAATAGAATTTAATTATAGCTAGCATTTCTATAGTGTGTGTTTTTAAGGTTTCCAAGGAGCTTTACATGTGTTTTCTCATTTGGTTTTCACTACAATCCTGGAAGGTCAGTGCTAGTATTATCTATGTATAACAGATGAGGAAATAGAGGCAGAGATTAAGTGACTTGTCTATACCACACAACTAGCTTGAAGTAGAATTTGAACTCAAGTCTTTCCAACTCCCAAGACAAACAAACCACTTTCATTTGTTGCTTATGCTTTAGGAGAGGCCAAAGGGGAAACATCCTTGTATTTAAAAAAAAACAAAAAACAAAAAAAAACTTATAAGAATCATTAGAATCTTAAAAAAAACAAAAAAAAAAGTAACCCAGCAGGTGACTTTGATTACACAAAACTTGCTTTTCTATTTAAAGCAGGATTGTGTAAAAAAGGCATTTTAATTTAGTTCACTGTAAGTTGTAATTCTGTGGGGGCCTCATGACTGCAGAGGACAACAGGCATGTTTTGCTGAAGGTTTCCAGATCTCCTGTAACTCTTTTGTTTGCCCAGCAGTGGAAAGAGGCTATTGTGGGAGGACAGTGTGGGGTGATTTGGGCTTATAAGATAGTGCTCTTGGGGGTTGGGGACAAAAGGCTGCCAGGTTGGAAAGGCTCAGCCAAGAAGTTTGGGAGAGAGTGAAGGACTTATTTTGGGAAGGACTTGGTTCTAACTTATTCCAGATGGTGCCTTGTAACACAAAGGTCGTCAGTGTATTTGGAATGGGGCTGACCAAGAGGCCCCCAAGTACTTCCTGTGTAGCTTTGCTGTTGTACAGACTTAATCAGAACCAGCCTTCACTCCTGCCGCTCCCCAGCCATTCTCCACTGTTTTCTTTTCTCTTCCCTTCCGCTCTTTAAAAGGATTCTTTTCCTCTTGTGAGCCCCTTTAATCTCAAAGTCCCTCCTTTTCCTACTCCTCCCCTCTAATCTCATTTGGGTTCTATACTTTATGGTGGTAAGGGAGAAGAAATTGAGGACATCTGAGTGGTTTTGGAAAATTCCTTTTTGAATTTGGGGAGGCTATTTAGTGTGTGAAGTAGAGATGAACCCCCCCCCCCCGCTTCTTTATTCTCCAGGGTGGTATCTCCAAATAGTTCCCTGCATTGCATGAGGGATAGTTAAGTTACATGGGGGAGTGAGCATCACCAGCCCTTCTGGGGCCTGATGCCAATGGCTAAGGCTGACAGTGGGTTTTAACCATCTAGAAATGGGAAGAGGGCATTGTGCTGCACCCTGAGGCCTTGGGGATCAGAGACCATCTTTTTTTTTTCAGACTTCTGGCCTGATCCTTGCATTTCTGCTTGTACCACATATGCTGCCATACGGCTGCTTTGCACAAATTAAAAGGGAGTTTTGTGAGCAGGCTCAAGTGTGATGATGATAGTGACTAGTTTCTTCTTTGGGACTCTTGAACTCTGTCCTATATTTTATTTGTAAATCCTAGTTTGACTGTTCTGGTTCAGATGCTGTTTAAGCTAAGAGTAGGTTTGATGATGGACTTTTACTTTCCTTGGACCCAACAATTAATTGCAAAGGCTGTTGCCTTTGGCCCTTTTAGGACACTGAAAATTTCATTCCCATCTATCTGCATCTCAAATTGACTGTTGGATAAGCACATGTAAGATGTGGATTGAACATGTACAAACATAGTTTGTAAGTCAAGGTTCTTAGCAAACTGTTTTGCTTCTCTGACCCACCTAAATCTTGCCAGCCTTGCTTGCTTCCTCTTATAGGTGGCATAGGTAATATGGGATTGAAGCAGAGGCTGTTGTCCTTTTTCATATACTTAGTTATGATCCCTAAAGATCAAGTCATCCTTTGCTTTTTCTCCCCTAGTACTCTGTTTCTGTTGCTTTTGGTAAGTAGCAGCCGGATAGCAGAGATATCCAATGACAGATGATGATGTTGACATAACCAGTAACTTCTTTTATTATTATTATTATTAAACCTTTTTATTTGCAAAACATATGTATGGGTAATTCTTCAACATTAACCCTTACAAAGCTTTCTGTTACAAATTCCCCCCCCACTCCCTACCCCTCCCCTAGATGGCAGGAAATCCACTACATATAACCAGTAACTTCTTGGCCTGATATTCATGACATTGTTCCATTTAATGTGTTTTTCCCAGTAGAGGGGCTGGAAATTCATTCTTCAAGGGAGTAAGTATTCTCCAGAGATCTGCATTCAAATTCTGTCTCTGACAAGTTTACTGCTTGTGTGAGCTTGGGCTAGTCAACCCTCCATGTCATCAGTGTCCTCATTTGTGAGATGAGGAGTTTGTACTAGATGACCTTCAGGGTCCTTGACAACTCTAAAACTATGTAAGTGTGAGGCTAGGTTGGAAACTGAGATTGTCTCTGATAAGTGCTTGCTAGTGATATTGGAGGTGTTATGTAGTCATAGGATGACCTCCCCCCCCCTTTTTTTTTAAATACTTAATTCTAAGCAGGAACGCTGTATCTAGTGCTGAGCTCTTCTCACAAAGAATCTTCTCTATTGGAAGAGTTAAACGTTATCTTTTAAAACAGTTAATTTTTTGTAGCACTTGTTGTTGGATATCCTTTTTCCGGTAACCATCTTTTCTGCTTGGATTCATACTCCCAAGACAGGGTGGAGACTTGCGAAAGGCAGGAAAATAAATCCTTTATTTACTGTTTTTTAGAGCATAGGACAACCTTCATTTATACGTGTGTGTACACACACACACACACACACACACACACACACACACACACACACACCCTTTTGCTTCTCTGGGGCTGTATGGAGTAGACACTGCTTGAATTATTTTTTAGATTGTACTTGTTACTTTTAGGAGGCCTGCACACCATATGCCACAAGGTCTGTAAGATGCATCACATTATACTTTCTCATTTGCTTCTGCTCTTCTGAAATTCCAGGTATCAGTCCACATACATGGTGGGCACTGGGGTACACTATATACAGGTCAAAGAATTGGGGTTTCAATCTTGGTTTTGCTGCTTATTACCTGAGGAACCTTGGACAAGGCATTTCCCCTCTTTTATTTGTGCCTCTCCCTTTCCTTGCCCCGATCTGCTAGAATGAAGGTGAAAAGTCACTTTGAGCACAGGAATTGGGCAGTGGAAAAGAGGATACTTAATGAGGGAGGAGAAAGGGTCAGATCATCTGTCTTTAAGTGTTCAAAGGGCTGACCCGTGGAAGGGGAGGCCATTTACTCCGCTTAG
Source organism: Myrmecobius fasciatus (assembly GCA_023553655.1). NCBI lineage: Eukaryota > Metazoa > Chordata > Mammalia > Dasyuromorphia > Myrmecobiidae > Myrmecobius > Myrmecobius fasciatus. The sequence goes on along the minus strand of JAJPUD010000430.1, from coordinate 542,788 downwards.
CCCCACAGGACAGCTGCAGCTGGAGCTTTTGGAGAATTGTCTTTATTGGAAGGAAAACTTCTTAACTAGAAGGCTTTTGCAAAAGTGAAGTGGACATTTGGAGAACTAGTGAATTCCCTTCTCACTAGAAATATCCAGACATAAACTGTATGGGACTCCTTGTGACTAAGCTCTGTCATTTTGTGATTTTCTTTTCCTAAACAGATTTTGCATCTTTTGGGTGTTCCATTTTACTTTCAGGTAAGAGAGACTGAGACAGAAGCTATAGGGAAGAGAGATCCTCTTAAAGTATCCAGAACTATTGCTAGTGGATTAGAATTTCTGATGCCACTGTTGAGAATGAAATAGGAAGTTTGAACTTAGTGGCAACAGTCTTTGGGATAGGGAAATGAATTTAGTGTTGCGCTTCCTGCCCCTTCTCCCCAGATGGGAGTTTTGGGAAATCATTCTGCCTAGGTGCTGCTAGGTTTGTTTTTTGGGGGAGTTTTTTTGAAGGGAAGGTGGGAGAGGAGAGCGGAAAACATTCCTCGTCTGTGCCTCTAACAAAAGAGGCTCATTTGGACAGAAACATATTATACAGAAAACAAAGATTCTTGTTTTGTGATCAATCATTTGGACTTGTAAGCAATTTGAGAGGAGTCATTAATCGTGCCTTATTTTCTTGTACCTCTTGTAGAGTTCAGCTGGGCTAGAAAAGGGAGTCAATCTTTGTTAAATTAAGTAGTACATTTGTAATCCACCTTGTTTAATAAAATAGGAATGGAGGTCTTTGATATGCTTGTACCCTTTGTGAGGGTGGCACCTCCTTGCCCAGGAGTTGCACTTTCACTGGGACCTTTGGATTTTTGCCCTAGGATAGTGGTTGCAGGAGATAAATTTTGGCAAACTTTTCTTGCCACATCAAATGATGTGTGCATGCACTCTGAGAAGATGAAGGAGCTTTTCATTATGAAATAACTCAACCCAGGTGGTGAGATTAATATTTATAAACCCTTGAAGGGAAGATAATCAGTGAAAGAACTCCACTGATGAGTTAACTTTTAAGACTGATTTCCCAGGAAGAAAAAGGAAATCTTCCCTTTTCTGCCTTTTAGTTCAAGAATCACTAACTTGGCTGAATTCGTGGTGGAAATTGATTTCAGACTATTGTCCTTTGGAGTGAAGATGCTTGTTTAAAGCATTTCTTCATATTTCAGAAGGATCACACCACATTTGGCTTAACTCATATGATGATGAAATAGGATGATGATGGAGGAAAACTTCCCAAGGAAGTAGTTGGTTACTGGTTCTTTTAATTAAATTTCATTATTTCAGTCAACAGAAATCTTCCTTCTTTCCCAGTCATCTTGAGCCTCCAATAGAGAATGAAAGAAAAACAAAATCCCTAATACAAATATGTAGTCAAACAAGACATTTCCATATCAGATTCACCCAAAAGGGGGAAAATATATACATATAGACATACCTATACAATATATGTAATGTGTACTATATACATGCAAATGCATACATCCCATTCTGTACCTCTTTTTCTGAGGCAGGTAGCATATTTCATTATCAGTCCTCTGGATACATAGTTGGTCATCATGCTGATCAGAATTTCTTAGTGTTTCAAAGTTTTGATTTTGCCATAATGTTTTCAACTTTCAACTTATAGGTTATTCTCTTCTGTTTTTCCCCCCACTTCTCTCTACATCATTTCATTCTTCCAGGATTTCTTTGAAACCATCAGTGTCATCATTTCTTTAAAAGAAAACAAAACCCTCTTATTTTATCTTTTTTTTTTTTCTTCTCCAGATTCTTTCCCTTCCTCCCTCTCCCTCCCTCACATCAAGGGAGCAAGAAAACTAAAACCTATTATAGACATGCATAGTCAAGCAAAACAAATCGATGCATTTGCTGTGTCCCTCAAAGCTGTGTGGGTCTCAGCCTGCCGTCTGAGTCTACCCTCTCTCTCTGGAATGGACCACAAGTTTCATCATCATGCATCTTTCTGGAATTATTCTTGGTCCTGGATTAATCAGAATTCCTAAGTCTTTGGTGTTGTTGGTTTTTATAATGTTGTAGAAACTGTCCTATGATTTTGCTCATTTCACTTGGTATTAGCTCAAACAAGTCTTCCCAGGGTTTTCTGAACCATCTCAATTTCTTAACTACAATTGCACATTTAAATATTGTAACTTATTCATCCTCTCTCCAGTTGAAGGACCCCCTCCATTCCTATTCTTTGTTATCTCAAAAAGTTATATTTTTGTTCATCTTTAGCTAGAGTTTATATTGCTTAGGGGACTAATCCCTCCCTTGATCTTCCCTCCTTCTAATTTTCCCTTTTCCCCTTTCCCCTATTTCCTTGTTGAGTGAAATGAATTTCTGTAGCCTATTCTCTGTCTTTTCTTCTTTGATTCATTCAGAAGAGAGTGAGATTCAAGTGTCAGCTGCTCCCCACAACTCCTTGTTTGTATAGACTCTTTCTGCACCCTGATTATGGGAGAGAATTCCTCTTCTTCCCCATAGTCCTCTTCGCCTTTCTTAACATTTTTCTCTCTTGAGATCATCAAAATCTTACAGAAACACCTTATTTAATTGGACTCCCTCTGTGAGAGATGGTTCTGAGGATGATAGGGTTCAGAGGGGGCATATGGATTCTCTCTCCATATTTAAATGTAAGCAGTTTATCCTTGTTTACTCCCTTAAGATTGTTTATATATGTTCACCTTTTTATGTTTTCACCCCAGTGATTGAACTTCTTAGTTTCTATGCAACTCGGGTCTTTTCAGTAGGTTCGTTCCCACCCCCTCCTTTCCTCCTATCTACTCTCACTAGATTCAGTTTTGCTGGGTAATTTGTTCTTGCCCCTAAACCTATGTATAGCCTTCTGGAATATCATAGTCCAAGTTCTCTGCTTTTTTATAGTGGCTGTGGCTTCTCAGTATCTGAATTTTTTTCTTTCTGGCTGCTTACAGTATCATATCTTTGACCTGAACACTGGATTTTAACCATAAAGTTCCTGGGGTTTTTCATTTTGTGGTTTCTTTCAGGAGGTGACTAGTGTATTCTTTTTATTTACACTTTACTCTTTGGTTCTATGAGATCTGAGCAATTTTCTTTTAAGATTTCTTGACGTGTGGTAGCTGTTTTTTATTTTATTTTATTTTTTTTCTTGGTTGTAGCACTCACATAATCTGGTGATTCTTAATTTTTTTTTCTCATTGTACTATTTTTTTTAGGTCTTTTCTATGCTATGAAATCTCACATTTTCTTTTTCTTTCTTTTTAAGCCTTTTGACTTTTAAAAAAAATATTTATAGTGGTCTCTTGGAATCATTGGCTTTGATTTAATTCATTTAAAGTTTCAGGGAGTTTGTTGCTTAGGCAAGATGTTGTACCTTTTGTGCCAAGCTTTTTATTTCCTTTTCAATTTTTTCTTCCACACCTCTCATTTCTTATCCATCCTTTCCCTCCAATATCCTCATTTTACTTTTATAAAAAACATCTTAAACTTTCTAAAAAAAATTATTGCCTTACCTCTTCTAGGAATTCTAGTTAGATTTGCATCCAAAATTTGCTTTTGGATGTTTTAGAGTCGATTTCTTCTTTTGGGTTTGAATTTTGAGTATTCCTGTTGCTCTTTATGGTGAGGTTTTGTTTTTTTTTTTTCCCCCTCTCCACTTTCTTTCTTGACTTTGGGCCTGATGTTACAGCTGGGCTCTGTATACTTCTGAGGGCTCTGAGGGAAGATCTGGACCTTACTTCTTTTTTTTGGTTATTGAGTATTGTTTTTCCAGGTCCTAGGCTAGAAACCTAGAGCATTGAAAGCTCCCAAAATAATCTCATCCATTGATCTGATTACTGCTCCCCAGGATCTCAGCTCTGCAAATTCCTGATCTAGATTTGGATCTGAACAATAGTGGACTGCTGTTGTGGTATTCAGCCCCTATCATTCTGCTGGGAAGTTCTGTTGATTCTGAGTGACAGTACTATGGACTCCCCTTTAGTCTGGAATTTCTGCCCTGTTTCTGTAAGTTTCAAAACTTATCTAGAAGCTGGAGGTGAGGCTCTCTTCTGCTATACTTCCACTGTTTGCTTCTGCACTTGCCCCTCTTGTATGCACTGCCTAAGGCCTGCAGCTGTTCCTGAAGCTGCCCCTCTTGGGAACAGGTCCATCCTGGATCTTAGAAATGGGTAATATGCACCCAAGCTATCAGATGGCCCCTGTTCCTGTTGCAAAGCCCTGAATGGATCGGGGGTATCCTCTTGCTGTCTTCATTAGATACTGATCATATTCTACCTCCACAGATCTTTCTTGTATGTTACCCTAGGCCAACCAGGGCTAGAAAATGACTCTTGGGACCTTTTCTTTGATTTCCCTCTCAGGATTCAATCTAGTACACTTTTTAGAACTGTTTGGAGGGGTTTCAGTGAGGACATTCTTACTTCTTCTGCCTTTTATTACTCTACTATATTGATTCTCTGCCTCTGTTAATAAATTAATTTTTGTCAGGCTGTCTTCCATGTTTGGGTCTTAGCTCCTTCTCATCTGTGCTTGTTGAAATCCTTTCTCTTCTTTCAGGAACTTCCTCAGATATCATTTCTTCTATAACATCTTGAAGCTCAGTAGGTCCAATTTTACCATTTTCCAATTAAGAAAACATACTTGCAAAATGACTTCCTAGAGATTATATCGAAGTGGCAGAGACAAGATGCTCTGCTTTTGGTTTCTAGATGCTCAGGCAAGTAAACTAGGTAACTGCCACATTTAAGGAGTATGGTGTTTATATACAATAGTGGAAATTCATCGTCAAGCCGATGAACTGTGATGTCTGGGCAAGTGGTTTAACCCATTTAGATGCCTACACTTCCCCATGTATAGAAGAGAAGGCAGTATCTACCTGTTTCCTGGGACATGGGCTCACTCTAGAATTTGTTTAACTCTGTGCTCATAGTACTTAGGGAGTAGGGTATTGGTACTTTTAGAGAGATGTGTTACACAAGTGTGACCTAATAACACAAAAGGACCTACTAACATAAAACTGAATGAGATTGGAAGGAAGATCTTCAAAGATGGGATCATATCAGATCTTTGGAAACCAAATCCTCTTGGATGTGTGAGGTGTGAGAGGTTTAGTAGTCAGTGCCATATACTACACCATCTTGTGCTTTTTCTACAAATTGTCAGATCCATCCTATATGCCTGTATATTAACTCATGGGGGTATTTCATTTTTGCTAAATGTTCCAGATTATTTAAATTCTGTTTGGAGGAAATGGCTATTTTTATTCTTTTCTGACATCATTTTCCCTTAAAGTTTGTTTTCTCACTTAGACCATTAGTGCCCTGGAGCCGGGATTCTGCTCTGCAAACTGAAAATATACTCTTCTCCCTCGTGTCTTATTTTAATCTACTCCCCTTCCACACAACAAGGCTCTGACCTGCTTGGAGTTTTTCCTACGTGGTTACAATTGATGCCTTGTCCTTCAGAATTATTACTTAGAACAGAGCCATTGGGCTCAGTCAGTGTTTATCTGTCAGACATGACCATAGGAAAGCATTCTTCCCACATTGAACCATGGGACTGAATACTGGAATCCTATCTCCTCTATAGGCCTCATTCTGAGAGGACATTCAGTAGAACCGGGTTTTCAGGCCTAGTTGGGTTTAAGCTATGTTGTGAGAAAGCAGGATATCAAAGATTTGAATCCTTCTCCATTCAGTTCATCTTCCAGTGAATGATAGGTCTCTTGATAAACATCTTTTCTGGTGTGGTACACAGAACTGGATGTGGTATTTCTAATGTGGTATTAATGGGACATAATTTAGTGAAACCATTACTACCTTTCTTTTTGGACTCTATACTTCAATAAATATAGTTTGAAAGTCTTTTGGGGTTGTCTTGTCGTGGTGTTGACATCTCTCCCCCTTCCCTCCTGTCACTGTTACCTTTCATATTGTGAACAGCAGAGGCTTTACTCTTCTCAGGATGGTGACAAATGGGAAAGAGTGTAAGCTAGCGGGGAAAGAAGCTGCTTGTCCTCTCAAGAATAATAGAGTAGAGCCACCACCCTCAAGTGAGAAATGATCTTGGAAAGATTAGAGTAAGAAGAGAAGTAGCAGTTGGTGATGTCTTGCTTAGAGATTGTGAAACAGCTGTTTTTGCCCCTCTTAACAGTGATAGAAGAGTCTATTGTCTTTTGGGGCATGGATCCATAAGAAAGAATCTTCCAAGGTTTAGGAAAATGTACAACCCACTTCTCATGATTCATGTGGGCTCCAGTAACCCTTTTGGAAGGAAACTAGGAGGGATTGTCAGTAATTATGAAGTCTTGACTAAGAAACTAAAGATTGACAGTAGACACAGAGTGTTTATTTTCTTCCCTGCTGTCTATTAATAGTTAACAGTAGCTAATATTTATGTAGCACTTCCTGTGTGCCAGGCATTGTGCTAAGTGATTTACAAATATTATCTCCTTTGGTTCTCACAACAATCTTGGGAGGTAGATGTTATTATTTCCATTGAAAAAACTGAGGCAAACAGTGACTTGCCTGGATCACACAGCTAGTTAAGTTGGGAGGCTACTTTGAACTCAGGTTTTCCTGAATACAGGCCTGGTGCTTTATCCCTTATGTCACCTACTTGGACCAGCTTCGATCAAGAAAAATGAATGTGGGTAAAGAAGAGGAATGTAATGAGATGGTGTCTAAGAATGGGATGTCTGGGCTTTAGCTTATGATGTAGCGGTGTTAGATTTGTGGCTAGAAAAGGAATAGACCTAACAAAGGCGAATTAGAGTATAATTTTCCAGGTATCTTTTGAAATTAATCAAAAGGGTTTTAAACAAAAATCTAGGATTAGGCAGAAGACTGTTTCCAAAATGGAAGTCATAGAGAAGATTCACAAGGAAGAATCGAAACTGAGATAGCCAGAAGTTGGCAGAAGACAAAGTCTAAGAAAAGAGCTACTGGGAAAATTCATAATGTCAGATTTTGGACACAAATGCCCAGAGTTTAAGAAACAAAGGAAATCAGAGATTATGTTATAAGTAGATCAGTTTTGATCCCGTAGGTGTCATTTAGACTTGGGTTAGGGTAAACCCCATGACAGGGTGAATATGCCGTTGTCAAGAGAAAAAGAATAAGTAAAAAGGAAGTAGGATAGCATTTAATATTAATAAAATATAGGTGTCAAGAAATTCAGGAACCCAGGGGTGGAGGACAAACCTGACAAGAGTATTTGGGGGAAGGCAAAATGAGGAAGAGACAGAGAGGATGATTTTGTCTTTGTAGTATACAAGACACCATCTGGACATAAAGACCAAATAGATGAGCAGTTTGGGGAAAAGATCAAAAGCCTGGCACAGAGGGATGATTGAGTAATTATGGAGGACTAGACTTGTTCAGACATCTGCTAGATTTCTAAAAAGGAGAGTAGCTAATAACTCAGTGAGAATTTCAGCCTGCAAAAGTTAGAGGAACCAGCAAGGAGAAACTTTTATCTTTGTTTTGTTCATTCATTCATTCATTTATTTTTCTGGTTATGCATGCAATTCATTTTTTAAAAAAACACATTTCCTTATGAATCATGTTGGAAGAGAAAAATCAGAAAAAAAGGAAAAATCATGACAAAGAAAAAAACAGAAGAAAAATTAAAAAAAAAAGTGAACATAATGTGTGTTGATTAATATTCATTCTCCATAGTTCTCTCTCTGGATGCAGATGGCATTTTCCACCCAGAGTTTATTGGGATTGCCTTGGATCACTGAACCACTGACAAGAACTAAGTCTTTCATAATTGATCATCGCATAATCTTGTTGTTAGTGTGTATATAATGTATTCCTAATTCTGTTTGTTTTGCTCAACATCAGTTTGTGTAAATCTTTCCAGGCCTTTTTAAAACCAGCTTATTCATTATTTTTGATAGAACAGTAATATTCCATTATTTTCATGTACCACAACTTATTCAGCTATTTTCTAATTAATGGGCATCTACTCTTTTTCCAATTTTTTGCTACCACAAAAAGAGCTGCTACAAACAGTTTTTGCACATGTATGTCCTTTCCCTTTTTTTATGATTTCCTTGGGATATAGACCCAGTAGAGACACTGCTGGATCAAAGAGTATGAACAGTTGTATAGCTCTTTGGGTGTAGTTCCAAACTGCTTTCCAGAATATTTGGATCATTTTATTACTCTACCAGCAATGCATTAATATCTCAGTTTTCCCACATCCCCTCCATCATTTATTATTATCTTTTCCTGTCATTTTAGCCAGTCTGAGAGGTGTGAGGTGATACCTCAGAGTTGTTTTAATTTGCATTTCTCTAATCAATAGTGATTTAGAGCATTTTCTCATATGATTATAGATGGCTTTAATTTCTTCATAATCTTTGATCATTTATTAATTGGGAAATATCTTATTATAAATTTGACACATTTCTTTGTATATTTCTGAAATGAGGTCTTTATCAGAAATACTGGTTGTAAAAAATTGTTCTTAGCTTTTAAACTTGAAACAATTTCATTCTCAACTAACAAGGTTGATAGAGTGGAAATGATGGTGACTTTGGGGGCAAGTGGTCACTCCATTCTGAAACTGATGACAGAGGAAAAGAAATCTAGGGCTTAACATATACCCTAGATTTTGGAGAAGCAGATTTCAATGAATTTAGAAGGAAAATGAGTAGGATTTCTATGAATTAGAAGGCTTTTAAATCAAAGTGCCACAGGATTGGAGAGATGGGAATTGCTCAAGAAGGAATTTCTGAAAATACAAAGGGAAATAATTTTAATGAGGAGGGAAAAAATGGTAACAGAGGTGAAAAGCAGTGAATACAATTTTGTAAAAATAGTTTCAGCTGTGCTAAAATTCAGACTAAGCTGAAACTGGTAAAGAAAGCTAAGGACACAAAAAAGAATTCATATTTGTGGAGAAAATGATTAGAAAAGATCTAAGACCTCATGGAGTAGATGGGATGATCATAACTGACAATCAAAGGACAATGACTTTTCTGGAAATGAAAAGATAAAAATGACTGGCAGGCATTTGTTATGTAAGATGCTGAGAAGCACCCTTGCAGATCTTTATGAATTCAAGCGTCCTCGATTAGATGAACTAGTCTCATATCCTAAAAGAATTGGCAGGTGTAATTATCAAGCTATTGTCAATGATATTTGAAGTATTCTGGAGAATGGGAGGGGTGTCATAGGAATGGAGAATGGTAAATGTTCCAACATGAATTGCCAAAGGATTCAAAAGGATTTGGACTGGTTAAAGCATTAGAGCAAATCTAATTCAATAGGAATAAATGTAAAATCAGTAGGAAGTAATGAAATTAAATTCAGTAGGAATATATATAAAATCTTGCACTTAGGGGAAACATGACTAGATAGCACTTATTTTGAAAAAAGGTCTTTGGGTTTTAGTGGATTATAAATTCAGGACAAGTCACAGTGTGATATGGCAGTTAAAGTTAATGAGAAGGGGCAGCTAGGTGGTGCAGTGGTTGAGCACCAGCCCTGAAGTCAGGAGGACCTGGGTTCAAATATGGTCTCAGACACTTCCTAGCTGTGTGACCCTGGGCAAGTCACTTAACCCCAGTTGCCTCAGCAAAAAGTCAAAAAAAAAAAAAAAAAGCTAATGAGATTTTGAACTGTATTAAAGAATACATAGGCGGTGTATAGAAATAGGATGGTGATAGACACACTATTATGCTTTTGCTATCAGCAGACCTCATTTGGATTGTGTTCAGTTTTGGGCACCATGGTTTAAAGAGGACATGGATGTGTAAAAATATTGTTGAAATATAAAATGAAAATTTTGATTATTTTAAATTATTTAGTTTCTTTTATCAAACCAATATGGCCAAGAATACAAGGGAAACAAAATTGGGGGGGGGAATCTTTCATAGACCATCTCTCAGATAGGATATGATTGTGTTGGAATACTGTTGATAGAAGAAAGGATGAGTGGTTGATTTAGAAAAACATGTTGGAAAGACTTGGACTTTATTGGATGGAAAATGCTATCCACCACTAGAGAAAGAAATGACAAATAGAAGCATACATATATGCGCTTACAAACACACACACAGATACAAATAAACAAATGAATGAATACCCATGTTTAACTGTAGCTTTCTCCAAGGCTAGGAATAGGAAGGGGGAAAAAATAAAAAGTGCACAGCAAAGAACAAAAGAAAATCTAGAAAGAAGCATGAAAAAACTAGGTAACTTTGAAAACAATGTGTAGTTTGTTTCATAGGTTATCTTGAAATAGAAATTTATTGTTTTATATTGAATTCTGTCTCTACATATTCTGCTATATACATGGAAATGTTCTTTATTTTTCTTTTCTTGTTTTGTTTAAATTTTAAGTGAATAAAAAATTTACACCTTCCCTTTCCCCCCAAATGATAAAATAGAGGAGGATGGCCAGAATGGTGAAGGCCTGGTGGAAACCATGTGCTGTGAAAATTATTTGAAGGAATCCTGTACTGTCTGAAGAAGAGAAGATTCAAGGGATGTCTTGTGAGGGAGGGGGCAGAGCTGTTTGGTTTAGTCTCTGAGGATAGAATCAGGATCAGCATTGTAATGAAGCCAATATGGACCTGATGTCAGGAAAAGCTTTCTGAGACTAGAATGGGAGCTGTCCAGGAATGAAATGAGCTGTCTTGGGAGGTAGTGGGCTCCCTGTCCTTGAAGTTTTTGATAGTGGGCATTCCTTTTATGCCTTGTTCTAGATGGCTAGATGTTCTTTTCAACTCTTATATTTTGGGATTCTAGCCTGTAGAAGTCATGTCTCTGCTGGGAGATTGTTATTATTAAGATTGAAGATACCAGGGCAGTTAGGTGGTGCAGTGGATAGTGGGTGGGACTTGTTGCAGATATTTATGTAACTGTGTGACCCTGGACAGATCACCAAACTGTGCCTCTGTTTTTTCATCTGTAAAATAGGGATAAAAATAGCACCTTCCTCATAGTCATCTTGTGAGGCCCAGTTGAGATCTATTACATAAATGCTAACTAGTCTTTTTTAAAGTAGTATTTTATTTTTCCAATACATGAAAAGATAGTTTTATTTTCTTCTTTTTTTTCTTTTTTTTGCTGAGGCAATTGAGGTTAAGTGACTTGCTCAGGGTCACACAGCTAGGGAATGTTAAGTGTCTGAGACCAGATTTGAACTCAGGTCCTCCTGACTTCAGGGCTGGTGCTCTATCCACTGCGCCACTGAGCTGCCCTGATAGTTTTATTTTCTCAAAGAAAAATTTCATTAATAACAGAATTAACTATCCCTATATTTATGTTAGGAATCTCTTTATGAATCTCAGAGCTTACTCTATTAGTTTGCCTTGAAATCCTTAAAATATCCTTGTAAAGGAGATTCTTTCTAGATAATTGCTCAAGGTCACCCACAGTGAGCAAGGCAGAAATAAAACACAGATCTTATGGCCCATCTAAGTTCTTTTGGAGGCTGTGCTACTTGTTCTCTTTGTGAAGGTGAAAGTGTTCCCCAGTGAATAGCAGAGAGGATATGAGTTACTGAATCATTAGAAGGGCTCTCCCTTTGGGCCTGGCTTGGTGAAGAGCATGCAGACGTTCCCTGTGTTTTCCAGACAACGAAGTCATTTGCTTATTCACCTTTGACAGGGAAGAGATAAGCTAGTTTTCTGCAGACTGACCTATGTGGGACAGTTTAGTTGCTTTAAAGCTGAGTAGATGTTTCAGTTTTTTGGAATGAGTGATAGGCAGATGGAATGAGATGAAATAGCTAGTTTTGGGTGGGGGTGAGTGGAGAATACCCTATGGGAAGGAGGACATTTCGCTGCATTTCCTTAGTCATAGGACTCTGAATCCGAAGTGCCTAAATTTAGCTTGAGTTCCTGTTGAAAGCATCATTTTTTTTTCTAAGGAGAACGGAAAACCTTTTTGTGTATCCTGCTCCATGAGGCCAATAGGGAAGCAGGAGGAGGTGAGGTTGCTATGGAGATGGGAGCTGTGTGCAAGGGGAGAGCAGCAGGGTTTAGAATTCCAGGAAGGAAGAGGGAGTGATGTCATCAGATTCCATGGACCAGCCCAGGAACCCCTGTGAGGTTGGTGGGGAGTTGGGTGTGCGTGGGGGGTGATGGTGGTGCAGGACGGGGGGACCAGGGGAATTCAGGTTTAGGAATTTTAGTTGGAACAAAAAAGGTCGTTTGCATAGCATTGTGCTCATCTGCAATACTGCCTATGTTTTTTTTTTTTTCTCCTAAAAATACTCTGCTTTCTTGCTTAATAACAATGTAAATTTAGATATAAGGTATCTATCTGACTCTGTGTTTCTTTTTTATGGGTATATATGCATATATTTTGGTTATGCTGCCTTTGTAGAACAACTGTTATGATGCTCTACTGGGATGCTTTGTAAATCCCTTTTTATGATGATGCTATCTTTGCATATGGTATGTATATACCATACATACCATAAATAAAACAAAACTTATTATGAAAATATCCAGGTACCACCATACTACTACTTTGGAAATCAAAACAGTTTTCTTCCCTGCAGAAATTTAACTATTAATCCTGCATCATTGTATGTGGTGGTGGTGGGGGAGGGAGGAGTGAGGGTGGAGAAGGGGAAGGAGAGAAGGGAGGGAGGGAGAGAGAGAGAGAGAGAGAGAGAGAGAATTAATTGAGGGTGGAGGGCATATCTGATTGTAAATATATGGAGCAACTCTAAAGTTAATGAAATGGATTTTGTAGTATATCAGAATATATGCAGCCATATGAACACTGACTTTGCAGGGTGACTATGTCACTGATCAATTGATACTGCCATTACTGCTCAAAACATTGGAATTGCCTTCACTACTGGTCCATGAGCCAGATTTTAAAAAAAAAAAAAAAATCTTATTACTTTACAGTTGTATCTTTCAGTTTTGATCACTTTGGATATACCCATCAGACTCATTGAATTTGGCAGTTTACTCAAAATCAAATCTACTAGTTTAGTTTGCTACCTTTTAAATATTAGAAAGAATATGCTACTGCCTCTGAAGGCATTTCATTCCAAAGAGGAATTCCACACCTGTTTGAGCAAAGGCAATGTGAATGAACAGAATATTCCAAGATTGTGATGGCAACAGCACTCCTTGGGATATCTTAATCCTGATACTTTTAAACAAAATAACATCATCTTAAGGTAACTCCCTACATTTATAAAAGAGCATGTTCATTTTGCTCCTAATTCTGTTATCATGAAGAATTATTGTCTTGAAGGACACAGAATTCTTATAGTTTTCTAGATAAGGCTTAAGCTCAGTCTTTGTCTTTAGACTGTCTCTTTCCCTTTCACCTAACTTGGATGGTTAGTAGGGCTCTTGGCAAACTGTTTTTCCCTCTATATCTTCTTGGAGGATGCTTTTTGCTTGAAAGATGGTAGTAGTTAGGAAACACTGAAATACTGGTTAGGGAGGGTTAATGAGCTAATGCAGAAATCTAGGCAGAAATAATGACCCCTCCTTGTTGGTATTTTACCTCTGCAAATTTTAGAGTTAACTTCCACAAAATAATAATTCAAATACATATTGGTGTAATTAGAAGAGACAAATAAAAAAACCTATTAAAATCTTTATAACTTTAAAAATCATGACTTCACTTGAAGGCCTTACTGCTGCCATTGAACAATAAGAGGTCCTAGATTCACAAATGTACTTATTATGAATATTCTTTGCAGGTGGTTCCCACTTTTCTATTCATTATCAGACATCTTCTTGTCAATAGTCATTATGCCCTTGCATGTACAGGTCATCCTTGGGAATAGACTTCAGTCTACTTGTGCCAACCATATATCTCTTTGAATCTCCTTTTTGAACTTTGCAATGTTTCAAGATTTGGAATCATATACAGTTGCTTTTGGTAGAACATTTATGTTGAAATGGTGGATCTTTGTACCAGGTTGCAGCTTGAAATCACTGAAAGCTCTTTCTTTTTGTTACTCCGACTCTATTTTGGGCTCAACATACTGTCTAACTGCAATGACCTTCCCAGGGATCTAGGAAAGCACTAATTTGTTAGTTATTGCAAGATTATTGTGAAATGTGTTATGATTTCCACCTCTTTCCTCCATCCAAGGAACTGAATGCCAGAGTGGGGGGATGGAGTGGGAGAAATAGAAGTATCATTGATTTCTTCTTGAATAAAGGAGTGGCGCAGTAGTGGAGTTTGAGGTTGAATGTAGGAATTCTGATGCCTTTTCTTTGTTGGTTAACTCAGCCTCTCACAGAAGATTGGGAACATTTAGACAAGCTTCTGTTGCACTAGAATATAACAGCAGACGCAGGAAATTGATGAGCTATATGTAGCTTGAGACAAGAACAGTGTCAGGCTAGAGAAGCAGGAGCCCTTATGCAGTTGAAAAAGTGGACTTTTGCATCCATAAGCAAGTTTGATATATGTTTTAAAAAGGGGAGAGGAAATGGTCTGGTGCAAGAATATGTACATGCACATGTATATTTATCTCTAAGATATAATTCACTGGGTTATTGGGAAAGATTTATGGGAGAACTTAGACAAGAATTCCAGAAAATTAAAAAAAAAAAAGGTATGGATGGGACCCTTTCTGTGCCATTGGAAGCAGCAGCCTCATTAATAAGGTCAGAGGGCCATCTAAATAAGAGTTTTAAATGATCAAAAATAGATATATTTTAATGCTTCAGATGACTTTGATTTTGGCAGTGTGTTTGTTCCTTCACTGACATTGATGCTAATGCTCTATAATGTGGGACAGAGTCTGTGAGAGCTGCTGTGACTGAAAAATTTACCATCATCTCCATGAAATCCACCTGGTGTTGATTGTCCCTGCTCTCAGTGTGGCTGGCATCTAGACAGATGACATTGGAACATGAACTCTACGAGGTCCTTCCAGGTCTCAGAATATGAGCACAGTTAACCAATTCTGTATCTCTTTTTATACTATTGCAAGGGTTCTGAGCAGGACTTTTGTGAAGGATCTGAAGGTAGCCATCTGAAGTGTTATCTATCATTTATATAAATATATCTGCTAGCTGTTTATGTATTTTTTAACAAACTAAACATTTTAATCTAGATTGGTTGACCCAGTTTATTGATTGGATTAACAGCTTCCACTTAGCCATTCAGTAAAACTGCTCATATTCATTGGTGGTGGGCAGATGATTTGATCTTGTCCCTATAGATAGTTGTGCTGTCATTGGAATTGTTTCTTTAACTGCTAGCTTTCCTCAGCACTTGAAAAAAAGTAATATTGAGCCTAGAAAAATGATTAATTTTTCCAATGTTTAACCTTTTTTTCTTCCTGTTTTTTAGTCCTTTTGATTTACTGTGTCATATTGAGAAGTACAGTCTTCAGTGACCTGAACCAGTCATTTGCTTGAGTCTCAGTACTGGGCCTGATTTTGCTAATGGCTACCAGCTGGTTCCAGGTTTCCCTTGATCCCATAGTTATGTTGTTTTTTTCCATTCTGTGACAAATAAATGTGGTCTATGTAGCTGTACCATAGGAACCATCAATTCATAACAGAAATGAATCTTTGAGATCATCTACTCCAGCCCTGTAGTTAGTGGTAGAAAATATTTATGAGCCTTAGAGGCACTATGGAAACCTTATAATCTCTTTAAACCAACATGGTTTATGGCTGATACATTTGGTGTTACAGAATGTATTAAATTTTCCTATTGTTTATTGAGATACCTGTGATTTAGTCAGCAACTTCTTTGAAAAAGTGGAGATATTAAAGAAGTTCAGTCCTTGTTTTTAGGAAGCTTACAAGTCTAGTGGGGAGTTAAGATACACACAAAATATAGTTCATCAATGAGCATTTATTACTCAATAAATAGAAGCTAAAGAAGTTGAAAAAAGAAAGGGCTCAATATGGACTAGAGTTACATAGAAGCTTTTATGGAGTAAGGCAGCCTTGAACTGGACTTTTTTGATTAAGCAAGAATTGTGGGAATGGACAGAGAGCTGTAGAAGCTCAAGCAAAGGTGTACTGCAGGAAGACTGTAGTTTGCGGGTATGTAAGACTGGCCAGATTGGAATTGGAAGATTTGGGGCCAGAGTAGTGGGAGAGATTAGATAAATAAGAACAGTTATGTTATAGTTGGGATTTGGCTACTGAAATCCAAGACTGAAGAGCTGGATTTGTTTCTGTAGGCTGTGGGAAGGCACTGATGAGGGCCGTGATGATGGATGTAGAGCTGAAGAAAGATTCATTTGGCAGTTGGATACCAGGATTGAGTAGAGGGGGAGACTTAGGCAGGACTGCTCCATGGGAGAAGGGTTAAATGTGTTTTGCTTGATTCTGGAGGGCAGACAAGGAGTAATGGGGTGGAGATTTCAGAGCTTGTCAGGGTATTACAAGGCTTCCCCATTAGAATGGGAGCTTCCTGAGGGAAAGGACAGTGTTTTTATCTTTCTTTGCATCTCCAAGCACTTATTACAGTGCTGAGCCATAAAACACACTTAATTAATACTTGTTGACTGACTGGCAACCTTTGTAGCAAACAGAACAAATGGGTACAGTGTGTACTTTGTTTTGTGTGCACATGGATTTGATATTTTCCTTTAGATCTTTACATTTTGAGAACTCTTCTTTCTATGTAGATTGGAGGATATAAGTTTGTTATGGTAAGATCTGTTAAGGATGTTAGTTATTAAATTTTAATGAGTAAATAAGTCATTTAATAGGTGTCAGGAATTGTTTTTAAGATTTGGGAATCCAAATACCAGAAGGGCTTGCATATTCTACTAGGGTGGATAATACTCTACATAAAAGGGAGATAGAAAGTGAGTTGTGTGTTTTTAAGAATGTGGGCTCCCAGCCTAGTGGGTTATGGTAGAAAAATCAGGGGCATGGATGGTCTCAGTAGGAGCTCATGCACCAGAGGAGAGGCATCTCAGAAGGCTGTTGGGATGAAGATAGAACTTTTTTGGGGGGCAAAAGTTTTATCTGTGATGATGCTCCATTTTTAGTGTTGGAGAATTTTGATAGTCCTACATAATGATCTCAATCATGATAATGATGTCATTCCATCCAATTCTGCAATTCTTTTATCAGTGTAAATTTAGGGTGGAGACTTTTGGTGACTGAGAAGATTCAAAAGGACATGCTGATAATACATGGAAATGTAACTTTTGATTTTGTTGAAGCCTTTATGTAATTCTATTTTGGATTGTAATATACTTCAAGTATATTATTAAAATTTATCTAGTTCGATGTAAGCTTTAAGAGAATGAAATTCAAGTTGAAGAAAATGTGTCTAGCTAGAGTGAGCAATATTTAGGTGTAATTCATAAATGACGATTAAAGGAATGGAAGAGAGAAGATACCTTGAGAAAGGAGAGTGCTAAAAGAATTAGAAGTTAGGTAAGGATGATGTGGGAAATATTCAAAATGTACATAATCAAAGAGCTATTTCATTCCAGGTATTGATTTACTCTCTGGGTAGAATGTATTTGTTTCTGGAAGCTTAGAACCTAGGAATGAGATGGAATTAAAGGAGATTCCAAATGGAACCCCATATTTTTAAACTTAGATTTTCTTTATTATGAACTTAACAGTATTCAGTATTACTCCACTTGTCTCTTTCTGAACTTTTTTTTTTTTAATGTTTAATTGATGTCCCTTTCTGTATTTCTGTCATCAGTAAACTTACCTCTCTCCTGCTCTTGGAAGAGGAAGACATCTCTATAAAAAAAAATCAGTACAATTAGGCAAAACTAATCACTATAGTAACCAGATCTGAAAATGTATGTTTCCTTCTCAATGAAAGTCTGTTACCTCTCTGCTAAGAGAGCTTTCTCTTGGAGTTATCATTGCTCATCCCCACTAGTCAGAGTTCTGTACTTCTTTGGAGTTAATTTTTTTTATTTCTTTTTGTGGTTATTGTAAAAATTATTTGCCTATGTTCATTTGACCTCACATGAACTTAGATAAGTCTTCCCAGATTTTTCTGAATCTGTCATATTTGTTAATTCTTATGATGAGGTAATATTCCAATATTATATCCACACATCACTTTTTGGTCATCCATTTCCCTCAGATAGACATGCTCCTTTGTGGCCACATGTTTGCTACAACAAAAAATCATGCTGTAATAAATATTTTTGTACACATGAGTTCTTTCCCTTAGTATTTGGTAACTTTGGATTTTGTGCTTAGTTGTGATATTACTGGGTCAAAGGATATATACAGTTTAGTGAGGTTTGGGATCTGATTTCAAATTATTTTCTAGAAAAGTGCCCCAATTCAGAGAGCAGCCACCAATTAAGAGAAAGATGGCTTACTTTGTTGTTGTTGTTGTTGTTTTTTATGATTTTATTTATTGCCCTTTATTAAAGCTTTTTATTTTTCAGAACATATGCGTGGACAATTCTTCAACATTAGCCCTTGCAAAACCTTGTGTTCCATTTTTCTCCCCCCCCTTTCCCCACACCCTCCCCTAGATGGCAAGTAGTCCAATATATGTTAAACATAATAGAAGTATATGTTAAATCCAATATATGCATACACATTTATACAATTATCTTGACAAACAAGAAAAATCAAATCAAATCAGAAAAAAAAAGGGAGAAGCAAAATAAAATGCAAGCAAACAACAACAAAAAGAGTAAAAATACTATATTGTGATCCATACTCAGTTCCCACAATTCTCTTTCTGGATGTAGATGACTTTCTTCATCACTGAACAATTGGAACTGGTTTGAATCATCTCAGTGTTGAAGAGAGCCATGTCCATCAAAATTGATCATCAGATAGTCTTGTTGTTGCCTTGTATAATGATTTCCTGGTTCTGCTCATTTCACTCAGCATCAGCTCATGCAAGTCTCTCTGGACCTCTCTGAAATCATCCTGCTGGTTGTTTCTTTTTTTTTTTTTTTAATTTTATTTTATTTGCATAACATATGTGTGGGTAATTCTTCAACAATAACCCTTACATAGCTTTCCGTTACAAATTTTTCCCCCCAACTTCCCCACCCCTCCCCTAGATGGCAGGATATCCACTACATGTTAATTATGTTAAAATATTGGCAAATCGAATATATGTATACATATTTCCAAACTTAACATTGTTGTGCAAGAAAAATCTTATCTACACAAACGATATATCAGATAAAGGAAACACAATGTAAGCAAACATCAATCAAGGAGTATGAGAATGTTATGTTGTGGTCCACATTTCGCATCCCTCTCTCTGGTGTATATGGCTTTCTTCAGTGAACAATTGGAGGTGGTTTGAAACATATCATTGTTGAAAAGAGTCATGTCCATCAGAATTAATCGTCATATAGTACTGTTGTTGCCATGTATAATGATCTCCTGGTTCTGCTCATTTCACTCCTGCTGGTTGTTTCTTATAGAACAATAATATTCCATGACATTCATATACCATAATTTATTCAGCCATTCTCCAATTGAAGGGCATCCATTCAGTTTCCAGTTTCTTGCCACTACAAAAAGGGCTGCCACAAACATTTTTGCACATGTGGGTCCCTTTCCCTCCTTTAAAATCTCTTTGGGATATAGGCCCAGTAGAAACACTGCTGGGTCAAAGGGTATGCACAGTTTGATAACTCTTTGGGCATAGTTCCAAATTGCTCTCCAGAATGGTTGGATCTGTTCACAGTTCCACCAACAATGTATCATTGTCCCAATTTTCTCACATCCTCTCCAACATTCATCATTATCTTTCTCTGTCATCTTAGCCATTCTGAGAGGTGTGTAGTATACCTCGGAGTTGTCTTAATTTGCATTTCTCTGATCAGTAGTGATTTGGAGCACCTTTTCATATGACTAGAAATAGTTTCAATTTCTTCATCTGAAAATTGTTGATATCCTTTGACCATTTGTTAATTGGAGAAGGGCTTGAATTCTTATAAATTTGAGTCAATTTCTATTTATTTTAGAAATGAGGCCTTTATCAGAATGTTTGAATGTAAAAATGTTCTCCCAATTTATTGCTTCCCCTCTAATCTTGTCTGCATTAGTTTTGTTTGCATAAAATTTTTTTAACTTAATATAATCAAAATTATCTATTTTGTGATCAGTAATAATCTCTATTTTTTCTTTGGTCACAAATTCCTTCTTCCTTTACAGATCTGAGAGGTAAACTATTCTATGTTCTAATTTGTTTATAATATCATTCTTTATGAAGATGACTTTGTGAAGGAAGATTGACCGTTTGGTTCTTTCAGTCTGTAATTGATAGGAACTGAATTGTGTTTTAGCTTTGTGCCACATCCTTGAGTCTGTACCATGGGTAGGTTAAAGAGACAGTACCTAGCATGTTCTAATTGAGGCTTTAATGCCCTTCTCATGCCAGCCATAGGAACATTTCTCTATGTACCAGGGTTGGGGATACCGGAGATTCCTTTTCTGTCATTGATCCCTTTTATGTTGCTGCTGGAATCTTCTGTTCTATATATAGTTTAGGAAAAAATATGGGGGATGTGGGATGGGGGTACTTGTTTTACTTCTGGAGTTGCTTTTGGCAGACACATTTTTTTCTACTAGCTTAAGCTAGATTATAATAGTTTTTAATATAGGAACAATGATACAAATAGGTTCTATAGTAATATTTGTTTGAATTTTGTTATAAGTTAAATAGGCTTTTTATAGGAACCAAGCCATTATTTGACTTTTTTCTATATGAAAACACAGTCCAAGGTACAAGCAACCAAGCTTTTATCTTACAATCCATTTATAAATGGGATTTTTACTGTAGAAGCACAGACTTGTGAATTATAGGTTGGGAAGGACCAGCCAGCCTCCTATCCAAAGCAAGAAGCCCTACAATGATGTTTGCTCCCTTCAGTAAGACTTTATTATCTGTTTATTCTTGAAAAATCCTTGTATTAAAAAGTTAGTTAAATTAGATTTGGGCAGGTGAGAGATCTCTTGATTTTAGAGTATTAAAAATATTTAAAGGAAATGGGCATTGAAACGATGTCTTGGAAAATGTTTTAGAGTGCCAGCTTCTGTAATTTCCTACTGAAAAGCAGGAGATTTCAGCTTCTAGATTAAGAAGGTTAAGACCCCAGTGGTCTTCATTGGGAATGGAATTGGAACAGATTTTTTTAAAATTTCAAATTGTTAAAATTTTCAAGTATAAAGTTTTACTAATCTCTCTCTCTCTCTTTATCTCTCTCTCCTCCTTCCCTCCCTCCTTCCTTCCCTCCCTCTCCCCCTCTTTCTGTCTCATCACCCCTCATTTAAACAAATTATGATTCGAAAAAATCCCACAGTGTTAAGTTTCAGTATGTGATAGTGTTGGTAGCACAGGCATTCTTTTTCTTTGTTTTCTCAAAACAAAAGTAGGGTTCTTCAGTGCTGTATAGCTATATAATTTGGCAAAACAGATTCCCATATTTTTCACACCAGAATTTGTCTTTTGCATTTTAATTTCATCACCTATTTAGAAGTGAGTGGGCTGATTCTCAATCTTCAGAGTTATTTTTTATTTTTGGTTTAAAAATTGCTTTGATTAGAGTTCTGAAGTCTTTCAGAATTATTTTTTTCTATTATTTCACTGTAGAAGTTGTTCTCTTAGTTCTGCTTTCTTCTTTCTGTATCAGTTTACAAAGATCTCCCTTTTCAGTTTACTCTGAATTTGTCATTTATTTTATCACTTATTATGGCAGAAAAATATGCCATCCCATTCATATGCCACAGTTTGTTTAGCCATTCGCCAGTTAAAGGATAGTTAAGTTAGATTCCAGCTTTTGGCTATCCTGCTATAAATATTTTTTGCATACAAACATTTTCCTTCTTTTTTTGGGGGGGGGAGGGCTATAAACTTGTAGTAGCATAGTTGATCAAAGAACAGTTTGGTGACTTTCTAAACATTGTACCCATTATTCTCCAGAATGGCAGGTCCAGTTCACAGCTCCACCATCACTGCGTTCTTGTGCCAGTTTTCCTACAGTTCCTCTAACCTTTTAATTTTGTCTTTTGTCTGATAAGTATGAGGTAAATTCCCCAAATTACTTAAATTTGTATTTCTCTTAAGTATTAGTGATTTAGAACTTTTTTTAAATATATGATTATTTATAGCTTGAAATTCTTCTTTTGAAAACTACTTGTCCATATTCTTTGACCAGTTCTCTTTTGAGGGGATCAGAATTGTATTTTTAAGATATAGCATTAGGTTGCCTTTTTAAAGAGTTTTTTTTGTTGTTGTTGTTATTGTTGTTGTTTTGTTTTTGATGATTAGTAGGAGGAATTCTGATGACAGTGGAATCTGGTATCTTTGCTTTTCTAGATCATTAAAAGTTCTTTTTCTTCATTGCCACTTTGTTGTTTCACCTAATAGGCCTCATCCCAGTACATGTGGGACTTCAAGTATTGTCAGCTGTTAACTGAGTGGTGGGCCATGGGATGTTGCAAGGAATATGCTGGGCCTGGATAACTGTCACAAATTGATTTATCACTATTTTCAAATCTGTTATTAATAATACAAATTTAGTAAAACATTATTGCATTCCTATAAAGCTATTGTATGTTTTCTTAGCCAATGGATGCTAATCATACAGTTGCTATTGTATGTCTGAGAAATGTGGCTTATCCTGATCTCAGATCAAGTAAAACCAAAGACAAATCTAATTAAAAGAAATAAGGAAGGAAACTATATTTTACTAAAAGATACCATAGATAATGAAACAATATCAATACTAAACATATGTGCACCAAGTAGTATAGCATTCAAATTCCTAGAGGAGAAGTTGAGAGATGCAAGAAGAAATAGATAGAGAAATGATACTAGTGGAGAATCTCAACCTTGCTCTCTCAGAATTAGATAAATCAAACCAGAAAATAAATAAGAAAGAAGTTAAGGAGGTAAACAGAATGTTTACAGAAAAATTAGGTATGATAGATCTTTGGAGAAAATTGAATGGAAACAGAAAGGAGTTTACTTTTTTCTCAGTGGTTCATGGAACTCATACAAAAATTGACCATGTGTTAAGGGCATAAAAACCTCAAAATCAAATGAGATCTTTGGCTTTTTTAATATCAAAAATCAATCTTTCTATTTCAAGGTTGTAACAGCTGTAGTAGAGGTTTGCCATGTTGGCTTGTGTTTATACTCTCTCTAGCTACCCATACTGCTGTTAAGCTCAAATGGCTGAGATGCTTTTTGTTGTCCTTCTTTTCCAGAGCCATATGATACATGATGGGAATCATGCACAGTGTGAGTTTCTGCATGTGATAGTGTTGGTAGCACAGGCTCCTTCTCTTTGTCTTTGGCTTCCCAAAACAAAAGTAGGCTTCTTCAGCACTGGGAAATGCTTTTCTTCAGCAGCAAGGAAGGAGACCACATAGCTCCTGGAGCTTGGTTATCTTCAGCATTTCCTTTAATAGCTTGCTTGCATGCATGCAAAGGCAAGGGGAAGGTTGTCAGCTAGAGAGAGCTGCATTTGTATGAGCCAGCTTCATTATTTACTTTTTTTGCCTCCTTTCCTTCTCTGTCCCATAATTTTGTGGGTGGTTAGAAAATCGCTTTGGGCTTTGCTTGGCTTATCAGATGAAGCAGATTCTGGAATGAGTCCTGGCTTGGGGAGTCAGGGAGTCTGAGTTCTAGTCTGAGTTCTACCCTGATGGATTGTGTGAGCTTCCTTACTTGCAATGGATTTTCCTCATCTGCAGCAGGAAGGGGCTTACTGGAGGATCTCTTAGGTCCCTTTTAGCGATTGATTTTTGAACATGTGATAGAGCTTGCTTTTCTCTCAGCTTCTGCTGCCAAAAAGAGAGTTTTTTAAAAGCTTCTTTGTTTAGCTAGCTAGTGCCTTTTCAAGATTCAAGCACCTAAGCCTTTGCTCACTCTGCCTCTTTTGAACCTCACCAGTAGCAAAGCCAGCTAGAAGTAATTGGAAGACAAATTCTTAGCCAGTGTCTGAGAGGCATCAGTAGAAGGAGCCTCTGCTAATCAGTCAAAAAGCCTAGGTTCAAGGTCATGTTTTTCACCCTGTGAGTCTCAGTAAGCCATCAGTTATTCAGAGCCTACTAGGTGCCAGGCACTGTGCTAAGCACCAGGGATACAAAGAAAGGCAAAAATGTTTCCTGCTCTCAAAGAACTTCAATTTTAATGGAGGTCATACCAAAAAAGATATAAACTGAAAGTAGGAGGTAATCTCAAAGGGAAGTCACTGGGGCTAAGGGAGAGGACAAAGACAGGACTGGAAATGACCTCATACAGATTTTGGGATTAGATTAGATCTGCACCTTAAAGGAAGCCTGGCAAGCCAGAAGGCAGAAGTGAGGAGGAAGAGCATTGCAGACATGGAGGACCCTCCCTTCCCCTGGGGAGAAGGTACATCCAAGAGATGGAGGATCATAATCTGTAAAATGGATTTTTTTGGGGAATGGGGATCCTCCCCTAGAAGGATACTGCTTTATATGCCTAAAATTCTGTAGAAATTATTTATATAGAATATTAGCAAGGAAGTGTTTCCTACAGACCATCTTCTCACAGATTGAATTTCACTTGCAGCTCTAGTGGCCATGGCATAGGATCTGTGATTAGCATACTTATATCACAGCTCTACTTCTGTACTGAAAAATAGAACTCTTCATTATTTTAAAAATGCTTCTTTCTTTTTCAAAACCCCTTGAGGAAAAAGGCCCTATCTACCTCATTGACCTTCATTGCAGGAACATAGGTAACTTTTAGTTGGCACAAAGATGTATCTTTAATAGAAAATCTGCCAATGAATGTCACTGTACTGGAGGCAACTTTTAAGAGCATTGTTTCTTTTATCCTTTTCTCAGAGGTCGTTTTCCTTCCACTTAGGCATGTGGTTTTCTCGCCGTGGACCCTGGTTTGGTGGCTTCATGAACCTTTGTTCTAAATGGATCGCTCTCTCCTCAGCAGACATGGTCTATTTCCTTTTATATGATGCTGGTGTGGTGAGGGTCCTGAATTTGGAGTCAGAGAGAGCCTGGTCTACTGAGCCTCCAGGATTTCATTCTACAAGAAGGAGTTTGGCTAGAGCTCCAGCACTCCATCCTGTGATCCTTTGTCCTGTCTCAGTAGAACTTGTACTGTTCTTCCCATTACAGAGCCTCGTAATCTGTACTGTAGTGCATTTTGGTCATTGCTTGTAGATATGTCACCATCATCTGGTCAGGCTTTGCCTATTTAGGCCTGTGTGCTAGTTCTATTTTAAAATCTTAAATTTTAAAGGATCTCAGAGGTCCTCTCATTGAACCTTTATCTGAAGCATGAAACTCTCTGTCACACTCCTCTAAAACCTCAGTTCAGATGCTTTCAGGTGATAGGAAACACTGTAGTTTTCCAGGCAGTCTGTTTTGTTTTAGGACAGCTCTAATTGGTAGGATGTTCTTTGAATAATTAGTGGTCCTTTCCAGTGTTTCTGTATTTCCTCATTTGAATATATTAGTGTCTCCTCTGTCAGATTTTCAGTTTGAGTTTTCACACTGTGTTCTGTGATTACGGTTTTGTTTCTCCAGTGCCTTTTCCCAATGCTTAGCTCTCTTCGGTATAAGCAGTAGAATAGTCTAACAGATTTAATAGCTGCCTGTATAGTATTCCAGTTCTTTTCCAAAATGATTGTATATGTTCATGTGTCTCTTCCAGCAGGGCATCAATGTGCCTGATTTCCCACAACCTCTCCAGCATTCACCATTTTCCTTTTTTTCATTTTTGTTACTGTGATGAGTTTGAGGAATTTGAATCGCTTTAATCTGCATTTCTCTAATTAGTAGTGATTTGGAGTGTTTTTTTCATAAGGCCTCAAGGGAGACTGTGTTTCTTCCTTTGAAGAATAGTGTATGTTTGATCTGAAAAAGCCTAGCTTGAGAGGGGCTTAATAATCTTCAGGTATTTGAAGGAACATCAAGGCATTTACCATCTCCCTGTAAGTTACTATGTATTTAATTTGTACACTTTTTCAGCTCTGATAGGATATAAGTTCCTTAATAGCAGGGACTTAATTTTTACTCCAGTGCCAGATATAGTTCCTAGTGCTTACAAAATGGGTTTTGATTGATTGATTGTTTTTATTTGGCCTCAAAGGGCAGAATTGGGTAGGAGTTGTAGAGATAGTGATTGAATGTAAAGAAAAACTTGCTAACAGTTTGGCCTATCCAAAATAGAAGGGATGGCCTTGGAGAGATTGTGGGTTTTTCTTCTCTGGAGATCTTCAGCAAAAGGTGGGATGCTCCCTTGGTGGGAATGTTGTGGGAGTGCTCTGGGTGAGATAGGGGCTGACCTGGAGGGCCCCTGAGAGCTCTTTGAATTTTGAGATTCTCTGGTACATTAAGGGCTCACATGCTGGTCCAGGAAATGGTAAGGTTCATTGGATCTTCTCCAGGGACAGCATTACTGTCAAGATCAGTTCCTAATTAGGAGCCTCACCTCCTTTTTCTAAGAGGAATGAATCATCAGGCCCTTAACTGCTGTGCTTTGGAGTGAAGGAGGAGTACAAGAAATAGTCCTTGGCTGGGGAAAGTGGGGGAGGGGGGATGTGAGCAGCAAATAATCAGAAACAACTCTTTTTATCATTTAGAGTTGTTACATAGTAGGACAGCAAATGCCTGGTCTTTCAAAGACAAAATATTATTCAGCTTTTGCCTTTTGCTAGGAAACTCAAAGTCACAAGTATCCATTCTGGAAGGCAAGGATGAGGGCCATTGTTGGCTAAGTTAGGGAGAGAGTTACCCTTGTTTTAATTCTGAATATGAATGTGTTCAGAAAAAAATGGAGAGGTAATGCTAATTTTTACTTACTGTATTATAAGTAGCTATTGTTGGTTAGTTCATTTGTTTTATGATGCCAATGAAATCCACGACATACATTTCTTCCCAATATAGGTTAATTAGCTTCTCAGAAATGCAAGTTCAATATTTTGAAATTTGTGACAGTGGCCTCAGAGGGGAGCAGGTAAGAGATGAGAGCTGGTTCATAGCAGACCAGTTTGATTGCTTTCTCAGCTGTTGGATGGGGGCAAGTTACTTATCCTCAGATTCTTGGGTTCCTTACCTATAAAGTGGGAATGATAATACTTGCATTATCTACCTCACAGGGTTATTCTGAGGGAAGTACTTTGTAAACCTCACATCTAAATGAACTCTGTTGTTGCAGCTGTTATTACTGTCATTAATAATAATAGCTAGAATCGATATAGTGATTGAAGGTTTGCTAAGTGCTTTACATGTTATTTCATTGATCCTCACAGCATCACCATGTAGTACATGCTTTTATTACCCCCATTTGGCAGAGGAAAGGGAAGATGAGAGTAGGTGTAAGTGACCTGCCTAGGGTCACGTGGTTGCTAAGTGTGGGATGCAGGATTCAGAGTTGGACCTTCCTGATTCTTGTGCCACCTGACTGCTTCAGTAGTGACTACCAGTAATAATATCAGTTATGGGAGTGGAAGTTTAAAAAAAAAATAAAGGAAGAATAACAGCAGCAGTTATAATCCATAGCATCACTGACACTGAGAGGAGATCATTAATTTCATGTGCTTGGAGGTTTGACATCATATAGGATCATAGATTTAGCTTTGGAAGGAATGACCTTTTGATGCTATTTGGTCTACACCTGGAGAGATTAAATAATAGTAATAAAAACTAGCATTTCCATAGTGCTTACAGGTTTGCAAAGTACTTTACAAATATTTTCTCATTTTATGGTTGAGTATGTTGCTAATAAGTTTCTGAAGTCTACCTGCCTCCAAGCAATGGGGTAGTTCTGTGATTAGATTTGACTGGAGTTAGGAAGACCTGAGTTCAAATTTGGCCTCTGATACTGTGTGGTCCTGGACAATTCACTTAATCCTGTTTGTTTCAGTTCACTTATCTGTAAAATGAAGTGGCAAAGGAAATTGCACTCATTCTAGTATCTTTGCAATTCACAAATTCTAAAGGGGATCACCGAGAATCAGGTACAACTGAACAGCAGCTACCTAACCAGTCCAGTGTTCTTTATACTCGACTACCCAACTGGCCATCTAGTTAAGGTCACATAACTAGTAAATGGGGACCTGAGATTCAGTCCTAAATCCTTTGACTCCAAATTAATTTCTCTTTGGAAGATTTAAAAAGTGTCTATTAACAAAAAAATGCGAAAATGATCAACAGCAATTTTAGTCTGCTTTTAAAAGAATAGTGCTTTCTCTTCTGGACACCACATTTTAGGAATACATTGACCAATTTGGGGTAAACCAGGTTGATGACAGTTTTGGAGATTGGAGACAATCCTTATGGGGAAGGGTTTAAGGAATTGATGTCACTTAGAAGACTTGGGTGGGATAAGAATCAGAAATCCTTAAAATAAAGGATTTCAGGTGGAAGAGAAATTGGATTGATTGTCCTGGACCCCATATAGCAGATCCAACTGTGAGTGATGAGTAAAAGTTGTAGATATTGGGGAAAACTGCTCCAGAGTGGCAGGAGCTGCCTGGAAAGAGAGGGCACATGCACGCTCACTTGACAGGGATGAAAGGAGCAATTCTCATTTAGGTGCAAATTGTACTAAATAATCTAGCAGTTCCCTTCTGAGGCAAGAATCTTATTCTGGGAAGTTTTTTGTCTAACTCGTATCAGGAAAACAGATTCATTACTAAGGTAACAGGTTCAAAAAGAACAAAGAAAGAAACAATTTATTAGTTTTTGATAATAGCTTTTTATTTTCAAAATATATGCAAAGATAGTTGTTAGCATTCACCCTTGCGAAACAACAAAAAAAGGTGAAAATACTATGTTGTGATTCACACTCAGTCTCCACAGCTCCCTTTTTGGATGCAGATGTCTCTCTCCATCACAAGTCCATTGGACTTGACCTGAATCACCTCATTGCTGAAAAGAGCCACATCCATCACCGTGATTGTCACATAATCTTGTCGTGTACAATGTTCTCTTATTTCTACTCACTTCACTCAGCATTAGTTCATGTATATCTTTCCAGACTTTTCTTAAATCATCCTGCTGATCATTTCCTTCAGAACAATAATATTCTATCACATTCATATACTATGACTTATTCAGCCATTCCCCAACTGATGGACATCTACTCAGTTTCCAATTCCTTGCTACTGCAAAAAGGGCTGCTATAAACATTTTTGCACACTTGGGTTCTTTTCCTTTTTTAATGATCTCTTTGGGATACAGACCCCGTAGAGATACTGCTGGATCAAAGGATATGCACAGTCTGATAGCCCTTTGGGTGGGCATAGAAACTTAAATAATTAAAAAAACAGCAACAACAACAAGGAAAATAAATATTTGCTGTGAGCTCTTGGGTTACAGATCTTTTAGAAATAAGGCTTTTTCTTTAAAAACAACAAGTGGATGGAGTTTAAGTGGGAAGTTTTCTCCTAAACAAATTCAATCACTGATAGAAGGGACTATGATAGGAGGAAGACAAGGAAGCAGTGGTATAATTGCAGATCTTTTAAAGAGAGATCACCAGAACCTGAACTAACCCATTGGAGAATCACGTTTTCAGATCTAATTATCACACACACACACACACACACACACACACACACACACACACACACGATTTAGACATATACAATTACTCAACAGTCTTTACAGAAATAAACTTAATTGGAGGGATAGTCAGTTCTCATAGTTGGGTTGTACTAATACAGTAAAAATGACAATTCTGCCTAAAGTAATTTTTCATTTTGGTCATGTGTCAATCAAGTTACTAAAATCAGACAACATAATAAAACTCATTTAGAATTACAAAACATCTTGCAGTGCTAGGAAAATAATGAGGAAAAAAGTATGAATGAAAGAAGCTTAGATGTACCAGATCTCAAACTATATTATAAAACAACAGTCATCAGGATTTGCTTATACAGATAGCAGGTATTGCTTAGAAATCAGAAAAGCAGATGAGTAGAACAACTGAATTGAAAATAGGATTTTATAATCTTAAGAACATAAATGAATGGGGGAAATAACTTTTTTTTTAAAATAATAATCACTGAAAAGACTGGAAAATAGAAAGTGAAAATTTAGCAAAGTTAAATTTAACCCAATGCATTATGCCATATAATAATTTCAAAATGGGTATATGTTCTGAACATAAATGATCATACTATAAAATTAAAGCAGAATTACATCAGTGCCTTCACAGCCATTGTTAGGAAAGAATTAAATTTTTTTTTCCATCTTAAACACCAAATAAAATTAGTGTTTTCATACATAGAACAGAAAAAGAGGATCTGCACATGAAACTGACTTTTTTCTTTTTAAATATATAATTCAACATGCAACTCTCAAAGCTTTGCTATTTATTTGTGATTTTTTTCTGGCCCTCTGTTTTTCTATGCTTTTTGGGGGGTGTCCCCTGCCTCCCAGGGACTCTCTATATTTAAATGCCAGATTATTTTGGATGTTCTATTGACTTTTTTCCTGCTATAGGCCAAACTCTTCAACTCAAATAACCACCAGTGTTCCTGGCAAGTCCCTAGCAAGGGACTATCTGATCTGTCTCTCCCACTCTCCTCTCACTTTTTCCTCTCTTCTTTGTTTTTCTCTTCCCTCCTTTCTCTTTTTTCTTTCTCTCCCTCTCTCTCTCCTTTCCTTTTGCCTTAGATTGGGGAACATAATAAATATGCAATGTCAAAACTTTCCCACATTGGTCATTTAAAAATGTATGGCTTATTCTGTATATAGAATATCAGGATATTCTGTATCTTCAGGACATTATCCTGGACAGCTTGCTTCATTGGTTCTCTGAAAATGTGGCTGGACATAGCATCTTTCAAAGTTTTTTTTTCAAACAACATTATTATTACACAAATTTTTCTTTTAGTTATGCTCATTTAACTCTGCATCATTTCATAAAAGTCTTCCCAGATTTTGTTATCCTTTTTTTTTTTAATTCAGCATTACTAATACAATTCTGGTGTCTAAAACGTCTAAGGAATTGATACAAATATGTAACATTAAGATCCACTCCCTATTAGATAAGTATTCACATGATAAAAATAAAGTCTTCCCCAAAAAAGATTGCAAAGTATAAATTACCACATGAAAAATGCTCCGAATCACTAATAGTAGTAATAGCTATGTAACTTTGTGCTCTTCACATAGGTACTTATTAAGTGTTTGTTAATATGATAGAAAATGAAATGATTTGTTGGCTCTGTTGGTCATCTGCAGTATGTTTTTCTTCTGTCTTTGAATAGAGTTCCCTTTGGGGATTAATTAATAATGTTTAACCTGGTCTGCCCTTTAGACCTTGGTGGAGATTGCTGGGTTGGGTGGATGTTATTTCTTCATTTTTGTCTAGTTCTGTAAGTTTTAATATGACTCGGGATTGTCTCCCCCCCATGACCTTTTTATTATTCTGTCTAAGAGCATAGAAATAGCCCCTCCAGCTGTTCAAAAAAAAAGAAGAGGGCTGCTGCTTTCTTCTCGTTGTGTTGTAGCCCTTACTTTTCCCAGTACTATGCTTGGGGGTTTAGTCTGTTGAATATTGGAACTGAATTTTTTCCCCACCCCCCAGCCCTCCTATCTCGTAAACTCCCTAAATCTAAATTTAAGGATTTTGAGCAGAGAGTAACACTGTTGTAGAAGGAAGATGACTTTGATAGAGCTTGTCATCTTGAGTGAATATGAATGAAAATCTGGCACAGAGTTTTGTAGAAAATTTTTACAAGTGATAGGTTGGACTATAACCTCTTTCAAATTTGGTTACATTGTAAATTTCAAGTTCAGGAGTAAGGACTTTTGCAGACATCTGCAATTAACTATATACATTGTCTCTTTTACACTTCAGATATCTGTAACTTTGTAACTTTTTTCTTTACAAGTTGTTACAAGTTATTTCCCTGCAAAACAGGGAAAGTGATCAGTATAATTTCTAAGCACTTTCTTTTTAGCTTTGATACATATTGAATTACCATTCAGATGGTAACACTTTTAGAGTTCACAAAATGCTCTCTGCAGCAATCCTATGAAATAGCTACTATGAACACTAACATTACCATTTTACAGCCCAGGAAATTGAACTTAAAGTGATTCAGTGACTTGCTGGGACTTGCACAGCAATGTTTCTTCATTCCTGTCCTTTGTAAGCTCTCTGGAATATTTAATTCAATTCCGCAACATTTATTGAAAATCTCTTCAATCGAGCTTCCGGCCTCATTCAGCTGATGCTGCTCTCTCCAAAGTCCCCAGTGGTCTCTTACTTGTCAAGTCTAATGGCCTTTTCTTAAACCTCCTCTTTCCTGACCTCTGTGCAGCTTTCAACACTGTTGGTTATGCTCTTCCTCTCCAGGATACTCTCGGCATTCAAGGCTGTCCTGACCTGACGTTCTTCTGGGTTTCCTTCTTCCTTTCCAGTTATTCAGTCTCTTTCGTTGAGTCTTCATCCAACTCCATTGTCTGTCAGTAAACGTTGATTAAGCATCTCCTGTGTGCCAGAGACTCCTTTTGATTCCTTTTTCCAGTAAATCTTTTCACTATTGCAATACAAAAATAGTAAATGAATTTGAATGTCATCCTTGATCTGTGACTGCTTAATTTCTTGAGTATTGAAGTTCTCACATACATTAAAATGTATCATGCAAAAGGGGAAAAAAAAAAGAAAATAAAATAGTATGTTGTGATCCACATTCAGTTCCCATAGTGCAGATGGCTCTTTCCATCACAAGTCTGTTGGCACTGGCCTGAATCTGCTCATTGTTGAAAATCCACTCTGCCAGAATTGGTCATTATATAATCTTGCTGTTGTATACAATGATCTGGTTCTGCTCATTTTACTCAGCATCAGTTCATGCAAATCTCTCTAGGCTTCTCTGAAATCATCCTCCTGATTGTTATGGAACATTATTGTTTTAGAAGAAACATTCATATACCATAACTTATTCAGCCATTCCCCAGCTGATGGGCAACACTCAATTTCCAGTTCCTTGCCACCACAAAAATTTAATAGTTTTCTGAATTTGGGAAATCACTTCATTCAGCCGAATTTGCTCATCTGTAAAATGGGACTGATAACTACCTAGCTGTCAGTGTAGTGAGGAAAGCAATATAAGCTATGGAACATTATATATGTGTCTAGTCAAGTACATCTAACTGCTTTCTTACAAAGTTGAGTTTTGTCTTGCTATAGACGATGCTGTAATATTCTTATTTGCAGTGAAACAAAGAGCTTGAAGAAGAACAGTAACAGTCCTGAGGCCAAACTTTTCCCAAGTCATACTTGAAAAAAGCTCCATCCATGAAAATCCCCTTGACTGAACTGGTAGGGGTCATTGATCAGTCTGAAGGGTCAGACTTCTCTTTGGATGCTTTTGGAAAATCTGTCTCCATACAAATGTTAGTGACCTCTGCATTTTGTTACATTTTTATGGCATTTCAAGATTTATGAAGTACTTGTTTCCTCAATGACCTTGTAAAGGAGGAACTTGTTTGGGAAGTTGCCTCACTCTGAAATGTGGTGGCTGAGATTGGTGAAAGCCATGCTGTATCCTAGAAAAGAGTCTGGGTGAGGAGCCTGAAGAGCAAGGCTTGAATTTTGCTTGGCTCTGCCACAGTCTGCCTGGGTGACTTCAGACAAGCATTTCAGCTCTCTGAGCCTCTGTTTCTTCATTTGTAAAGTGAGGGTTTGGGACTAAGTTGAACTTAAATTTCATCCAGCCCTAGATCAGGAATTCTGTGATTGGAACCCAGTTAGCCTAACTCCAAATGCCTTTAATGAGCCTAATCCTTTTTGACCCATAAAAGTGAATGTGAGGAAGATCATAACACGAGCCCTTATTATGGCTTCTCACATAGAAGATAAACTGCCTCAAAACAAAACTCCAATTAAAGTTTCTTTATTGTACAGAAGTGGGGTCTGTCATTCTTGGTTTTATTTTTATTTTTTCCCCATTTTTTGTTTTGTTTTGTTTTGTTTTTTATTAAAGCTTTTTATTTGCAAAACATATGTATGGGTAATTCTTCAACACTGACCCTTACAAAGCTTTCTGTTACAAATTTTTCTCCCCTAGTCCCCACCCTCCCCTAGATGGCAAGAAGTCCAGTACATGTTAATTATGTTAAAATACTTGACAAATTGAATATATGTGTGCATATTTCCACACTTATCTTGCTGTTCAAGAAAAATCTTGTCTACAAGAAAAAAAATCTGAGAAAGGAAACACAATGCAAGCAAACATCAATAGAGAGCATGAAAGTGTTATGTTGTGGTCCACATTTCATATCCCTCTCTCTGGGTGTATATGGCCTTCTTTACTGACCAATTGGAACTGGTTTGAAGCATTTCATTGTTGAAGAGAGCTATGTCCATCAGAATTGATCATCATATAGTCTTCTTGTTGCTGTGTACATTGATCTCCTGGTTCTGCTCATTTCGCTCAGCTTCAGTTCATGCAAGTCTCTCTAGGCCTCTCTGAAATCATTCTGCTGGTCGTTTCTTATAGAACAATAATATTCCATAACATTCATATACTATAATTTATTCAGCCATTCTCCAATTGATGGGCATCCATTCAGCTTCCAGTTTCTAGCCATTACAAAAAGGGCTGCCACAAACATTCTTTCACATGTGGGTCCCTTTCCTTTTAAGATCTCTTTAGGATATAAGCCCAATAGAAACACTGCTGGGTCAAAGGGTGTGCACAGTTTGATAACTTTTTGGGCATAATTCCAAATTGCTCTCCAGAATGTCATTCTTGTTTTTAGGAGAAGAAAATAAAATCTTTCTTTGGATGAGCAGGAGAATGATGGTATTTATTTATTTTTAATCTCAAATGGAAACAGGATGTTGATTCTTCTGCTAAAAAAAATGGCACATTCAGGGATATTAGATAAGAAACTGAAAGAATGGCATGATACAATGAAAAAGAATACTTGATTCTGAGTCAGAAATTGGGACTTTTTGACACATGTAATGATAGTTTGGAGATTTCTAAGTCAATATATGGCCAAAAGGGATCTGTTTATATTTGAGTTGGGCTCCTTTGGCTGTCTGAGAGAGGAAGCTATAGAGCCAGAGCTTGAAGGGATAGGATGAAGTGAAACTCTTAAGGTTGGAGGTGGCTGGAGTGTTCTTGGCAGTAGTGAAGGAGCCAGTGAATAAGGAGAAGTTAGGGTTGATCGTTAGGTGCACTCAAGGGCTTAGTTATTGTCTCTGTGCAGATGACTAATTTATCAACATACCCAGCCTTCATTCTTCTACTGGATGTTCCAAGCTGGGCATCCCAGGCTCATCTTAGCCTTTGTGTTCCAAAAAATAACTGGCTTTCTTTCCAAATCCATTCCTCTATGAGACTTTTCAAAACTTTCTTCTGAGGGCACCACTATTCTTAGAAGTCTCTGAGATTTCTTCACCTCTAATCCTCACTCTCTCATCCATCTTACTGTTAGTTGTTCAGTTTTACTGTTTCTCTTTCTGTAACATTTCTCATTTTATTCTATCTGATCACACTGCCACTTTTTATTTCATCTCTTCATCATCTCTTTGGACCATTGCAAGTGCCTTTTCCTTAACTTCCTAATCTCAGGTCTCTTCCCAATCCAGTCTGTCTTTTGTATAACTGCTTTTCCTTATTTGAGGAGTGACCTTGTCACTCTTTTTACTCAGTAAACTTCAGTGGCTCCCTATTGGCCTTGTGATCATTTTTCAATTTCTCTAATTTTTAAAGCCCTTCACAACTTTGCCCCAGCCTTTCTTTCCAGTCTTGCTATAGTTATTCCCTTTCTTGCACTGTGTAGACTAGCCTAATGGCCTTTCCATTCCTCATAGGTGATAGATACTCTTGAGGCTCTGTTTCTTTGCACTGTTCCTCTCCCTTTCCTTCAACACCTCCCCCTCTATCCTTTTCTCTGACTCATTGAGTCTCACTTTCTTCAGTTGCATCTCAGGCACCACCTGGGGGCCATCTCCAGTTGTTCTGATTTCTCTCTTGCCATTGGGCTCAGATGACTTTGGAGGAGAGAGTGAGACTGGTGACCCTGCACAGCCCTGCCTCCTCACAGCCAGTTCACTTGCAAGTCATATCATCACTTTTCTGATGTCATGGTCTTCTTTGAGAATGAAGGATAAGCAACAATAGAAACAAAAAGTCCCATCTACAGCAAACTTGCTTCATTTCTCCCCACAGCTAGTGGCCTTTCTCCTTAACCTTTCATTAATATGATCCTATATTAATATTTATTCCTTATGTATGTGCTCTCTATATTCCCGGATATACATCTTATTTCCCTTCCTTGCAGTCAGGGCCAAGCTTTTTTTTTTTTTTTTTTTTTTTTCCTTTGTCGAGTACCCAGCATAGCCCCTGGTACAGTACGAGCACTTAGTACATGCTTGTAGAGTGATTGATAGAACTGAGAGACCATCACTGAAGAGATGTGGGAGGGGACCAGAAGAAAGGGTAATGTCTTCTGAGATTTGTGCAAAGGAGAAAAGGGAGGATTTTCTAACCAAAGGTTTCTTGTAAGTATTTAGATGGTCAAAAGAGTATTAGGTAGGGGATAGGAGCTGAACTGGGGTTTTCATTAGAATGAGGAACTCCCAGGTAAGTAAAGTGCTTCTACCAGGACAGATGGGTGGGCACCTTTTCTATTATCTTATTATCTTACAGAGTAGACTAGAACACTTAAGTTGAAGTAACAAACATGGTTATGGAGCCTGTATGTATTAGAGGTAGGACTTGAATCCATCATTTTATTCAGCATTCATGCGACTATTACTGTATCTAATATTCCTTTGGTTCTGTTCATTTTACTCTGTATTATTTCATGCAAGCTTGCTCTTTTTTTTTTTTTTTTTTTTTACATCCAGTGGTATTCCATCTCAATCGCATTCTATCAGTTAACCAGTTGATAGGCATTTCCTTAGCTTTTGCCACCACAAAGAGAGCTGCTATAAATATTTTAGAATGTATGGGTTATTTCCCTTTTTTCCTGATCACCTTGAAAAACACATCTAATAGTGTCAAAGGGTATACACAGTTTTATAACTCTTTGGGTATAATTACAGATTATTGGTGTCGAATTCATCCTTTTCATTTTTGATACTGATACTTTGTTTTTCTTTTCTTTTTTTTTTTATTCTAGTTAATTGGGACAGCTAGGTGGTACAATGGGTAAAGCACCACTCTGGAGTTGGGGGGACCTGAGTTCAAATGTGGCTTCAGATACTTGATATTCTTCACCCTGGGCAAATCACTTAATCCTGATTACCTCATAAAAAATCCCCACTCTCCCTGCTCTAAAGGAATTTGTAGGATAATAAGGAAAAATTTAGCATATTTATATAAAAAGCAGGTATGACATAAGGTAGAATCTAACATCTCCTAAACTCATCAGGAACAGCTAGATAGAAGAGGTACCATCTGAACTGGGCCTTGAAAAATGCATTATTTCCTCTTTGAACCACTTCTAATGAGACTAAGTTATAAGTATTTCCCTCTGTCTCCTTCCTTCATTTTTTTCTACTGTAAAAGCTCTTTTGTGCCTCTTTTAAATAAAATAATTTACCACATTTTACCTCTCCCTTCCCCCTTTTCCAAGGGCAACCCTTTGTCTTAGCCTTTAATTAAATTTTTAGAAATATCCCATTATAGTTAATTTATACCTGTGCCCTCTTTCTATGTATATTTCTGCTGACAACTCTAGCACAAGTTCTTAGGAGATACAAGTATGAGCTTTCTATGTAGAAATGTAAACAGTTTAATCTTATTATGATTTCTCTGTCCTGTTTCCTTTTTGTGCTTCTCTTGAATCTTGTATTTGAAAGTAAGGTTTCACAAGTCAGCTTTGGTCTTTTTATCAAGAATGTTTGAAAGTTCTCCATTTCATTATAATTCTAAATTTTTCCCTTTCAAAGATTACATTGAGTTTTGCAGGATAAGTGATTCTTGAATGTAATCTTAGCATTTGGGCAATTCTGTTTTTTAAGGAGTTCTTCTCTTCTGTGGATTTTTATACTTCTTTTGCCATTTGACCTGTTCTGTTTTTTTAAGTGTTGTTTTCATCAGTATTTTTTTGTGTCTTACTAAGTGGTTGATCCTTTTTTCATGATTTTCTTTCATCACTCTATTCTCTCCCTCCCTATTTTCCATCTACCTCTCTTATTTGATTTTAAAAATCTTTTTTCAACTCTTCAGGGATCTGAAATCAACTCACAGTTTTATTTGTGCTTTGTATGTTGTCTTCTTCCAAGTTTGTATTTTGATCCTCCCAGTAACCATAGTATCTTTCTATGGTTTGGTACTTTTTTTTTTTTTTAATTTGCTCATTTTTAGTTCTTCCAAGATGGTATAATCTAAGGAGATGTGATTCCTGCTCTCCTGTTCTGTGCTCTGATCTGTGAGCAACCACAAATATTTTTTTCTGCCCTGGAATTGTAACCAAGATCCTTGCTCCTGCTAGTACTTCTCCTCACCCTGGGACTGCAACCTGGAACTGAGTGATGTAATAGAATCCTATGTTCATCGACAGCAAAGGATCCCCAGCAATTTCTTTTTGATTGATATTGGACCTTTTTATTGTCTGGATTGAGAGTTCTGAAGGCTACCTCAGTTTATTGTTAATCCCAAGGTCTGCGGTTGGTTTGCCAGAGTTGGGCTTAGATGGTCAGGGCCTGTGTTAGACTGTATTCTCTACTCTGTCCCCATTGAGACACAACTTTCCTGCCAACCTTCTAAGTTGTCTTGTGCTGAAAAATTATTTTGCCTCATCTTTTTGTTGATTCTGCTGCTCCAGAATTTGTTTTGAAGAATTATTTAAATGTTTTTTGGGGGAGGAATTTATGAGTTCAGGCAAGTTTCTGCGTTGGCTATCCTGTCTTGGCTGTGCCATCTTGGCTCTGCCCTCTGGGAGAATGAATTTAGAAAGGAATGAGTCAAGATTAGAGGGCTGAGGAGAGATTTTTTTTTAGGAATCTGCCTTAATTTTTGGAGCAAGTGCAACTTTTATTGGTTCAGTTATTCCTTCCATATCGTGACTTTCTCTATTGTGGTTTTGATATGTATATATTACAGGTTGATATAAGAAATTAAATAGAAATTTTTGTAGAATTTCACAAAAACAGATAACAGAAAAATTTCAGAAACTTAGAAATGGATAGAATATATATGTAGTATTATATGACATCAACATATTTTATCTTTTGATACCATAATTCAGATTTCTTTTCTAGTAAGGGTGGAGGGCCAAAAAATTTTATGTGGATTTCCCAGATTATGGGTGCTGTGCCCTTTACCCTTGAGATGCAGGATAGATAATTAATCATTTGATTCAAGTTAACTTTCATTTATAGTTGTAGGTATACTATAATCCCCTGGACTTTGAAAATATTAATTTCTGAAGTCTCTAAGAATTGACTGTTTTGGAACACAGACTTCAGGATTCCTGGTTGCTAATTAGAAAGTAATCTTTCAATTTCAGTGTTTGAATACATTTCACACTATCTTTGTAAAATAATTTCATAGTCCTTGTTAGAACAATTAAAATAAGTCATTTAACTTCAAGATTCAGTTCATTTCTCACCTTCTTGGGGAGGCCTTTCCCCAAGCCCTGCTTCCTCCCAGTCTTTTCTCTAAGATCACTCAGTATTTATATTGTCTGTATCTTACATGGACATAATCCCTTGAATGTTGTTTTTCCTCATTGGAATGGGGGCTCTTTGAGGATGTAATCACCATATCTTTATTTATTTATTTATTTTTGTATCCTCACTGCTTAGCACAGTATTTGGTATGTAGTAAGTGCTCATTATAATCTAAGTCCACATTTACATGGATAATAAGGAAAAGAGGATTTTTTTTTTTTTTTTTGCATTGGGGAGGTATAAGATAGCCAGCATTCCTGGGTCAGTTAGAGTTTTCTACAGGGACTAAAACTGTAATGTACTTTGAAAGGACTAATGGGATGCAGAATTAGAGGGAGGGGGAAGATTTTTTTTTTCAAGTGTGTTTTTGGAGATAGGAAGGAGAGAATTCTACAAGAAAGTAAGTTTTTTTGGTCAGGTAGAGATCTATTATAAGATATGTGTCTT
Organism: Myrmecobius fasciatus; assembly: GCA_023553655.1. Taxonomy (NCBI): domain Eukaryota; kingdom Metazoa; phylum Chordata; class Mammalia; order Dasyuromorphia; family Myrmecobiidae; genus Myrmecobius; species Myrmecobius fasciatus. The sequence goes on along the minus strand of JAJPUD010000430.1, from coordinate 502,790 downwards.
GTAGTTAGAGTGGTGCAAGGTGGTAGTCTTGGCTAGGCACCAGGAATGGGATTTTGTATTGGATCACTTGGGTGATAGGGCAACTGGGATTTCAGAATATTAAAACCTTGTTCTCTCTCATTTACCATTTAAAAAATCCTTTTCTTTTAGAACGAGTCACTGACCCCAGGTTATCATGGATTCCCAGCGAGGGACAGCCAGGTAGGAATCTGTTATTTTGTCTCCAGAGTGGGGTCTGTGTAAATGAATGTGTTTATGAGATCCATGGATGATGGGGCAGAGGGCATTTATTGACATAAATTTTTATTTTTGAGAATGCTGTAGCTCATTTCTTGAGGCACACAGACACTTGGAGAGCTGCAAATGAAATGTTCTTTTTTTTTTTTTTCCCCTGATTTTACAGTGGAGAACTGTAAGAAATGGGTGTACCTAGGAAGTATGGTACAGAGAGTTGAGTATAATACATTTTTCATTTTTCTTTTTAACTTCCCTTATAATTTCCTGACTTCTAATATCTTATTGATCCAAACATACCTCAAGTTCCCACACAAATTTTCTTGCCCCTCCAGTCTTTATTTCTATTCAGAGTTGTATTTTAGGATTCTCCTTCTTGTAAATTTCAGTACAATGCAAGCATGGAAATGTGATGTGGGAGAGGTTCTGCCATCTTCCTTCGGATAGGGAAGGGTGGTGAAGAGGTGGGGGATGGGGTGGGTGGCATAGACTGCCAAGCCTTCTGCCACCACTAGTTGGCTTGCTTTTTTCATAGATTCTTTTATAGGCTCTGTAGCAGTTGAATGAATGCTAAATGGATGAGTGAAGTTAACTCCCCTTTTTCAATCAATCAACAAGTATTTATATAAGCACTTAGTAAATATTCCATCAAACATTTATTTATTAAGTGCTTACAAAATGCTATGCTAGTAGTACAGAAAGGTAAAACTTTGCTTCACAAAGAACTTATATTTTATTAGAGAGAAAAACATTTATACCATAAGTACAAACAAAATAAATACAAGATAATTTCTGGTAGGGGGTGCACTAACAACTAAGGAGATCAGGACAGTTTTCATTTAGATTGAAAATGGTATTTGAGCTGAATTTTGAAATAAGCTAGGAATTCTAAAAGATGTAGGGAAGGAGGAAGTATAGAAGGCCAATTTACCTGGAGTTTATGAAGGGGAATAGTATTTAATAGTCATGGAAAAGAAAATTCAAACTAGACTGTGAAAGACCTTCTATGCCAAACGGGATTTTGCATTTGGAAGTAAAAGGGAGCCACTAGATTTTATTGAACAAGGGAATGACATTATTGTACCTATGCTTTAAGGAAATCTCTTTAGCAGCTTTAAGGGAAATGGATTAGAATTCAGAGAGACCCAAGGAGCCCAACCAAGAGGCTCTTGTAGTCTTCATGATAAGGGCTCTTAATGAGGTGGTTGTAGTGTGGAATCCTTAGGCATTGTGATTTGTTATTGTTAGATTTCCTTCCTTCCCTTCCTTCTTTTTCTTCCTTTCCTTCTTCTCCCTCCTTCCTTTCTTCCTCTCCTTCCTCTTCCTCTTTTCTTCCTTTCTCTCTCTCTCTCCTTCCCCCAATCTTTCACCATCTTACTTACTCTGTCCCTCTTTCCATCCCATTGAGAATACAAAAAGCCCAAAGCCCATTACAAACAAGGACAAACACTCCATTAAATTCTGCCCTCCCATTTTAAAATTTCACACAAAAAATTGTATTGTGTATGCTTTCACCTCTATCAAGAGTGAGAACCCATTTTAACATTGGTCCCCTGGAATCTTGGTTGGTCGTCATGTTGCTTTACCATAACTTGTTCATCTTTTCCCCCGTTGAAGAACACTCCCCTCTCCCCAATTCCTATTCTTTGTTAAATCAAAAGGTTATAAATATTTTGTTCACCTTTAGGTAGAATTTATATTGTTTAGGGACTAATCCCTCCCTTGATCTATCCTCCTTCTAATCCTCCCTTTTCCCCTTTCCCCTATTTCCTTGTTGACTGAAATGAATTTCTGTAGTCTATTCTCTGTCTTCTTTTCTCCTTTGATTTATTCAGAGTAGAGTGAGATTCAAGTGTCAGCTGCTCCCCACAATTCCTTGTTTGTATAGACTCTTTCTGCACTCTGATTATTGGAGAGAATTCCCCCTCTTCCCCTTTCTTAACATTTTTCTCTCAAGATCATCAAAATCTTAAAGAAACACATAGAAACACCTTATTTAATTGAACTCCCTCTGTGACTCCTGGTGATAGCATGGTGGTTGTTATTCTAGAAGATTAAAATGACATCAGTCTGATTGTGGCCAATCAGACCAAAACAAGCAGGGCACATTGGTCCTCTCCCTATATTTAAATGTAAGAAGTTTATCTTTGTTTTAGTTCATCAGGTTTATTTATGTATGTTCACCTTTTTATGTTTTCTCTTCACTCCAGTGATTAAATTTCAAAGTTTCTATGTAGCTTAGGTCTTTTCATTAGGAATACTTGAGAGTCTTCTATTTCATTAAAGGTTCATTGCCTCCCCTACAAGATTAATCAATTTTTCTGGGTAATTTATTCTTGCCCCTAAGCTTATGTATATCCTTTGCCTTCTGGAATATCATAGTCCAAGTTCACTGCTCCTTTGTAGTAGTTGTGACTCCTCAGTATCTGAATTTTTTTCTTTCTGGCTGCTTGCAGGATCATTTCTTTGACCTGAACACTGGATTTTAAACATAATGTTCCTAGGATTTTTCATTTTGTTGTTTCTTTCAGGAGGTGATCAGTGGATTTTTTCTGTTTCCCTATTCTCTGGTTCAATGAGATTTGGGCAGTTTTCTTGTAAGATTTCTTGACATGTGATGATTAGACTTTTTTTCCCCCTTGGTTATAGCATTCATATAATCTAGTGATTATTTTTTCTCCTGTTTTTCAGGTCAGTTGTTTTACTGTGATATATCTTACATCTATTTTTTTTAATCATTTGACTTTGTTTTAATATTTATAGTGCTCTCTACAAATCATTGCTTCTCTTTGATACATTCAGATTTTTGTTGTCTAAGCAAGGTTTATGCCTCTTATACTAGCCTATTAATTTCCTGTTTCTTTCTTCCATAGCTTTCATTTCTTATCCAGATTTTTCCTTAAGCACTCTTATTCCATTTATAAAAACACATTTAAACTCTTGTTCCTGTTTTTTCCAGAAATTTTGAGTTTGTGCTCAAACTAGAGTCATTCTCTTCTGTTTTTGTATCTTAAACAACTCTGCTACCATAATAGTCATTATGTGTGTGGGCATGCTGTGTACTCCCCATTCTTCCAGACTACTTCCTGACTGGTCCTCTTGCTGCTTTCTTAGAGAATTTTAGGATCTCAGGGACAGGCTGGAGACCTGAAAGGGTCTGATTCCTGTTTTCAAATATTTGCTCTGATCCTCCACTTCCTCCTCTTTTCCTTGAAAGGGCAGATATTGCTGGACTCTACCCCTACCAACCAAGCTCTATAGCTGGACAAGAGACCTTGCTTTGTGTGTGAGGTCATGAGGTAATGAGCCATACCTCTGCAGGTATAGCTTGTAACCAGCCTCTGGATTTTCTCCTGTCTTTGTATATGCAGCCCAGGACCTGTTTGCCATGAATTCCACTGCTAAGTGGGTGACCAAGCTGTTAGCTCCTACCTGTTCCCATTGCAGTATCTTGGTATTGGTCTGCAGGTGCTCAGTTATAGGCCTAGGGCCTCTTGTCACGTTGGCACACAACCTCTCTTGAAACACTGGAGTGCTCCACAAAGTGACATGCTTTGGACCTGATAGATCTTCAGTGTCCACAGATCTTTGTTTCTGTTTGTCTATGTTATGCTGTTCTGGGAAAAGAATCATGGGTGTTTTTTTTCAGGATTTAATTTGGGGCATTTTCTAGATCTATTGGGAGGTAAGGGATTGGGATTGGTAGGGGTTTTCAGAACTATTCTAGAACTATATATTCCTTTGGCTTGCCTCATTCTTAAATTCACATTGTTGGGATTGAATACAAACCCAACTGTTCTTCAGAGATAATGTTCTTGCATTTTTGTGCATATTATATTTCTAGTGAGAGAATTCTCAGTCATTGGGCTTTAAAACTTTTGTAGTTTTTTCTTCCCAGTAAACCACTGAGAAGTAGGCAGTCCAAGTCAGATGATGAAACCACTTGCCAGATATCATATCAAGTAAGTGTACAGGATTAAGTGGAGTTGAGAAGGGGCAGAGGGAAAGGTGAGAAAAAGAAGGGGATAAGCCTTTTTTAAAAAAGCACCTAATTTTTTTGCCAGGCACTGTGCTGGACACTTGAGCAAATATGATCTCATTTGATACTCACAACAACTCTATGCAGTAGCTGCTGTAATTATTCTTCTCACTTTACATTTGAAGAGATTGAGGCAAATAGAGATTAAGTGATTTGCCCAGGATCAGACAGCTAACAAATGTCTGAGGTAGGTTTTGAATTCAGGTCTTTCTAACTGTAGGCGTAGTATTTTATTTGCTAGATCAGTGCAACAGTTCACTTGTATGTCATGGCTATTAATAAAATAACATTTCATTAACTATTTTGGTTGGCTTCTTCAACCAATGACCTATGCAGCTCATAGTCCCCCAAGTTTTTCCTCTTTGAACTGTTGGCTAGTCCCTTCTTTATGTCACTCATATTCCTTCCCCTCATATATCTTATATTTTGCATTTGGTTAATATTTGACCCTTTGCTTATTTATGAATGCCATCAAATGCTGTTTGCCATAGGTAAATGATTATTTCCAAGGCTTTCTTACATTGAGAAGGTGAAAACAGATTCTTGTAGGCTTGATGAAGTATCAGATGGAGCTCACAAGATCTCAATGTGCACTGCATTCAGGTAGTGTACTTCTACTGAGGCTTACAGACTAATAAGGAAGGAAGCAAAGGAAGAATCCAGAAATTTGATAAAGGAACTTGTCTTTCTACTTGAAACTGCTGTACTTGATTTTTTTCTTCTGTAGCAAGAACATTATTATAAGTTCTTAAATTTTTCTTTTGGATTACTTTGCCCACTCTCCCACTGCCATGTAGACCTTCTGCTGTGGGTAGGAACCTTGGTTATTCCTTCAAGGCTTTCTTGTCTCTATTGATGACAAATTGTTGTTAAACAGTTTTCAGTTGCCTTCTTGTCAGTCTTGGAACCAGCACTTGAGCAAAGTACAAATGGCCAAAATTGGATGCATCCTGCCCAATAGTGTACCTGACTTTGTAAGGTCCCACTTGCAGCTGTTTCTCAGTGAGAACCATCAGTCTATAGTCAAGTTAAACACAGGGCCTCAGCCTGGCATCTCATGCAGTGTGTATAGCCAATCCAGAATCCGTCAAAGAGAGAGGCAGAGGATAGTGAATTTGAACTGAAAAGGCCAGGGTTCTACAGAAAGTTTAACACAGGAGTTAGGAAAAGAATTAAAAGTGAATGAGTGAGTGAGAAATCAAAAGGGACTGAACAAGGTTAAGCTGTTTACATCCCTATGTAGGGAGGGTGATACATATCACCCTTCAGAGCTTTTACCATCACCATGACTATTACTTTATATAACTAATAAGATAACAATTCATCTAGAGGAGCAAAGGTTCAAAAATATTAGGATTGATGAAAAATTAAGGAAGGAAGGGGTTCTACCAGTACCATATCTCACATTATACTAAAAAGCTGTAATCATTAAAATCATTTAATAACTTGATAAGAAATAGATTGAAAAATGTTTTGAATTACTATTGATTAGAGAAATGCAAATTAAAGCAACTCTGAAGTACCACCTCATACCTTTCAGATTGATTAGGATGACAGGGAAATATAATGATAAATGTTGGAGGGGATATAGGAAAATTGTGACACCTAATGCATTGTTGGTGGAGTTTTGAAATGATCCAGCCATTCTAGAGAGCAATCACACAAAGGGCTGTCAAACTGTATTTGACCCAGTAGTGCTACTACTGGGTCTGTATCCGAAAGAAGTCATAAAGGTGGGAAAAGGACCCACAGGTACAAAAATGTTTGTAGCATCTTTTTGTGATGACAAAGGATTGGAAAATTAGTAGGTGTCTATCAATTGGAAAATGGCTGAGTAAGTTATGGTGTGTGAAAGTAATGGAATATTATTGTTCTTTCAAAAATGATGAATATTCTAAAAAGACCTGGAAGTATTTAAGTGAACTGATACTGAACAAAACAAGCAAAACCAGGAATGCATTATATACAGTAACAGCAAGGTTGTGTGATATTTATGAAAAATATGATTCTTCTCAGCGATTCAGTGATCCAAGGCAATCCCAATAAACTTTGGATAGAAAATGTCATCTACATTCAGAGAGAGAACTGTGGTAACTGAATATAAATCAACACATGCTGTGCTCACTTTTTTTTTCTTGTTTTTTTCTTTCTATCAAGGTTTTTCCCTTTACTTCTGATTTTTTTTCTCCCAACATGATTCATAAGGAACTGGTTTTTTTTAAATGAACGTACATGTATAACCAGAAAAAAAAAAAAAGAAATAGATTGAGAATGAAACAGATTGGATATAGAATACATAGAAGTAAAGTGACAGATCGAATGGAGCAAACTAGACAATTTAATATTAAGCCCAAAGATTCCAGGTATTAGGGCAAGAACTCAGTATTTGACAAAAATTGCTGGGAAAACTAGAAAGTAGTATGGCAGAAATTGGGTATGGGCCAACATTTCACATAGTACATCAAGATAATTTCAGAATGGACATAAGATTTAGACATAAAGGTACTGTAAGTAGTGTAGTGGAGAATGGAAGAAATGTTCAAATTTTTGTGGGTGGAGGAAGAGTTCCTGACCAAATACATTGTATCACAGAAGATAAAATGGGTAATTTTGATTGCAAAAAATGAGAAAGTCTTTACACAAAAAAAACCTAACACAACTAAAATTAGATGAAAAACAGGAAACTGGGGGAAAATTCTTTGCAGAAAGTTTTTCTGATAAAGTTCTCCTTTTTCAAATATATAATTAAGCCAAATATATTAGAAAAGTTTCTCTGATAAAGTTCTCTTTTCCCAGATATATAGAGAATTAAGTCATACATATTAGAATAAGATCCATTTTTTTTTTTCAATTTACAAATAATCAGGGGATGTGAACAGGCAGTTCTTAGAGGAAGAAATGAAAGCTGTCATTAGTTGTATAATAAGGGTATAAATAACTATTAATTAGAAAAAATGCAAATTAAAACAATTCTCATGGTACCACCTCATATTTATCAGTTTGGCTAAAATGTCATAGAAGGAGAATGACAAATGCTGGAGGGTATGTGGGAAAACTGTAATGCACTGTTGGAGCTGTGAACAAGTATGACCATTCTGTAAAACAATTTGGAACTGTGCCTAAAAAACTAATCATATCACCGTACCACTATTTAAACCTATACTCCAAAGAGATCAAAGAAGGAAGAAAATGACCCGTGTATACAAAAATATTTCTTATGCCCATCAACTGAGGAATGGTTGAACAAGTTATGATTTAGGAATGTGATAAAATACTGTGTGCAAGAAATGACAGGGTGGGTGGGTAGTTTTGACAAAACCTGGGAAGACTTAGATGAGCTGATGCAAAATAAAGTAAACATAACCAAGAGAACATTTTACATAGTGACAACAATATTGTAAAAATTATCATAATTATGAAAAACTTATCTACCTACTTAGTAGGTAACTTTAATTTATAGTTTTTCACCACCGATGTAGAACTTACGGACTTAGAGTACAGATTGAAGCTGATTTTTTTTCCTCTCTCCCTCCCTTCTTCCCCACATCCCTCTAAATGCTGAAAATTGTTTTGATCAATTTTTGTAAAGGGTTTAGTTTTTCTTGTCTTCACAGTGGATGGAGTGGAAGGAAAGAATTTGGGACAAAATAAAATTGAATAAAAATATTTTAGTGTTCCCTCTATTGTAAAAGTACAACAGCATTGCCCCTTTTTTGGTGATGTTAGTGAAAAATGTTTAGAAAAATATCTTTTGAAATATATTTCTTATTTTATGCTTCAGCTCTTGTGCAAGACTTGCTCAAATACCTTGTGATTTTTTTCTTCCCTCCTCTTTTAGGGGGGGGGGGGGGTGAGCCTTTCTGTGAGCGGTGTTGTTATTCCACCCCCTAGTGGAGGAAACAGTATGCAGAGTCACTGGCCACTTAATCTCTCATTTCTCTTTCTTGCTTGTGTTGTAGATCTTTTCATTCTTTGGCAGTTTATACTAGTCCTTTCTCCATTAGTTAGTTGACTTGTTTTTAACTTTGTATTAAAATACATAGAATGACAAGAATAATTGCAAAAACATACGGGCAAATCTATTTTCTAGACATAGTAAATATGTTAACTTATAGGCACACTATAGTTAACAAGAGAATGAGTATGTTTTGAGGGAATCCTATAACTTAGAATATTGATGCCATTGTAGATAAAAGAGTTAACATTCTGGAAATTTGTTCTTCCATACTAATATTGAGCTAAGATTTGTTACATATGTATGTTTTCTCTATTTCTTAAGATATTTAAGTCCGTTAGCCTTAGAAACAGAACAGTAGAATGAAGTAAGTAACATGAGTCCATGCTTCCTTTACTAAATGTTATCTTCGCCTTCTCAGATAGACTGGATGACAGAGGTCACTCAAGGATCACCACTTCCCTGACTTTTTCTTCTTGGTTTTCCATTTTGGAAGGATTCTTTTGTAATTGACATCTTAGTTTCAGGTGCTTTCTGCTACTGTTAAGAACGCATAGCTTAGTCTATAGCTATAGCTATAGTCTATAGGAGGCACTGTAAAACCCACTCATTTGGTTGTTTGGGCCTCGTGACTGCTCTAGAGGAGACTGGGATATTTGTACCAGTTTGGTGCTTGCCTAATATAGCCTTCCTTTCCCACTGTTCCTCCTTGCCTTGCCTGCCCCTTTGGGGATAGGGAAGTTTAAACAAGAAACCAGGCAAATCATGCTCCCTGTGAAATACACACCCATGAGGAAGCAGGCCAAATTCAGACATGTCTTTTTCTAGAACACTGCCTTGTGAGTACGTTAGGGTTGTAGGGAATGAATAGAAAGAGACACACTAAAATGACAAATTTCCAGTTTAGCCGCATAACTTATTCTGGATATATGTTTCTTTAAAATCCACTTTGTTTTTCTACTACAACATGGTTCTTACACTCTGATGCATTTCATTGAGGAAGCATTGTAGCATGCTGGGGCTCATTACATTGTCATTTTTGAACTGGAGCATTTCAAGAACATTGCAAATGATAGGAAATCTTTCTTTTGCTTGTATGCTGGAAGTCTTTTATAAAACTGTCAAATAGCTTAGGAAATCTAATGCAGAAACCTACTTTGTTTCCTTTTTGTCTTTTTAATCAGGAATATCTTTTTTAATGTACACAGACCATTTTCATAAAGATGAGAAAGGCAGATGGGTTGGCACTTGGCTATTGTCTCCCATGACAGCTTTTATTTGATAGAAGTACTCTCTATTATCTTTTCCATTAAGAAAAAAAATCCTTCCCTGAGATATTTTGAAAATTTGATTACTTGAATGCCCCCCAATTTATCTTTAATATTCATTCTTCGAAATGTTTTTAGTTAATTTCAGCTTCTTTTTCTGGCTTCATCTTCTCAAAAACCATTGACATTTTAACATATTTGCTTCAGCACTGAGGTAGTAGACTAATTGTATGTCATGGGCATATCTCTAAACTAGATCATTGTGAAACACTGCTTGCTCTGTTATGTGATCCTGGTTACATCACTTAATCTCTCAGAAATTCAGTTTCTTCATCAGAAAATCAAGGGTGTAAGCTAGATGGCTTTGAATGTTTATGAGCTCCCTGTAAAGAGGTTCATGAGTTACATGAGTACTGCGGGATTTGGAACTGAGCATCACGTAGGACCAGGCTGATGCTGATCCTTTTGTCAGTGGGATATGGCTTATCTCTTCCTTATTTCCAAGGCACTCCTGGAATTGAGTCTGTCTCCAGGAATGGGAGATGAGAATGGCATTTCTTTTTCCTTTCATCTTTCAAAGGGCTGTCATATGGAAGCAGGGAAGTGCTCTTGGTTTTCATTTAAGAAAACTCTTAAATACTTTATCAGTAAGTGTTAATGCAGAAAGACATTGTAATAGAGTGGTTAAAGAGTTAGCCTTGGGGCCAGAAAAACTTGGATTCTAGTTCTGAATCTAAGACACCTTATTTCTGTGTGCTGGGGCAAGTCACTTAGCTCCTGAGTACCCCAAGGCAAAAAGATGCCAACTTAAATTGTCAAAGAGGGTTTCCTCATCAGGAAATTCCCTATACCAAATACAGTCCATATCACTTGATACCTGTAGGGTTTCACTTATCTCCTACAGTTTCTTATTTGAAGAGGAGGGAGGGATTCATTACAAATACAAAAAAAGGGGAGTGAAAAATCCTGAGAAAGAAGGGCTTTCTACTGTTTGCATAAAGTTGGGATTATTACATAATTAGAAACTCTCCTTAAGTCTAAATAGAGTCATTGGGACAGGGAGGGGATAATTGTTGGAGGAAGGAGAGAGGGAGAGGACAGCTGAAATGATGACTTTCTGTTTCTTGTCAGCAGAGGGCGCCTAGTACAAAGCAAATGTTTGATTCACTGGAGGCAGTATGAGCTTTCAAGTTTGGCTTTTCAGAATGGATGTACATAATCTCTTTGTGAAATTACATTATAATATTTTATTTTCCTTTGTCCTCACAATTTCCTAACAATTTCAGGGTTCCAGAAGGGCCATATTGGGAGATAGCAGTTTTCTGTGCTTGGAGGTCCTCCCTGTGGAGGTTAAATGACTACCTGGGAAGTAGGTGGGAGGCTAAATGACTACCTGGGAAGTAGGTTGGAGTGGGGATTCCTTTTGGGTCTGAGTTGGACTAGATGGCCACTGAGGTGTAGAGGCCCTTTTAAATTCTCAGATTCTGTGATCTGTACCCATGTTTATATGATGTTTTCTTCACCACTGAAATTTGAATGTCATGAATTCAATCCCTTTGGGGTTTTTCTAGTTATTGCTTATTGTCTGTCTTCACTTGGAAAAAGCTGCTTCCTTATAGTTCCCTATAAATGTTCACTTTTGTCAGGTCAAATCAAGGCTTTCAAGTGGCTAGGGTGTATATAAGAAACACACACACACACACACACCTTTCTTACTAATATGTTTTTTTATCACTTTTAGGTTTGCAAAGCCCATTACAAACTACATTCTCCAATTACTGTAAAGCAGTAGCTTGATGTAGGGAATGGAGTACAGTGCCCATAGTTGGAAAAGACCTCCATTTTTGTCCCACCACTGACATTAGTGTGTCACAATTGGCAAGCCAGTTCCCTTTCTTAGCTTCATTTTCCTTATGTGTCAAGTGGGGACTATAATATTGGTAGGCTTTTCTACCTCACAGGATTGTTGCAAGGTTATAAGAGATGTGTGTGAATCCCTTTACAAAGGACTGAATCAATATGGTAAATTGCAAGAGGATAGACTTTATTTTTTCTTTCTTTTTAAAAAATTAATAGTTTTTAAAAAAATTTTCCAAATACATGTAAAGATAGTTTTTTTTTTTGGCTTTTTTTTTGGCTTTTTTTTTTCTTTTTTTTGCTGAGGCAATTGGGGTTAAGTAACTTGCCCAGAGTCACACAGCTAGGAAGTGTCTGAGATCACATTTGAACTCAGGTCCTCCTGACTTCAGGGCTGGTACTGTAACTGCTGCGCCACCTAGCTGCCCCTAAAGATAGTTTTCAATATTCACTTTTGCAAAATTTTGTGTTCAATTTTTTCCCCCTCCCATCCCTTCTCCCCCAAGACAGGAAACAAATTGATATAGGTTAAACACCAGCAGTTCCAGAAGATAGACTTTAAACTACTGAGCTAACCTGACCTTGGGGTTACAGTTTTCAAAAGATTTTAAGAAGGGACTGCAGAGATCATCTGATTTAAGGGTTCTTAATCTAGGATACATATCCTTATCTTTTCTATCTCTCAATCCCAAGAGGTTATGGATAGATTTTAGAGACTGAACTTGGATGGGAATATATATAGTGTTTTCACTAATCTGCCTAAAACTTAGCATTTCCTTCAATTATGAATTTTGAAATAAATTATTTTGAGAAGAGGTCACTAGGCCTTATCAATACCTCCACTCCTCCCAAAAAGATTAAAAACTCCTGAACTGGTCCAGTCCTCTAATTTTTATGGATCAGGAAACAAACTCAGGTGAGTGACTTGATTTTCCCAAAGTGACTCATACAAGGACTAGATCAGGAATGCAAACACCACCTCTTTGGCTCTAAAACTAGCACTTTCCCTACTAGACCAAGCTGCCTTATCCTCTGTGCCCAAAGAAGATGTCTGTGGAAAGAAGGTATCTTTACCAATGGCCAAGGACTTTGCTCTTCTCATATCTCTTAAGGTTGAGTTGTGTGGCAAGGATGAGCTGAAGTTGGGAAGGGCTAATAAGAGGCTTCTCCAGGAAACTCAGCTGCTCTAATTGGGGGAAGGTGCAAGATTGAGTCCTGGCTGAGTTCTTGGTTATGGGACTGATGGTTATGGGATGTGGTGGACAAAGATGAATTAGAGTGAGCTTTGGGAAAGGAGACTTTTGCAACAGGTAACTCCAATTCACTTGACCTTGACCTTGAGATCAAGAAGATTGAGAGGGCTAGCTTTTAAAAAGGTGCTGTTTCTTTTAATTTTTAAAGTAGAATAGGAATGTTGGGCACAATAGGGAAGCTACAGGTGCTGTGAGAAAATCAGGGGGTTCCTTTGAGGAACTTGGAAAGAGGACAGAAAGGATAGGCAAAGAGGAGAGGTGGTGATTCCACTTTCTGAAAGAAGAGCAGCTAGCTCTTCCAAGCTGAGCATGTGCAGCATTCAGGACCTTATTGTGTGCTGGGCTATTTGTTGACCAGCACCATTCTGATTCACAGTACATCACATGGAATGGGAGAAGCATTTGTTGATCTAATCTCAGTAATTTTCCTTGGTTACTGCAGCAGTTTTCCCCCAGAGACCCTTTTCTAGAGAGCTGCCAGTTTGTTTAGTGCCTACAGATTAGTTTTGACTAGGTAGTTTATCTAGCTGGAAGGAGGGAGATTGAGATTCTCTCTGCCTTTCAGGTTCTGCTCCAGTGGTCTGACAATTTTTTTCTTTTTAGTTATTTTCAGCCATGTCCAACTTTTGATGACTAACTCTTTTTGAGTTTTTCTTGGCAAAGATACAGGAATGGTTTGCCGTTTCCTTCTCTAGCTCATTTTACAGATGAGGAAACTGAGGCAAACAGGGTGAAGTGATTTGACCAGGATCACACAGTTAATGAGTGTCTGAGATTAGATTTAAATTCATAAAAATGAGTCTTCCTGATTACAGGCCCAGCACCATGTCACCTAGTCACTCTGATCTCACACTGGTAACAACCATCTCATGTAGTCTCAGGAATATTAATTAACCAAATATAAAGTTATGTGTCTTTCTTAGCTGTATTATTGGAGTGTGCCTGTAGTAGACAAATGGTGCATACTTTAGATGCCAGGTGCCTTTTGTGACAGCTGCTCCCTTCCTTTCCTACTTGTTACTTGGTGCTTAATAGCCTGGGGACAAGGAGCAGCTTTCTTAAACTTTATGGTCTGGACTAGAATTGTAACTTTAGAAATCCTCTAGGCAGTACTCTTATAAAATTTAGTTGCTGACTTTTTGCCGGTGATGGGCTCTTTTATTCTGGTTGGAATAATGAAATATAAAACCATATATCTACTTCCCAAATACTCTAAAAGTTACATGCCCTCATACAGAATCTGGGAGTCAGAGTTCTGATTCTTTACCCAATAGTAGTAGGTGCTCAGTAAGCGTTTTTTGAGTTGAATTGATTATCTCCTTGCCTTGTTATCCTCAGACCCTGTGAGAGATGGTCTGTTTTCATGTCTGGGGAGTCCCTCATTCTTGCTGTTTTTGCCCCTTCGGTAGTAGAGTTGATTATTGAGAAGAGAATGAGAGTAAATTGGAATTAAGAGGAGAGATTGCTGGGGGTAGGGAGTGTATGTAAAAATTGCTCACTATTTTGTAAGTTTGGGTCCAGTGACTGATTTGTAAATCTGCCCTTTCTCTAGCCATGATCAACTCCACCCTTTGCATAATTACTATGATTATGTGTACCCTGTAATCTTCCTGAGGGTATCATGGATATTCAGTAATGTGTACGCCTAGAACTTTAGGTAACACTAGATACCCACAACTCTTACTAAACAGCATGATTCCATGGAAGCAGGATTCACAGGATTCTGCTTAGTTCTATGGGACATCGAGTGGGCATTGCAGAAAAGCTGATCTTAACTAGACCTATTGAAAACTTTCTTACTTCGAGATCTGTGAAAATATATTTTTACATCCATGGGAGGGCATCAAGAGCAGATGAGATAGATGACCACTTGGAGAAGTTGCATAGAGAATTCTTGGCTATGGTTGTTGCAGACTGCTCAGATTCACTAATTTATTTGTGTTCTTGGCCTTAGACTAAACTTGGGTCTTTTGACTCAGTTACTTTTAAATACCAGCAACAAAATGAATGAACATTGACTGCTCTGTAGCTCTTTGTGGTTTTGGATTTTATTGTGTTTCATATTTATATTATGAATTTTCATGGAATGTGTACGTATCTTTGCCTTTGAATAAACTTTCTTTCCTGTACCTGCTCAGAATTGAGAGTATTCTTTGGTTGGGGATCATTTCTGTCCTCCCTAGAAGAGTGATAAAGAAAGGGGAATTTGTTGGTAATGAGACCCTGGGCAGAAATGCATTTCCTGGAGCTTGCCCTTGGGGGAAAAATCCTGTTAGGATGGAAGGGTTTTATTGTAAGTAATTCTGTTAAGTGGTTTCAGTCTGTATTAATCACCTGGGTGGGCTTCCCAATAGGTTTGGAATTATACTGTGTTTCTCTCTTATTATCTTCTCTTCTCTCTGGAGCCTCACTCTTTGCACATGCTTCTTAACAGTTGAAGCAAAAGCCTAGTAAGTAGAAGAGAAAGGAAGAGGTAGAAATCTGATTGTTGTAGGCTCATGCATTTCCTTTTTCTTATGACATGGCCCAGAACTAATAACCTAGTGTTAGATAAATTGTCCTTTAGTATTTACTTCCTTGGATTAAGAAATCAGTAATTTCAGAATAAACTCTTTCTTGGGGGGGGGTGTGTGTGTCAAAGATCACTGTGTGTGTGTGTGAATTAGTTGACAGATTTAGATGAAAGTGCTTTAAAAAGCTGGCTACTGCACTTATGTACCAGGGTGGGTTCAGATGTGATCTTCCCCACGTTTTTCTCTATCTCTTCTTTGCTGAACCAACCAAACACGGGGAATTAATGGCCCTATTGGTTGCCATGACCACTACCAGAGGTTGAGGAATGTAGATTTCTTAAACTCTTGGTTGCCTAGGGCAGAAGGAAGAGCTGCCCTCAGAACAGAGGGATCGAGGTGGACTGAGAAAGGTGACAAGGTCCTAGAGCCCAGATCAATGGAGTTCATATCCCTGCTTTTGATAGATCAGCACTTAGAAGTTTCTAGAAGAGTCACAGTCAATGAGTGCTCCTTATATTGGACTGTTTTAATCTAATCTTTTTTTTTTTTTAAACACTACAGTGCTTCAAATTTGTCATAACAAAATATATTTTTTTTTGACATATAGATTAAATGCTTAATGCTAAGCCCATTCTTTCAACTCCATGAAAACAATTGAACTGTTAAGCTGACCATGTATTTTGGATCCTGAAAAAACACAAATTTGATTCTATTTTCCCTGTACTTCTAATTATTTTAGGAAGATCCTCTTTGATAATAGAGATGCCTTTGGTTAGTATAAATATCTCAAATAAATATACAACTAGAACCTTTGTTTAATTAAAAAAGTTTTAACTTTCTTTTCTTTTAAAAATTAAATTTATTTTTTTGGTTACATTTAAAGTTCCAAATTGTTTGCCTCCCTCCTTACCCTACACTAGAGAAGGTCACCATTTTGACATACATATGTATATACATGTAAAACCATGCTATGTGTGCTTCTGTTTATCAGTTCTTTCTTTGAAGGTGGATAGCATCTTCCTTCATAAGTTCTTTATAGTTGATTTAAATATTTATAATACTCAGAATGTTTTAGTCATTCACACTTTTTCTTTGAATAATACTGTTGTTACTATATCCATCATTCTCCTGGTTCTGTTCATTTCACTCTATTATTTTATTCAAATCTTTCCATGCTTTTTTCTGAAATCAGCCTGCTCATCAGCATTTACGTTCTTTTAATCCTTTCTCAGAGATACTGTCAAAAATATGTTTTCTGAGACATAGATCTGGTCAAGGGTCTCCCTGTATAGAAACCACCATCATCTTCTTAGGGCTCCCCAGTTGTTATTTTTTTGCTTGGTGTTCAAGGCTCTCCATAACCATGTACCATTTTGCTTTTCCAGACTTAGACCAAGTTACTCCCTTTCATATACTTGGTGCTTTAGCCTAGCTAGACCCTTGAATATGTTTTTATGCCTTGTTCTTATGCTCATACAATTTCCTATGCTCAGATTATTTTTCTTCCCTTTATTCATCTGTTTAATTCCTACTCCTGCTTCTAAATCCAAATGGTACTTGTAACTTCCATCCTCACACTTCAGATAATTCTTTGATCTTCTCTAGTTCATTTGCCATTTATTAGTTTGAATTATAACTGTCTGTTATAGTATTCCCCATTGGACTGTGTCTCTAGGTTTGGGACTATATCTTTTTTTTTTTTGGCTGAGGCAATTGGGGTTAAGTGACTTGCCCAGGATCACACAGCTAGGAAGTGTCTGAGACCAGATTTGAACTCAGGCCCTCCTGACTTCAGGGCTGGTGCTCTATCCACTGTGCCACCTAGCTGCCCGGGGACTATATCTTAATCTTATTTAAGGTGCCTATCTCCCTTAGCATCTAGCAGGGTCCTACACATAGTAATCGAGTGCTTAATCATCGTTTGTTGTTATAGGCCCAGATTTCTGCCTGGTTCTAAAAAGAACCAAAGAGAGATGGTAGATAGTGATAGCACAGTAGTAAAGGGTGTGGAACTGCTAGACCTTACCTAGGAAGAATTTGTGAGAGTCGTGCTTTGGGTTGTGGGTGAGGTGTTGACAGCTTGTCTATTACATTTATTGGGGGAGTTATACTCAAAGGGATTGTCCACTGGAAAAAGATTCTCTATTGCTTTAGGAGGAGCTATGAAGATATCAGCTGCTAGGGTCAAGAATTCAGTCTTTAAGGACAACAGCTGGGGCAAATAGCAGAAAGAGGGAATACCATGAATCAGATTTATTCATCTCCTTTTATGCAAAAAGGGTTTGAAACTTTGGTTTTTGCTTTAAAAGATCTTGACAGATAAATATAATAATAGATAGCTAGAAGGAAGGAAACAAGCCTTCCCTGAACACATCCTGTGTGCTAGTGACTGTGCTGAGTGCTTTACAAATAGTATTTCTCATTTGATACTCATAACAACTTTTGGGATGGAGGTGCTATTACAATCCCCATTTTAATGAATTTTACAAATTAAGTGATTTTCTCAAGGTCAAAATAGCTAGTGTCTGAAGCCACATTTGAATTTAGATCTTTCCAGCTCCAGACCTAGTTCCCCCTAACTGCCTTTCTTCCTTGAGAGGGGAACATAAAAGTCATCTAATTGATGCTCTTATTTTAGGGTTGAGGAAACTTAGGTCCAAAGAGGACATACTATTATTTTTGACTCTCCACAATGCCATTGGGATAGAGTATTCACATTTGAACTTTTCTTTTAAGAAAGTATAACCCTCTTCCATTTCCTTTCTTAAGCTCCACCATGCAAAGATAGCTAGCTATTCCCTCAGAAGCTTCCTTCACAGTCTACTCTGGGCAGAGAGTGAGGGGAAGGAGGAGATTTTCCTTTCCTTTTATTGTTTTATTTTCTTTTGGTTATAGTAGTATGACTATGCTAAAGTGTGTAAGTACAGCAGTGATAGGGCTCTAAAAATGAAGATAAATGAGAAACGTGTACTTTAAAGGGGCATTAGAAACAGAAGGAGTCAAGCAAGGTCAAATCATGCTTAAAGTAGAAACTGTGTTACTGCTCAAGTATGGAGCACCTGACAGGCCTATAAATAGGGCCTTATCTTTCCCTGTAGAAAATCTCTCCCACACTTGTGGCTTCCTATTTGTGGGGCAAGTAGGTTTTGGAGAAATAAGCTACACTTCTGGAGTGACTCAAGTTTGTCTAACTGAATTCATTGCTGTTATTAAGGTGTTAGTTTTTCTGAACATGAACATTAATGTGTAGGACACAAGGGTGTAATTTCAAATCCAGGCTGGCTTATATTAGTCACCAAAACATTAATGACCGAATATGAGTTTAGTCCTGCAAACTAGGGGAGGTGGCAAATCCACATTACAGTCTTAGTGCTCACACATGATTTTTCCTACAAACCTTACTGATAGTAAAGATAGAAAAAATGTGGCCTAATTATTACAATGGAAATTTCACATACCATTTGAGCTACTTGTCTAGTTTATCCAGAGCAGAATTATAATTTCTTTGGGGTACAGATTGCTAAAATTTTTATTATATCTTCTACATACAAGGCCCTCATGCTTTGCCTGAGCCTGTTTCTCACACGTTTTGTTTATCATGATGTGTTCCTTTAAACCATTCAACAAATTTTTGATTTATGTTTGACTGTCAGCTAGTTATTGACACCCTTGGATAGCTTCTTTCCCAAGAGTGCCCCAAGAGTGAAATAAGAAAAAGGGAAGATGTTGATTTCAGGGATCCTGTTAGAAAGTTTTAGAAACCACTAATGGTAATAGACTTCAGTTAACTCTTTAAAACCAAGCATATAAAGTCCAATGTCAGCAGAAATAAGCATCTATTAAATAATTACTATATAAAAGATGCTGGGGATTTAAAAATAGGCACTGAATTAAGAGGAGTTGGGAAAAGCTTCTTGTAGAAGGTGGGATTTTAAGATTTTAGGAGCTGAAGAAATCCTTGAAGGTCAGAGGTGGAGATGAAGTGAGAGAGAACTCCAGGCTTGGGAGACAGCCAGAGAAAATACCTGGCATCTAGGCATGTTTATGGAACAAGTCAGCAGGCTAGTATCATTGGAAAGAAGAGTACATGTTGAGGAGTAAGGCATTAAGATGATAGATTTTCATTTGATCCTGAAAGTAATTGGGAATCACTGGAGTTTATTGTGTAAGGGACTAGGGGTAACTTAGACAATCCTGGGATTTAAGCCTGAATAGAGAACGGATTTGAGTGGGAAGACATTTCAGGCACAGTCATGATTTAGGTGTTGAAGCGGTGACAGCCTGTAGTAGTGTTGTTTGCCCTTCATTTTGAAGAGCACCAGTGACATCAAGGAGCGATGTCTTGACTTGTACATAAATTGGATTTATGTGAGGCAGACTCATTCTCTCTTCCAGAGTCATTGAGATCTAATGTCAAAGACAAAAGTCAGGATGACTGGCCTTGACTGTGAATGTGGTGGAAGATCTTAGCATCTCTGATGTCCAGCCAAGCTCCAAGTGCTTCACAGGGCCTGCTTCAGCCACCTTCAAAGCCACTGGAACAAATTGTTCTCATCCCTCTATTTGACTGGTCTTTCCCTGCTTGGGTTAGACATATCTCTGACTCACTGATGAGTTTGAGGCCTGTTGCATAAGCCAACCTGATTAAACCTGGTTGGTTTTCTCAGAGCATAGTCAATAGATATGCTATAGTTTCTTGGTGACAGTGGTACCTGAGTGGTAGCGGCTAGAGAAAAAAGAAGGGAGCATATTTAGTTATATTGCTAGGGACCGGTCTTGGCAACACACTGGATATGGGGAGAATGGATAAGAGATAGTGAGGTATCTAGGATAACTCTTGAGGGACTGGAGGATGGTGCTGCCCTTTATAGTTAAAGGGAAGGTGGGAGGGAGTGTGTAGGGATAAAGATAGTGACTTCTGTTTTTAGGATGTATACTGGACCTTCAGTTTGAGGTAGCTGAAAATTTGTTATAGATGCAAGGTTGGAGATGGAGGCCAGCAGAGAGTTTGGGGCAGGATAGAATAATTTGAGAGTGTCCAGCATAGAGATGGTAATTAAATTTATGGGAGCAGATCCCAAAGTGAGCACAGAGGGAGAAGAAAAGAGGGCCCAGGTCAGCGGCAGGAAGGACACCTCCAATTATGGGACATGGTTTGAAGGAGGATCTATCAAAGGAGACAGATAGGTAAAAGGATATCATAGAGGAGAGGGTGATCAGTGGTTGTCAGGGATCAAAGTGGTACAGAAAGGTCAAGGAGAACAAGGATTGAGGAAAGGCCATTGGATTTGGCAATTAAGAGATCAATGATCACTTTAGAAAGAGGAGTTTCAATAACATGTTAATGTCAGAAGCCAGATGTAAGAGGTTAAGAAGAGAATGAGAGGAGAAAAAGTGTAGGCGCCTATTAGATATGCCCTTTTTGCTTTTAACCAGAAAGGGCAGAAGTGATAGAGGAAGATAGTAGGGATGGAGGGAGAAAGGAGAATGATCAGTTAATATGTTTTGTATGTGAAACATAAACAACTATGGTCTTTTCTGTATTTGAATACTTCTTTCTCTGCCTCTCTGGCACCCTTACCCTACTCTCCTTATTTATTTATTCATCCATTCATCCATTTTTTTGTCTGCTCAATTATTTATTTATTTGTTTGTTTATGCTAAGGGAAACCTCATTTCAGGAATGTGATTCCTTGAAGGACTTCTGGATTAAGAGAGCTAGTATGAAAAATTGACAAGTTTTGAAAATTCTTGTCTACTTTGTCTATTGAGTGGTATTTTTTGACTCAATTTACCAATTACCACTTTAGAATAAACTATGATGTATTTATAATACTGCATGATTGGAATGTTAACATTGATGTTATATGTGTGTGTTGGGGGGAGTGAGGAAAATTATAGCCCTGTTTCAGAATAGTTAAGGGACCTCTTGGTATCCTTTCCTGCCATGAGTATTTGTCAAACTTTAATTTTCTGTATCATACAAATCAGTAAGCGTTTATTAAATGTCAGCTATTATAAAATCTCATGTTAATCTGGTGTATATGACACAAATATGACAACATGATACTTAATAATATGCATGTGCACACATCACATATATGACACAACCCCTGCCCTCAGGAAGCTCAGACTTTAAAGGAAGATTCATTTAATCATCAAGCATTTATTAGGAATGCAAAGACAAAAACTAAAATTAGGAAGACAAGATGCTTTGGAAAAAGATGAGAAATTCTTTTTGAGACGCAACAGGGCATTTATTAGTGATGTTGCCCTTGAATTCAAGAGAGGACTGAGGGTGAATACATAGTTCTGGTTGTCATTTACATAGAAAAGATACTTGAATTCATGAGATGAAGTTTGGAGAGAGACACACACACACACACACACACACACACACACACACACACAGAGAGAGAGAGAGAGAGAGAGAGAGAGAGAGAGAGAGAATAAATATGAATCCACAAGGTGAGGGGCACACCACAAGAATGGTGATTCAGCAAAGGACATTTAGAAGGATCCATAGATAGATAAGAATACTAGAGAAAACATTGTCTTAAATCCAAGGAAGGGTAGTGTGTCTAAGAGGATGTCACATAAAAGTTCTGAGAATAGGCTATTTGCATCTGGCACTTTGTGATTCTTGGTATCCTTGAAGAAAGCAGTTTCGGTTGAGTTCTGTCAGAAACCAGATTGGAAGGGATTTCGATAAGACTATGTGGGTTAAGATAATGGGAGCAATGAGTGTAAGTTTCTAGGAGTTTGTTACAGAAGAGGAAGATATAGTTGAGGGACTCACTTTTGAGCACAAGTTATTTATTCTAATACAAAATAATATCTAAGCATATGAGATGCAAAGATCAGTCTTGACTAGAGTCAGATGCAATTCTTTTTTTTTTTTTTTAAATTTTTATTTTATTTGCATAACATTTGTGTGGGTAATTCTTCAACAATAACCCTTACATAGCTTTCCGTTACAAATTTTTCCCCCCAACTCCCCACCCCTCCCCTAGATGGCAGGATATCCACTACATGTTAATTATGTTAAAATATTGGCAAATCGAATATATGTATACATATTTCCAAACTTATCATTGGTGTGCAAGAAAAATCTTATCTACACAAACGATATATCAGATAAAGGAAACACAATGTAAGCAAACATCAATCAAGGAGTATGAGAATGTTATGTTGTGGTCCACATTTCTCATCCCTCTCTCTGGGTGTATATGGCTTTCTTCAGTGAACAATTGGAGGTGGTTTGAAACATTTCATTGTTGAAGAGAGCCATGTCCATCAGAATTGATCGTCATATAGTACTGTTGTTGCCGTATATAATGATCTCCTGGTTCTGCTCATTTCACTCAGCATCAGTTCATGTAAGTCTCTCCAGGCCTCTCTGAAATCATCTTGCTGGTCATTTCTTACAGAACAATAATATTCCATAACATTCATATACCATAATTTATTCAGCCATTCTCCAATTGAAGGGCAGTCAGATGCAATTCTTGAACTGAATTTTGAGGACTAAGTAAATTTTCAATAAGCATGGAATATTAGGAAAGATATTCCAATTGGAAGGGATTGTGTGAATCATAGTATGACTGGGTCATATCTGGGGGTGGTACAGTAGAAAATATGAGGTGAAGGGACTAGAGAGAGAAGCTGGTATTGAGGCAGTGGGCTTTGATGGCTAAGCTTTGGAGGTTCTCTGCCTTTTCAAAGATGTCTATACTCTTTCACATGAAATGTGTGTGTGTGTGTCTGTGTGTCTGTGTGTAAAATATAGTATGGATATAGACATATAATTGAAAATTTCAAGGCATATTAGCAGTTACCTAGTCCAGGCCTCTCCCACCTTATGAAGATGCCCCTTCAGCAGTTTAGGCATATGAGCAGTGAGCTTCTGGGAAAAGCATTAGAAGAGTTTATTTTTCTGACATATCTTTTGGTGTATTTTTTTTTAACTCCCTGATGATAAAGCATTAAAAATAGACAGCTTTGAAAGTAGTTTGTGAATTATACTTCAGAAGTAATAAGATGACTTGCTTTTAATTAAATTTAAGGAATCATATGGATATCTATGAAGGAAAAGGTAGGAAATTTTGTGAGCTGCTTTAGAATCCCTGGAGGAATGCATCTTTCTGGATAACTAATTATTCCATGTAGTGGCTATTTACATTGTCAAATACCACTGTGCTTTTGGTTTACTTTTACTATTTGGGGACAGCTTTCTTTCCTTCTCAAACCCAACAAAGGAAAATCTGTACTTAATGATTTGTGCTTCTCATGATGTACATCAAAAATTGTACATATTCAATGGTGTCATCTCTTGTTTTTGGTGTGGACTTGTTTTGGTTCTTTTTAGGGTTTTTCAATTGCTCAATCTGCTAATATTATTCCTATTGTCCTCATTATTATCTGCCACTTCTTACTGTGGTTCATATGCATATCTCCTTGTTAAGAGTTGTGTCTAAAGCAAGCTCACCTAGGATTGGTGTGACAGCTTGGGGCAGGGGAAGGGGAGGGGAACTTGCCTTTGACATTTATGGAGGGTGGTCTTGATTTGTAGCCATAATGTAGTATTAAGTCTTGACAACTGCAAAGAGATCAACATTATTATTGATTTCTTTAGTAGTGCCTGAAATTCTGAGAAATAAGCTTCATTTGTCTGGAAAGAAACTGTGGACACAGAAGTGGCAGTTTACAATGTCACTGAGGCCCAATAGATGCCAAACACTAGATACTGAGGCATTGTTGCATCAGGGCAATCCTGAGGGAGATCCAGCTTAAAATGAAAACATCTGGATGGTTGCATCCAAAGAAGCCTAAGTAGGGACAGTGGCTTATGAGTCTCAATAGGACTCCTGGAATGTTCATATTTCAGGGATATGTCCCTGGATCAATGTATATACAATGTATGTTTGGCACATTCAATGTATACAATACACAAAATATACATTGTGTATTGATACAGTGATCAAAAGTAACCTCTGCCCACAAGTACCTTGCGTTCTGCCCAGAGGGATCCAGTATGTACACAAATAATAAACACAAAGTAACCGGAAGGCAACACTGCCAAAGACTTGGAGGGTCAGAGGAGCCCTGACTCACTTGAGCCTTGTGAGAAGAGTGGCATTCTGGGAGGCTGAGAAGGGAACAGAATCAGTACATTTCAGTTTGGGAGTGGATAGATAGGTGGAGATATGCAAATGCAGAGGATAGGGAGAGAGTGTGTTGAGTTCAGGAGACAGTTTGGCAAGAAACTGGGAAGTGATGCAGGATAAGACTGGAAAGTCAGGTTGGTCCTAGATTGTGGAGAGCTTTCAGTGCCAGACTGAAAAGATGGGGATGTACTGAAGGGGTTTGAGCACATTGGTAATACAATCAGACATGTGTGTGAGGAAAATGATCCTTCCAGAGGAGAAGTTATTTCTTGCTCTGTATTTCCTTTGATGTATAAAGGTACATATTTGGGACCCTTTCCTCCAGCTTATCTATCTAAGGGTACTATCTAAAGATTGGTAGTGTGGCTCAGTAAGGAAACTGTGGTCATGATGCCCAGGTCTTGGTTATTTGGACTAATATTGAAGCTTTGGAAACTCGGGGAAGGCTAGTCAAGCTTTTAATAACCTTGCCCTTCATCTTGCCTTGAATACTGTGTGGAATTCAGATAGCCTCCAGCAAAAAAGGCAGTTTTAGCAGGGAGGCTGATGGAAGAGGGGACATGAGGCCCTGGATCACCTGGAGATTCCCTAAAGATGAGCAGCGCTAACCATGACTCACTGCTTTGGTTGGAATTGGGCAAGAAGCTCATGGATGTACTTAAAAAGCACCAATAAATGGTTGGGTCAGCCTTAGTTTTGTCTTTTGACCAAATTAGTCTTAGTTTGTGCCCCTGGAGAGTGCCTTGGAGCATCATGGGCCTTTTGTAGTTCAATTAAATGAATGGCTATGAAGCCCCACATGTGTCTAAGGTTCTAGGCTAGTCATTGAGATGATGGGGAGAGAATGGCACACAGCTCTTGCCCTCAACTAGTTCTAGTGTGCCAGCATGTTTTTCTTTACTCTTCCCTTAATTGCAAATATACCACTCCCACAAATTTTTAAAGTTTAATTATATTGGAATTTTCTATAGCCCATTTAAATAATTCTATTAGAGTTTGGGTAAGGTTATGCTGTATGTAACCAGGGTCATTCCAATAATAGAATAAAAGACATGGATAGAAGGCTAACTGGGACTTCTCTTGGATCTTTCCAATGTTTAGCTGAATTCTGGAAAGTCATTAAGAAACCATGCTACCTTTCTTAATGTATTTCATCTCTGTTTCTACACATAACCAGAGTGATATAAAATAAACTGCCTTATGTGTAATTAGACTTCTAGGGCAAGAGTTTAAAATGGGATTGTAAATAATCATCTACTTCCCCTTATCAATGTAGAAATCCAAGATTTCTAGAAGCAGGAATTCAGGTTGCATGCACAATACCTATTTATTATAAAGTTGAAATTACCTGCAATTCCCAAATTATTGTCAAAGATGATCCATGCATTCTAAGATATAAACATTCCAGAGACTTTATCTTTGATTCCTCTCCCAAAAGGTTTCTTTTCTAATCCTTGGATTCACACATTCTTTTATGAATGTGAAATGACATGAATGACAGACTTTGATAAGCTTGAAGCTTAGAAAATATACCTTTGACAATGCCTAAACTTGTCTGCATTTTAGTCTGACCTGTAAAACTTTGTGTGGTCCTCCAAGGATTTTCTCTCAAGCATCATGGCGCCCAGGAGAAGATTGTTGGCATTCCCCTGAGGTCACTTAGATCCACAGCCTGTTATGTTGTTAATGATGGGCTTCTTCTCAATCTGCCTTTGATATGGGAGCTCTGGATAATTTTGGCAGATGTGTTATTTCTCAGTGTGTGGGCACTGAGGACAGGGACTATCATTTCCCATTCCTTCGATCCTAACACTTAGCACAGTGCCTGGTACACAGTAGGTGCCTAGCAAATGGTTATTGACTGATTACTATGACTCGTTTCAGCACATGATTATTCAGTTCTTGTGACAGGAAAAACATTAAGGATATGAAAAAAATAAAAGCCTCTCCCTCTGTATATTATGTATACAAGTACATGTATACAGCCCTAAATACATACAAAGTAATTTCAGAAGGGAGAGAATGACAGCATGTTAGGGACTCCAGAAATGTCTTGTGGAGCAGATAGGTCCTTAGTTGGGCAAGGGGAACAATGTGAAATAGAGGGAGGTGAAAGCCAGACTGTGGAGTGCTTGAAGCCTCACCCCCTGGAGATAAGAGATCTTTGCTGAAGACCCCTGAATATTCAGAACTGATCAGATTATTGCCTATGGGACTCCGGACAAGTCTCTTAGCCTGTCTGGACCTCAGAGTGCTCCTTGGTAAACTGAAGAA
Organism: Myrmecobius fasciatus; assembly: GCA_023553655.1. Lineage (NCBI taxonomy): Eukaryota > Metazoa > Chordata > Mammalia > Dasyuromorphia > Myrmecobiidae > Myrmecobius > Myrmecobius fasciatus. The sequence goes on along the minus strand of JAJPUD010000430.1, from coordinate 476,230 downwards.
GGCTGGACTCGATAACCTCTGAATTCTTCCTCCGGATTTAGTCTGGTCACATTTATAAAGTGCCTACTGTGGGCCAGGCACTGGGGCTATGAAAGGCAAAAAACAAAACAGAGCAACAAAAAAACAAACTCCATCCCAGCTGTCATGAAGCTCACTCTCTGGGAAGCCACTTGCAAACAATTATAGACCATATAAACTAGGGGCAGTTTCAGAGGGAAGTTCCTAAGATTATGGAGGACTGGGAAAGGGGAGACTTTTTGAAAGCAGCTCAAGAAGTCGGGAGAGGGAGAATGAAAAGACAAGGAGTTCTGGGCATGGAGAACAGCCACGGGAAAATTTGCAGAGTTTGAAAATGGAGGGTCCTGTTTGAGCAGTAGCTAGGAGGCAGGATCATGGAGGGATTAGATTGAGAGCTATCATTTTATTATCCTGGGATCTCTTTTAGGGATATCATCAATTTGGCAGCTGGGTGGAGGATTAGGAAATGGAGAGATTGAAGGCAATGAAGCCAATTAGGAGCCTACTGGGTGAGGGGGCAGATTTAGGGGACTGAGACTGGAGAGAAGGGGACAGAATTGTGGGATGTGGGAGAAAAGAGAAAGAATCCTGGATGATGATAATAAGTTTGCATATATGGAAAGCTGGGCGTGATGAAGTTGGGAGGGAAGGATGTAGGACAGATCTCGGGGCCCTCATGCCTTCCCCGCCTATCTGAATCTTGTCCAGATACATACAGAAATCCATCACGATAATCTACCAATGGACTGGATACCAATAATAGTCTTGTAGTTCTACAAAGTTTGCAAGTGCTTTGAACTTTGTAAGGTGGGTGCTATTAGTATTGGTTCCATTTTATAGATAAGAAAATTGAGACTGACAGATGAGACTGACTTGGCCAGTGTCAGAGCCAATAAGTGGCAGAAGCACGCCTTCCTGGCTCCAAGTCCAGTGCTTTAGTCTCCTCCCACCTAGCTTAAAGGGCTTCCCATGGGCCTTTTAACATTTCAGAGATAGCAGTGTCATGCTCCTGCCACCCATCTTCCCTCTGTTTTTTCTCATTCTCATTGATTCTCAGTGACTGATCTTTTTTTGGATATACATGTCCTTTATCTTTTCTTTGTGTGTATGTGCATGATATTGTTCGGCCTCGGTTACACACCAGAGAGTTTATAAAGAGCTGATTTCTGCCTGTGTTCAGATCCTGTTTCTGATACAAAATCAATGTGGGACTGCAGGCACTCTCGTAACTTCCCAAAGCCCCCGGCAGTTAGTCCAGTTGGTTATGGACCAGTTGCTCATCTGCACTGAGCAAGTTTTCTACACTGGGAATTCCTAAAATAATGAAATCACATGTCTGGACTAGATAATATTTTTTGACATCTTGCCAAGACTTTAGAAATTAAACAAACAACAACCCACCAATATAACTGTTTTGAAAATAACTACCTGATGGGAAGACTATGGCATACAAAAGGTTGTTGAAAGGGGGAAGAGAACACAGCTGGCCCCAGGGTCTTGATGGGAAAGTCCCAGAGGGGGGCAGCCAGGAAGCCTGGAGGAGGAGCCCTTTTCTGCACTCTCCAATCAGAAGGCCAGAGGGCACTGGGTAGCTCTGGGATCAAAAACTGATTGTATCTTGCAAGATGATGAGGTTCCTGGCGCTTTGAGGAATCCAAAGGAGGGCAGCTTGGTGGGAAATGAATTCTAAGGGCCTCTTCATTTATCCCTGCTCCTCCTCATTTATCATCTCTCATTCTCCTCTCTGTCTTTATGCTTGGTGAACATAATTGATAGGAATCTTAGTTGTGGGGCGGGTGTGCGGGGAACTTACCAATTAGAAAAAGCTCTTGATTCCTGTACCTTTGTTTCTATAACAATGACTTCCTAATTTTCTTGTAATTTTTAAGCACAAAGCAAAATAATCCTAAAGCATAAGGTGTTTTTGATGTTGGAGAAGACAGTGAAAGAGAAAGAACATAGTTTAGTAAGAAGAAATATGAAGAATTCCTAATTGATGGGCCTGCTGCTGTTGAGCAAAAGTAAGAATCCAGATTGAGTTGAGAGATCCTCTCCCACCACCATTACCACCCTTCCTCCCCCCAAAACTGGTGAGTAGTTGTAGAAGATAGAGAAAAGAGAAACCTTTGGGGAATGCAAGTGACAAGGAGATATATAACAATGGGGTAAAAATAATCAATAGCTAAAAATTTCCTATTGTGTTTTCTCGTTTTCAAAGCATGTTAAGATTTGCATGGGATTTCAACTACTAGATACTGAGGAGACAGATAATTCAGGCATTATTATCCCCATTTTCTTTCTCTCTTTCTCTCTTTCTTTCTCTCTTTCTTTCTTTCCTTCTTTCCTTCCTGAGGCAATTGGGGTTGTGACTTGCACTTGAAGTGTGAAGTGTATGAGGTCACATTTGAACTTAGGTCCTCCTGACTTCAAGGGCCAATGCTCTACCCACTGTGCCATTTAGCTGCCCCCATTATCCCCATTTTCTAATGAGGAAATGGAGACATAGAAAAATTTAAGTTCTTAGGACCCTGGCCCATACACCTTGTGTGATGATAAAATCTTTTGAAGCCAGGCCTCCTGGAATCTGAATTTAGTTACTTCCTATGTATCACTGCTACCTGTTTGAGAAGGATTTTTTTTTTTTAACCTGTAAAAAATTAATGGAGACTAGATGATCACTAAGAATCCTTTCTGACCCTTAAAGCCCTATTCACTTTGAAAATAAATGAATGGGGATCCTACAAAAGAGATACAGAGGATATTTAAAATATGTAAAATATGTAAACAGGGCTATTTTGACCTAAAATCAATTGGAGATTTTTTGAAAGTCCACCGAAAATCGGAAATTTGCTTTTCTCTGGTTGCCATGTCTTTGGTACACCAGAGAAAAGATAAACCTTCAGGAACATGGCAAAACACCTAGGGAAGTGATTTAACTCTCAGCTCTCAAGTGCCCTCGCTTGAGAATTGGCCTTTTCTGGCCCATTTTGGAAGGAAGAATGCTGTTATTAGGCTGAAAAGGAGATTTTTCCTTTGTCGTGGGGAGCAGGGGATTTAAATTCAGCAAACATTTCTAAATCAGCTCCTGTGCCCGAGACCTTGTGCTAGGCCCAGGGGATGGAGAGGTGCAGAGGAGGGCCGGCCTTTCTGGGAACTGGGGAGAGGATGAAGGGCCCCGAGAAGAGATGCCCCAGCGTGCAGGCACGGTATCGGAGGAGAGAAACAAAGGACTCTAACAGCCCAAGGAGGTACCAGAGAGGCCCTTGGGATTAAACCGGGAAGTGGAGGTAGAGAAGGGAAAATTGGAAAATCTGGCAGCCCAGCCACCTCCTCGGAGGTGATCTTGCCCTCTGCTGAGTAAAGGAGAGGGAGAGGTTTGGGTGGGGCCTGGAAGAATGCTAGCCGCACCTCCCGAGATTGGGGGGCGGGGGCGGGGAACCAGAGGAGAACCTTAGAAATGGAGGCAGCACCAGCAAAGCTCTGCCCCCGTGGGTGGGTTGGCCAGCCTGGCAGTTGGAATGGGCTTAACAAATTGCCGTGGGCTGGGCGGAGTTCTGGAGGCCGGAGGAGAGCTGGATGGATGCTCCCGGTGGGGCTGGGGGTGGGCACGGCTCCCGCCCTGTCTTTGGCGTGCGTGCAGAACATGGCCGCTGGTGCGGCTCAGTGGGTTCACCCCACGTACCTGCACTGGGGCTGCGGCCCGGAAAACTGACTTGGGGATTAAGAGGGGAGGGAATTGGGCGGGCGGGAGCTGTCTCTACCTGCCTGAGCCCGAGGCGCCCAGAATCCCGGCCTCTCCTCCCAGGAGGAGCAGGCGGGCCTCCTGTCCCTCTCCTTGGGTTGAGATAAAAGAGTGAAGTAGTCCGCACATAGAGTCTTAGGAAAAATTGCAGTCAACTGGAGCAGCTTTTCCCCTTGAGTGGGAGGGCGGGCTCAAGCATGTTTGGGGCATGGGCCTGACTGCCGTGCTGCCTTTGTGGTCACATCCCTTCCTGCACCTCTCCTTAAGGTTCACAATTACTGATGATCCACGGGATGTGGGGGGAGGCCAGTGCTGGGAGAGAGACTTGCCATTGCAGCTGGAGGGAGCGGTGGCTAGTGGACACTTCCGAGCTGGCTCTGCCCTCGCTTGCTTGAAGCCCGGGGGGCTGCCGGGAAGCTTGGGGCTGGGGGTGGGGAGAAGCTTGGCTTATGCCCTTGACTTTGGACAGCGCGTTTTTCCAGTTGCTTCATTCATGTTTAAAAGGCCCATTCTCCACTTGAGGCCATGTCTGCCATCAGGAGCTGGTACAGGTTTCTTGCTAACTCCACCCATCCTGCCTTTTGCAATAATCTTCTCGAGGTGGTGATTGTGTTTCCCCAAGTAGAATGACAGAGAGATTCCCTGAAGGCAAATGCAGAGTGTGCTGTACGCCTGTACAGATACTCGCCAGTTCAGACACTTGGGGCTGGGAACTCCCAGAGAGAGGGAGAGAGTGTGTGTGAGTGGAAAGAGAACAACAGAACAGCCAGCCAGAGAGGAGGAGGTTGGGGCCAGGGGGTGGAAAGGCCCTGGTGGTGGTAGGCTTCTCAAACAAAGAGGTGGGGGGGGGAGACTTTTCTCCCCCCCATGTCCGCTGTTCCCACCCCTTTCTTGTCTCCACTGTTCCCTGAAGTGCCTTTTGCAGTCCCGGATCGACTGACCGCTGAGTTTGAAGGGGCCAGTCTGACATGATGTACCTCTGGGTGAGTACAGAATGCTGTGGGTGAGGGCTTGCACTTTGCACATATAAGGAGTGGAAAGCTGAGGAATTCTGCGCTTGCACAAGCGGCCTTTCCCAGCAGCACAGACGGTACCTCCTCTTCCACACGCAGGTGGTAGTTTAAGGCAAAATAATCTTGGGCTTGGATTCTTTTAGAAAGTATTATTGTTTATCTTTTTGAAGTCAGGCCCAAGGGTAGAGCTCACAGAACAGCATAATCCCTTTGGGTTTGGAGTTTAGAAATTAGAGGCAGAGACAGTAGGGCAGAGCAGGTAACATGTTTTGAAATGACTCTGGCTGGCCTTACTTTTGAGAAAGAAGTGGTCTTTTCTCTCTTAGGCCAGGTTTCCTTTGGGGTACAGGGTGAAAAATGTTATAACTAGCCTTCTTTTCATATTACTGAGAACCATAATAGAGTAATGTGCAGCTGTAAAGTTTGGTAGGGCAATTTTTATTATTTCTCAAACTACCTTGTGAAGGAAGTCAGTGTTAATTCTAATTTTATGAGAGAAGTCATTCAGCCCTGATGAGTTTAAAGGGACTTGGCTACAGTGATGGAACCACTCAGTGGTGGCTAAAAGAATAATTAACAGGTAGGCATTGGAAAACACTTTATATTGGCCAAGATACCCTGTACCTTGGAGTGTTACTTTTATTATCATTTAGGGCATTGTAACAGAGTCTGTGGATAAATCCAAAGGGATTTGTCGAGAGCAGTGTTTTCATTTGGTGGCACCCAGAATAAGGGAAATTCAGTTAAGATCATCTCCAGATACAAATAAATTGTATTCATTTTCCTTTAACACTCATTATAGTTAGTACTAATCTTGAATACTAATAGTTCAGTACTTACTTCATTTACCTTGTTATGAAGAGTTGGAAAAACACTTGAGAATAGTTAGGAAACCCAGCAGGGTATCACTAGGTGACCCATCCTGGGACCTCTTCAAGACAGGAGGACTCCCGGCTTTTTGCTGACAGGAGGGATAGATACATCTAACTTGTCAGAAATGGAAGCCTTTGAGTCACTTTCACACAAGCAAACTAGTCCTTGCACACAAGAAGCTTGCATTCCATTTGAAGAGACAATAGGGACATAAATAAGGTGTCTTAATCATTAAGTGTTTGACCCTTTGGGGCAAGGTATACTTATAATTTACAGAGAGAGAACAATACAAGTAGCTCTCATCATCAACCGTAAAGATTGAGTTCCTCTTGTAATAGTGTATAGTACAATATGCTAAGTAATGGAAGTGTCTAAAACCTGGTACCTGACCCCAAGAGGATTGTAATCAAACCATAGAGATAGGCAGCAGAGGTAAAATAAAGAACAGTATAATATGACACTTTGCTAATGTCACTGCCTCTCTGCCCTTTTATCTTATTATGTGGCTAACATTGGGGTCTTGGTAATTCCTAGAATTTCTCAAAATCACATTAATTGGTTGTGCTATCAGTTGATGCAGTTTTCCCAGTTGCCATTTTGAACGTTTTTTCTTTTTTCCTGTCCAGACATTCTAACTCTCAACTCTTAATTGCTTTCAGCAAATGATACTAATAATATTGGGCCATATGCATGTGAACTTCAGCTTCCCTCATTTATTCTTCTAATTTTCTCAGTGACCTTACCTCGTCTTTCTTGCTTGCTTTTAGTTTGAGGAAGAAGAAACTTCCCTCATTGCTAAAATCTATTGTACCACCTATATCTTGGATTCTTTCCCCTCCAACTTTCTCTGATAATGGTTACTTTGTTTTCACACATCTTTAATCTGTCCTTTTTGGCCAACTCCTTGGAATATAAATATGCCCAATTGTCTCTAGAGATTCCAAAAAGTAAAGGTGAAAAGAAAAGAATCAAAAGCATAGAGAAGGAAAAATGGGGAATATGAAATAAATAAATCAGTGTGACCAGAACATAGAGTGTGTAAAGGGGAAGTAGAATGATGTTAGTTGGGAAAGCAGAGGCTGAAATCAGTGCCATAAGATAGATTTTATTTATATGGGTACATTATCCTAGCTGAATTCAGCATCCACTGAAGCTTGAACAGAGAATTGCATGGTCAGATTTATGCTTTAGGAAAATCGTTTTGTTAGCTGCATGGAGAATGGTTTGAAGAAAGGGAATACTGGAAACAGTTGTAATAATTTACTAGGTGGGATGGGATGAATGTGGTGAATTAGTGTGATGACCAAGAGTCAAGAAAAGGATTAATGAGAGAGATGGTCATGGAAGTAGAAGTGGTAAGAGTTGACAATTGACTGGATATGGGAGGTGAGGGAGAAGTGAGTTTGAAGCCTGGAAGGATGCTGGCACTTTAGACAGAAATCAGAAAATTAGGAGAGGTTGGTTTGGTGAGGGAAGGTAAGGAGTTTTATTTTGGACAGTTTGAGTTTGAAGTACATACAAGTGAACTGTCCAGTAGGCTGGATTAGTGACGATGCCCAGGAGCTCAGAAGAGAAATAAGGAATTTGAGAGGGGGGGCAGGGGAGAGAGGGAAGAGGAGGAGGGAGGAGAGACACACCCCTGATGGAATCCCATGGTTCATTGATGCTTAAAGAAGAGTAGGATAAAATCATCTTTGAAGGAGTGTGAACCAACAAGAGAAGCCTTCTTAGGAAATCCAAAGGTGAAGGGGGTGGACTAGCTGATAGTGTCAAAAATTGCCAAGGTTAAAGAGTTACTAATAAAGACTAAAAAAAGACCATTGAAATGAACAATTAAAAGATTGTTGGTAAGCGTAAAGAGGGCAAGTTTCAGTCAGATTTCATTCTGAAACCCAGATTGCCAAGGCCGCCTCTACTTTTGTGGAAGGTGAGGAAGTGTAAAGATGATTGCTTGGTTGATTTTCCTGGGAGATTGACTATGAGAGAGAGGAGGGATTTTAAAGAACAGAGGAAGGCTTGAGTGTTTGTGAGGCAGTAGTAAAGCTGTGTTTGTGTGTGTCTGTGAGGAGATTGAAGGCCAGGAACAAAAAAGCAGGCACCTAGAGATGCTGGAGGAGTAGGTGACCAAAAGCAAAAAGAGAAGGTTGACCTTGGCAATTAGAAGGATCATCTCTGTCAGAAACTGCTGCAGAGGACAAGAGCATGGAGTGTATGTTTGGGGGCCCAGGATATTGGCAAGACATTATGAAATACAGAATTGGAGTTCAGGACAGTTGATCTCAAATTTTTTCAATACAGTAGAAGGGGAGGTGTTCTCTGAGTTGATTGGTTGTATAGATAGTTTAAAAAGAGAAGGGAAGACATTTGAGAACTGTGATAGCCAGAGAAGAATCAGTAAAGAATAAAAAGATTGCATTTAATAGTGAAGGTCCAGTTGAGGTTAGATTATATATTTTTATAAGGACCCTGTCAAAATAGTTGTGTAACTTCCTTTTGTAGTTTTTACCCACCTGCCAATAGAAATGGAGGAGGTGGAGTTAATTCAGGGTTGGGGTGTGGCCAGATATAAGTAATGCTAGAATAAGGGAGCTAGATATTGGGGAGAAGAGGAGAATGAATTGGTTAACTTTAAGGTCGAGATTGCTAACAAGGAAAGTGTAGGTGGGGCAGTGATGATGGACCAGAAGTCCAGGAAAGGGTGGAGTTACTCTAGGTCTTGGGAAGGACAAAACTGAGATGATGAAGCAGTGAGTTAGAGGTAGAGGTGAAACGATAGGAAATTTGGATAAGGGAGGATTTCAGACTTCTTTATCCAGGCATTCGGATAAAGGGAAATGATAAAGTCACATGACAATCCCTCTCTGTCACTGAGATGGAGTGAAGGTACAAATAATGGGAAGTGATGAAGTTGATGAATTTGGAGACCAAGATATTTGAGGACTCATTAGCATGTAAACTGAAGTCCCCAAATACTTGGGGGCAAGAGTTGATGTCTAGAGGAAGACTATGGAACCAATTGGTAAAAACTTTTTGAAAAGGGAGAATAAATGACTTGGGCACTGATAAATAATGGCATTCAAGATCTGGGGAGCATTTCAGACAAATGAAGTACTATCAAAGGAAGCAAGATTGCTTCGTTAATGCTGGCAAAGGAAGAGTAGCTGGAAATGGGAGTGGGAATTGAGGAGTGTAGACCTTGTATACAGATACAGGTCTACGGAGTCTTCTGGGGAAGGTGAAGAACAGGGTAGGAGAGCATCCAATCCAAAAAGAAGTTTTTAAATAATAGATGGAGGAATTCTCTTGCCTAGGGTTTGAATCCTGGTGATGCTTTCTAGGCCTTCCTTTTTCTCTTCTACAAAATCTGGGGTTTAGATTAAATTATTTCTAAGTAGTTCTCTTCCACTTCTAAAGTCTTATGATCCTTTCCTTATCATCAAGTCATTGATCTTTTTTTCCTCCTGTCCTTTTTTTTTTTTTTTTTTTTTAACTTTTGGTGATCTTACTTGCTTCCCTGACTTCTATTATCCCCTCTGTTCACGGGACTCCTGATTCTATATCTGCATATTCAAGTCCTAGGATTTCCCCAGAATTGCAGCCCCCTCTTTCCTCCTGTTCTCAGTTCTGTATGCCCTTAGCATTTGTCATATTTAAAGTATCACTCTTTGTTCTAACACAAACTGTCTCTCCTTTTAACTTCTCTTTTTGTTAATGGCACTACTATTGTTCTAGGCTCATAGTTTTTGAATTGTCTTTGACTCTTCCCCTTCTCACTTCATATCTGTTCTCAAGCCTGGTTTGGATTGCCATAGCATTTCTTCTATTTGGATTCTTCTTTTTACTTCCTGAGATCTGGTGCTCATCACTTCTCACCTAAACTCTTGTCATAGGCTTTTGGCCGTCTTTCTTCCTCTGGTATGTATCCCCTTTTCATTTCATCCTTCACATCTCTGACAGAGAAATCTTAAGGCATCTCAGTAGCCTTTATTTAGCATTTTTCTGTTGCCTATACAGTACTGGAAATGTGGTTTTTCAAAGGTAGATTCCCTCCTAGCTTTGTTTTTATTTTCTGTCACATATTCCAGGGCTAATCAAACCAAACAAGTCTCTGTCACTTGCTCTTTTTGAGCATTGGAAAGCAAGTTTCAGTCAGGCGGTAGTGGTGCCAGATTGCAGAGCTTGCCTCCATCTTTGTGGGAGGTGAGCAAGTGTAGAGCGGAGGGGTCAAACACCTGACCCAGGCCCATAGAATTCTTTTTTTTTTTTTAATAAAGCTTTTTATTTACAAAACATATGAGTGATTTTTCTACATTGACCTTTGCAAAAACTTTTTTTTCCCAAGCTTTTCCCTCCTTCCCCCCACCCCCCACCCCTAGATGACAGGTAATCTAATACATGCTAAATAGGATAAATTATATGACAAATATAATACATGTATACATATCTATACAGTTATCTTACTGCATAAGAAACATCAGAACTAGAAAGAGAAGAAGAAAAAACCTAAGAAGGAAAACAAAATGCATGGAAATATTCACAGAAAACTTTAAAATGCTGTGTTGTGGTTCACACTCAGTTCCCACAGGCCTCTCTCTGGATATATATGATCTGCCTTCATCGATGAACAATAGGAATAATAGGAATCACATCATTGTTGAAGAGAACCATGTCCATCAAAATTGATCATCGTATAGTCTTGTTGCTGTGTATAATGTTCTCCTGGTTCTGCTGATTTCACTCAGCATCAGTTCATGCAAGTCTCTCCAGGGCCCATAGCATTCTCAAGTATGGCTGGAACCAAATAAAAATGCATCTGGGAATTATTTAACAAAATACATAACAATATAATGAGATAATATTACATGTTGAAAGCTAAGTTACCATATGGCCAGCAAGGATCCTTCTGTATGGATCAGTGGCCAACATTTCTCTTTGAGTTTGACACCACTGCTGTAGAGCCATTAAGAGGTGTAGACTTGGTTGATTTTCCTGGGAGCTTGGTTAGGAGATGGGGGAGAGAGATGATAATTGTTGGAGACTTTTAAAGAGCTAGAGAAATCTGAGTGTGTTTGCAGGTAGGACTAGAGTGGTGAGTAGGTATCTTGAGCAGTTGGAAGGACAGACAAAGAGGTGAGTTGAGTTAGGAAAATCTGAGTTCATATTCTCACACTTATTACCTGTATAAACCTATGCAGATCTAGTACAACCTTTGTCAGTCTTGATTTCTTTGTCTGTAATATGGGTTGTTAGGAGGATCAATTGAGATAAATATGTAAAGTGTTTGTAAGCACTTAAAGCACTACTTTTAATGTGAGCATCTGCACTTATCAGTTTGTCTTATCTTTTTCTTTCGGTTCAGATAGAAGAAATGTTACAGGACTAGTAGTTGTCATGCCATTCTCCTTATATTTTAATGTTTAGAGGATTGTTGTGAAAGTTGATCCAATTACTATTTTTTGTAAAAATATTAGCATTTAGAGACTCATCCTCAGACTCACTGAAAGTAACTTTGACACAAGTTGGTAGCAGACACAAAGGCAAAAAGGTCATACACTTCATCCTTTTCCTTTTTGAATTTGATCTCTTGGGCTCTTTTTTGTATTTGTAGAAATTTTAGGGCAAAAAATTGCCCTGGTACAAGCATAGGCAATAATGACCTTCTTGGGAGATTTTCTTTTCAACCAGGAGTCAGACAAGATGAAAAAGACCTATCCAAATTTCTAATTCTCCTTGTCTCTCTGGTACTCCAGGCCACATAGACCTTGTAGTCCTTGTCTCTTCCCTTCTCTTCCTTTTCCTTCTATAGTTCTTAAATCTTTTATTGCTTTTTAGAGTTGGAGTTAATTTAAAACTGTCTAGAATTGTGCCTCTCTTTAGTTTTTCTGTTTTTCATACATGTTTTCTCAGTGGCTTTTGCTGTATTTGAATTCTCAATTATGGGAATTGAAAAGATTTTCCCATGGGAATCTTACTCTCTAATATAGAATGCAAAAATGTTATTATGCAGAATATTGCTTTACAAGTATTTTGTAGCACATCCATGCTGTGTCATGGGATTTCTCTGATTTGTGTATGTTTCATTTACTATCTTTGAACTTAATGCAAGTTTTCTTCTGAAGGTCAGAAGAGTATTGGACATTGTAAAACTCATTGTGGGTTGTGCACTGAGATCCAAAGAGTTCTCCTATAAAGAAGTCTTTAGGAGCTCCCACTACTACTTCCATACTCTATTCTAAACTGCTTCCACAGCCCAGTGCTATCTCAGAAATGGAGAGGAATCAGTCCCAAGTTAAAAAGGCATGTGGACTAACCTGAATATTTCTAGTAAAGTGTCGGTAGACTAGATATGTTGGAAGCTCACAGTTGGGTCCTAGCTTCCTGGCACTTTGGGAGGGGGGATTGTTCTATGGAGATTTCTCACCAATGACTCCCCCTTCATCCCAGCAACCTCTCTGGTTGGCTGCAGCACACGCACGGTGGAATGAAGAAACAGGCCAAAGTCTTGCTCTTTTTCTGTCTGTTGAGTAAATCTCACTTTCCTTATTTGTAAAATGGAGCTACTTATACTTGTGCTGCCTATCTCACAAGGTTATTGTGAGGATGGAGTGAAAATCAGGTCTGTCTGTGTAGTCAGCAGCTCAGAGCTGGCCTCTTAGTGCCTTTTTCCTCCTTTCTGCCCTCCCCTTTTCCCTAGGATTCTGTCTATGAGATGGGCATTGGTGAAGTTTTTCCCTGCTCAAACTGAGGAGGCCTGCACTCTTTCCCTTCTGTCAGCTACTATCTTGGGGAATGTCAGAGAAACTTTATTATGTTAATGTTGATTTCTGTCCCAACTTCATCTGTGTAGTGAAAGATTGATAACCTGGGCCTGAGATAACTTGACAAGTTCCTGATTTTTCTAGGTGGGTGGGAGCAGATAGTTAAATTTCCTTTACTTCTGCCTGGGGAAGTAAGGGGGAGTTGGGGGGAAGCTGTAGCCATGGTGCTGAGTTGGGAGGCTCTGGGCTTTATGCAAAGAGTTTCAGAAATCTCTGCTGTTAGTATCTTGGTGCATTCACTTTGGTGCTATTCAGCTCTGATACTTTGCTAATACCTAGGGATACTGAAAAAGGTAAAAACAGGCCCTACCTTCATGGAGTTTACATTTTAATGGCGAAGATTACACATAAATAAACATATACAAAAGGAGTTGACAGAAATTCTGTTTGGAAGAGAAAACTAGCAGCTGACTAGGAACCACAGGCTCTGAGTTGAATGTTTAAAGGAAGTCGGGGATTTTAAGAGGTGGCAGTGAAGAGGGAGAATAGTCCAGGCTTGAGCACATTTGGGATGAGAGAAATCCCAAGTGGGCCATTGAAAGATTGCTGTGTGAATACACGTTGGCTAAGGATTTGTGGTGACACAGGAAAACCTGTGCCAAGCTCTGACGATGTATCCTATCCCTGCTCTAAGGAACCTGTCTTCTACAGGGGAGACTTCCTAGCAGAGAATGGAGCTCTAAATCAAATGGAAATAACTGGTTGTGCTTGGGGTCTAGCCAGAAGCAGATGGTAATACCACTTCTTTAGTATCATTTTGATTGCTAGAACCCTGTTTGTTTCGCACCATTGGAGAGTGCCAAGGACTGTTTTGGAAGACCTTTCTTTTCCAGGGGTTCCTCACCTGTGGCTGCTGAGCATTGAGAAGACACTGCAGAGACACTGGAAGGTGCTGCCTTCACAAGGGCTGCTCCTTTGCATGGTGGCTGCAGGGCCCTGCTGCTAGGGTTGGTGGTCTGGAGAATATTGCTATTCCCAGTGCTTTGGGTTTTGCCTGCCCTACTGTGGGAGTTGGTTGATGCTAGTGGGTGGCAAGGATTGTGGGATGGTTCACCATAAGGAGATGAGAGCTCTGAGGGTGTTGTGCTGATAATACAAAGAGAAAGCCCAGCAGACCCTTCCCTTCAGAACTTAGGTTCTGCTGTGTTAATGATGAGTACAAGTGACACGTGATTAATCCTGGCTTGATTACTTACATCTGTGTGTGAAGGTGATCAGAGCATATAGAAGATCATTTGATTTTTGGATTCGTCATCTTTCAGCACAAAGAATGACTGCTCAGCCACAAGAGTGGCTTTCTAACAGCTGCTCCAAAATGCTGGTTATTTCACCCTGCTTTCACTCGGCCTCAGTCTGCACTTGTTCATATTACCATGAAGATTTCCAGCTCTGCAGGTTTTCATGTATCATTTAGACCCACATGAGAGTTTTAATTTATATGGTATCTCATTTGGTGTTTACTTTCTCTTCTAGATAATTAATTCAGGGGTTAAGTAAAACCAGGCCTAGCATTAATTCTTGCAGAGAACATCCAAGGCATTTTTATTGAGTGTGAGTTGAACCCTTTATTAAACAGTCCTTGAGCCAGTTTTCCATCCACTTAGATATACTCATTGCCTCGAAATTCTGAAGTCATTGCTTAAGGAAGATTTCTGTGTGTATTACATTAAATGTTGACAAGTTTGGCCTCCTGTGTTTTATATGAATTTAGGCATCTTCCTGATCTATCTCTCCCCAATATTCTGTGCACCAATCTCTACATAAAAGATTCCTTTAGGCCACATAGTGACTCAGATTTAAAATGTAATGTTATCTATATTTTTGTGTGTTATTTATTTTGTGAAATATTCCCAATTACATTTTAATTATGTAGGGGTTGTCCTAGTCGTGCACATGACATCACCTCCATCTCTTCTCCCCCCCTCTCCTTCCCCTCCCCAGCATACTTATCTGTAAAGTGAGGATCCTATTTGACTTTCCAGGTACCATTAATTAAGCATTTATCCTCAGATAAGATGGTTGATTTATCCCCATATAAGATAACAGGAATGTCTTGTTAATCTTTTTATTTATTCCCCTTAACCGAAAAGTTTATTGTGTAGAAAGCAGTGGAATTTCTGCCATTTTAGGAAAAGTCCATAATACAAAATACCTGTTAAAATACAGTTCTACAGTGAGTTGCTGCTTCTCAGATCTGTCATGAAATTGTGCTTCCCAGATCTGATTCATAAATTCCTGTTTCTCTCTTGCTTGTAGGTACTTTTTTCCCTCTGTCATTATCAACTTTTCTAATTATATGTGATGTTGTCTGAGGCAGTTAAATGACTGGCCTAGGGTCACACAGCTAGGATGTGTTAAGTGTCTGAGATCAGGTTTGAACTGACTTCAGAGCTTTGTACTCCAACCACTGTACCACTTAGCTGCCCCAATTGGGTAGAATCTTGATAAAAATGTTAATTTTTACTGCTGGGGGGAGAATGTTAGATGTGTAGTCAGGAAGGACAACCTGAGTTCAAATCTGGCCTCTGACACTGGTTACATAACTCTGGGCAAGTCACTTCACCTGATTTGCCTCAGTTTCTTCTTCGGTAAAAAGAGGATAATGATAGCACCTCCCTCCCAGAAATGTTCTTAGGATCACATGAGATAATAATTGTAATGCTCTTAGCAGAATGCCTAGCACACACTAGGTGCTATATAAATGCTGGCTATTATTATTTTATTTACAAAATTAGAGATGTAAAATAGTATTGTTTGTGCCCAATGTGTATATGGAAACTGACTTGATAGGCTCACAGGATCATAGCTTTATAGCTAGAAGACACCTTTGAGGTCATATAGTTCAACTTCATTTTACAGATAAGGAAGCAGAGTGACTAACAGAGTTATATAAATAATAAGAAGATGCAAGATTCACAGATAGGTTTACTGATTCCAAAGTCAATAATTCTGCACCATATGGGCTCCTGAAAATAGGTGGAATGGTCCAGCCTAAATGTAGAAAAACATTTTAAGTCTTGGAAGCAAGAATAGAGTGGGATAAACAACAATAAGTGGGATTAAAAAAAAATTACTCTTGGAGTGAGAGCCAGTTAAATTATCTTTGTGCTGATGATCTTCATTGGAGCTTATCTAGCCTTAACCTCTCTCCTGACCTCTGTTCGGTACAACTTCAGCTATCTGTTGCATATCTTGAACCTGGAGTTCCAGAGATACCTTAAATTCATTGTATCCAAAATGGAATTCTTTATTTTCTCCCCCACACCTTTCCTGTTGCTGAAAACTTCCTTATTACTGTTGATGTTGTTAGCATCCTCCCAGTCATCCATGCTCATAACCTTGGTGTCATCCTCACACTCTCTCTCCCCTCTCTCATTTAATCTTTTGCCAAGTTCTATTTGTTTTGATCTGTTCTGGTAACACATCTTGTATGCCCCTTTCTCTCTTGCCAGTGCCACAGCCTTAGTGTAGACCTATGTCATCTTACCTTTGACTATCACTGCCTGTTGACTGTTCTCTTTGCTTTTCCATTCTTCCCTCAGTAGTCAGATCAGTGACTGACTAGGTCATCTCCTCTCCATCCCCTTTACTTAATAAGCTCCAGTGACTCCCTAGTACCTCCAGGATAAAATAGAAAATTCTCTTGCATTTAAAGCACCCCCTCTCCCACTTGTCACCTTCCTGCATATCCAGTCTTCTTATGCCTTCTTCTCTTCCACTCCCTCCCAGCTCCATATACTCTGCTCAAAACTCTCCTCTCCCCAATTCTGTGAATTGTGAAATTTCAGTATTGTCCTCCATTCCTGGAATTGAAGTTACTCTTAATACTAGTTCTTTCTCTCTGTTGATTATTTCCAGTTTATCCTGTATATCACTTCCTTACATATAGTTTTTTTTCCATTTTCTAAACAAATTAAAGTTATGGGGGTTCTACAGTTTATTTAATTGTGTATCTCTCTGTGAAAGGAACAAGGGCACCTAGCTCAAATTCATATGCACTAGCATTCTCTTCCAATATTACCTGCTTAAACCTGGACTCTGTGCCCTGCCAGTTTGACTTCCCCTGGATTTAAATCTCACTGGTACTCCAATCTGGCTTGTTGATATCATTTCTACTAATCCATCTTCTAGCTTACAAAACTGTAAACCATTTCCTATAATTTCACCTTTTACAAATGAGCTTCTCATACTTGGATGGCACCGGCCATTTGCTTTTGTGAGAGAAACTTCCAGTTTTCCCCATCTGGCCTGCTGAGTCCACATCTCCTTAGGACTCCTGTGGATGGAGCTTCCACTGGGCAGCTGGCTTGTCTTAATGAGTAACAAGAGTTTTAACTCCTCTTAAATCCACCCTGAAGAAGTAAGAGAAGATAGTGGCCAAATCCTTTTCTCAGTTCTCATTCTCCATGGCTTCTCCTCACCCTGACACTGTGGATCACCCTGTCCTCCTGGACATTCTTTCTGGATTTTCCTGGTTCTTTTCTTCTCTATGGAATGATCCTTCTCTCTCTTTTGCTGGCAATAACCTCTACCTGGGGGTGTCCTTAGGGATTCTGTTCTCAGGCCTCTTCTCTTCTCCCTCCATGCTCCTTCCCTCGGTGATCTTCTTGATGTAATTGTGCTTTTTATGCCCGTGACTCTGTTTTACACCTCCAGCTCTCATTTCTCTGCTGATCTCTAGCTTTGCATCTCCAGCTGCCTTTCAGATATCTCAAACTGGATGTCTTATACCAAGCTTCATAAACTGGGGGTCATGTGCTTGAATGGAGCAATACGAAAAATTTGGCAACAGTAAAAGGTTTCTGAACTTAGTGACCAAAATTTAAGTCAAAATCAAACATATAATGAATCCGAGGTGTTTGTGTCAGTGCTTGCTTGTGTTGCAGTGTGCAACTTCACTGCACCCTTGGTCCTGAACACAATACGTGTACATTTTGCATTGTGTATGTACCAACACTGCCAGAAATACCTCAGCACAGATTCAGGATGGGGTTGTGCAAGAATTTCTCAAGTGAAAGGGGTTACAAGTGGAAAAAGGCTAAGAAGGCTAGTGGGCATCTTAACTCGACATGTACAAACCAGAACTCATTATCTTTCTCCCTAAACTTTCCCTTAATATAGAAGGCAACACTACTCTAGCTCCTTAAGCTCTCAACCCAGGAGTTGTCCTGGATTCCTCTTTATTTCTTACCGCTTCCCTTGTCGAGGCTGTTGCTGAGGCCTGATGATTTATGCTCCTTTCTTTCCACTGCATCCACCCTGGTGCAGACCCTCCTCACCTTATACTTGGACTATTGCAATAGCCTTTTCTGATGGGTTTGCCTGTCATGGATCTCTCTCCACTTCAGTCTGTTCTCCATTCAGCCACTCATATGACTTTCCTAAAATGCAAGTCTGATCATGCTCAATAAACTCCAATGGCTTCCTATCACTTCTAGGAGCAAATATGAAATGACATTTAAAGCCCTTCCTAACCTGGCCCTCTCAGACTTTTCTAGTCTTCTTTACACCTTACTCCCCAGTGCGTACTTACTTTTCAGTCTGGTGACACTTAACACCTGGCTGTTCCACGAACAAGACACTCCATCTCTTGGCTCCAGGCATTCCCTCTGGTTTGTCTCCATGCCTAGAAGGCTTTTCCTTTTCTCCTGGATTGCTGACCTCTCTGGCTTCCTTTAAATCCCAACTAAAGTGCCATCTTCTACAGGAAGCCTTCCCCAACCCCTCTTAATTCCAATGTTGTTTCCTCTGTTGTTTCCTATTCTGCATATAGCTTGCTTTGTATGTATTTGTTTGCATGTTGTCTCCCTCATAACATTTTAAGCTTCTTGAGGGCAGACAATATCTTTTGACTCTTTTTATATTCCCATTGCTTAGCATAGTACCTGGCAGTAGGCAGTTAATAAATATTTCTTGAATTGAATTAAATTGAAACTTTCACCCCAAATCCAAAAGCTAGAGTATGTTATTTTTACCTTAGAAAAACTACAGTACTAACCTATCCTGTACTATGTTCTGTCCTGTGTTATTTTATACTGCATTATACTAATATTATGCTGTGCTATACCTGTACCTATTTTCAATTCTATGCTTATACAGCCACGATTGTTTGACTAAACCATTAATTTTCAAAGCATAGTTTGAGGAGTCCAGGGCATCCCTGAGACTTTTTCAGGAAGTCTGTGAGTAAGTCCTATTTTCAGAATAAGAAATCTTAATTTCTAATGTAATAAATGTCAATAGTTATAACCCATACAAACAAAACAGCTGTTCATTTATGAGAAACAGATCCTTTGATTCTATTGTCAGTCATTTTTGGACCCTAGCAACTGGATTCTAATATTAGAACTGAATGTTTTTTTTTGGGGAGACTTGAACTGTCTAGATTGATCCACAGACCATTCTAAAACCTCCAAAGACAGCATATAAATAGGTAGCTAGTCTCCACCAAACTCCAAAGGACCAACTGTAGAACATGAGAGAGAGAGAGAGAGAGAGAGAGAGAGAGAGAGAGAGAGAGAGAG
>JAJPUD010000430.1:439162-457232 GCA_023553655.1 Myrmecobius fasciatus | reverse complement strand
AGAGAGAGAGAGAGAGAGAGAGAGAGAGAGAGAGAGAGAGAGAGAGAATGAATAATACAGTTAAATTTCTTTTAAGACATTTTTAAATTCAGACATTTCTCTAACTTAGACAAAATACCATTTCCAACACTTAGTTGCACTTCTTAGAGTAGTAGTCTATAGTTAGGTCTCGTTCAACTTCATCCCACCGGGCTTTAGTTTTTTCATCTGCAAAATGGAGATTAATAATAATGTTCACTTTGTACTGTCCATGATTGTTGTGAGGAATGGGCTTTGTACACTCAAAATAACAATTGCTTGATCTCAGTGGTTCTGTCAGCAGATTAGTATATTGTGCATGCCTTGACACTATTAATCTTTTTTTAAGGATACTGTGTGTATCATAATTTTTTTAAAGAGACATCATTAGCCATGATAAATAAAGGCTAAGCATACATTGTGCTTAGCATTTTGGCAGGTCACCACATGGCCTTTTAAATTCCCCATAGTTTTACTGAAATAATTATCTCCCCTAATATATTTAAGTATTCAATTTATGATTCATTTTTTGTCCAGCAAGTGACTGGATCACTTGTTGGACAAGCTGTAAGTATGATTTGTAATTTGGGCAAAGAGTGAATAAGATGACTTCTGAGATTGGCTAATTCTAATTAGCAGATTCCATGATAGTACAGCAGATAGAAAAATATAAAGGGTCAGGTGTTAGGAGGCCCTGCCAAGTGAAACCAAATTAGAAATAAAGACAAAGTTTGTTTGAAATTCTATTGCAGGTGGAGACAGGTTCAGTTTAGTTTATAGAAATTAAATTCACATAGATATTTTCAGGAGCAGATCTGTTCCTGAACAGAGAGAAGAGTATATAGAAGAGAGAAGGGGCCAGTTTCAGTTTGCTGGTACTTAAAATTCCTTAGCAGAGAAATCAGGAGCTAAAAGGATGGCATTTAAGAATTCATGAATTATCTCAAATGGGGAAAGGTACCATAATTGGCTCCCTAACACAAACTAGCTTCCCTGGAGTGCATTGGCTTGGAATAAGACCTCCAACTTTTTTAGATTGCACTAATTATAATAAGAGTTTGTATTTCTATTTTCTTAAAGCTTTTCCCCCATAACAATTTTGTGACATAGTTGATCCCTTTGAACTTTCAGGATCATGAATTGTTTGTCAAAGTCAAGAGTTTTGAGAAAAGCAATTCAAGTGTTAAGAGCTACTGCCAAGTAAATACCAATTATATATTAAGATAAAGTACATGGCAGTGTACAGAGATAGTCATTTTGTTGGCAGTACTTTTAGACACAAAGCAAAGTGACACCTGGAGCATGAGCTCATTGGAAAGGGTTAAATGTTTTGATTTGTCATCTTTTATTAGTGGCTTTAGAAATCCATAATTCAGTTCTGACATTTTTTGTGTTTCCTGTGAGCAAGGTACTGTTCTTGGTGGTGTATATCTGGACTCCTTCCTGGTCTGTTTAGCTCTAGCCCTGAGTAGAACACAGGAGGATAGACATTCCAGAGAGCTGGGAAAAGTTAAAGGAGGTGGACAGAAGATGGCTAGTTAAATAAGGGCGTGCTCTAAAATGAATTGACAGATTTTGTAGCAGAGATGGGGCCTTTCATGGGGAGCCCGTTTGGACCAGCTTCTTTTCTTTTGCTGTAGCTTCCTTTTTAGGAAAACTAGTTACATTGTAGGGCATCGAGCATCTCTTTAGCTTCTCTTCTCCCTCGGGTCAGTTAGTTCTACCTTAGACAAAAGCTCTTTCACCTTTCCTTCATTCTCTATTTTCCGAAACTCTTAACCAGTTACTTCCAAGAACATCTTTGTACCTTTCCTCTTTGGAACATCATGGTGATGCTTCCACCTACCCACCTACCTACCTACATAGATATATAGATGCCCTGGATCTTGAGAAATCCCCAGCCTTTGAGGATTTGAGAACTCTTTCAGCTTTGGAATTTAATTTAATTTTTCCCAAGCACCAAACCCCCCAAATCAGATTAAAACCTCATTGTTACTTTTATCACTAGTACTTCAGTATGTTTTGTTTGTTTGTTTTAATTTAAAGTAGCAGATGTCAGCTACTTCCTCTACAATGTGATTCTTGTAGGCTAAATTTGATAGGCTAAGTTGGGAAACTTACTACCATTTATAACATTGTTTCTGCAGGGAAGTGAATTTTGAATTCCTTACAACATTTTAGGAATACTGATACAACCAGTTTGTAAGTTTGAAACCACCTCAGTACTGGAATAACTTATGCTTAAGCAGTGCTTCAAAGTTGTTTACAAGTGCTTTCCTCACAACACTGTCACAGAATGTTTATTGATATAATTCTCTTCTTTCCTTTACCCCCTTGCATCACTAAAATTTCTCCCAACATTCCTATATATGGGAACCATCCTATATATATTTAAAGAAAAAGAAAACAGCTAAAGCCAATCAATACATTGAAATAGTTGGGAAATGTATGCAACATACTGTAGCCATGGGCTGCCCAACACTGCAGAGGAATAGGTAAGGTGAGTCACTTCTTTGGGACTCAATTTGTTCTTTCTAATTTTGCACCATTAATTTTTTATCATTTTGTGATTGTTCTTTCTATTTACATTATTGTAGTAATTATGCATATTGATTTCTTGGCTCTGCATCAGACTATGTGATCTTATATCATAGTCTTATATCTTCTGTACTCATATTCATTATTTCTTACGGCATAGTGATATCCCATTACCTTCATGTACCACATCTTCTAGGACCTTTCTCCTATCAATGTACATTGAAGTTGTTTCTGATTCTTTGCGGCTCTATGCAAGTACTGTACCTATGGAGATTCTTATCAGTGACCTCTTTGGGTTGTAAACTTATTAATGGTCTCTCTGGGTCAAAAGGGTATAGACATGTTAGTCATTTTCTTCACATCATTCACATCTTCACATCATTTCAAATCATTTCCCAGAAAGATTATACTGATTTTCAGTTCCACCAACAAAGTACTGCTTTCCCACAATTTCTCTTATGGTGACAGTTGCCATCCTTTGTATGATGCTATCCATTTGTATGATTTTGAGGTATGTCGTGTCATGTAGCTGGCATTGCAAAGCATCATGCTATGCACAAAAGAGTTCTTGCCTTCAAGCAGCTTACATGTGGGAAACGAGACGAACACAGATAAGTTAGTACAAACATGTCATAATTTCAAAGTAGAGTACTAAAGATGGGGACTGGGGTGGATATCAGAACATTCTGTGTGTGGAAGAGGTTTAGACATCTTCCTCCACTTGCAGCCCCTCCAAAAAAGCATAATAAGGAAAATATTAAAAATAGTATAACATTATTATATATTATGTTATATAGCTTTTATAGTTCTGAAATACAGTTTCTGTTTAATGGACACAGGCGAACTTGCATGGTATTTATGAATATTTGAGTAATCTTTTCTTCTATTGTAGATTGGAATTGTAAGATTTATTATGTGCCATCCATAACAGTTATACAAAAATACTGGTTTTGGAAGGATGTCAACTCAGCTTCTACTGCATTTCATAAAGTTGTAATTGTTTTCTTTTTTATTGCCCTTTCACCTCAGAGCTCTAGACCATTTTATTGAACCTGCAAGGGTCACTTTCTTTATAAAAAATGTTGTTTTTCTGAATAGATGCCCATCAATTGGAGAGTGGCTGAATAAACTGTGGTATATGAATGTTAGGGAATATTATTGTTCTGTGAGAAATGACTAGCAGGATGATTTCAGAGAGGCCTGGGGAGACTTGCATGAACTGATGCTGAGTGAAATGAGCAGAACCAGGAGATCATTATACATGGCAACAACAATACTATATGATGATCAATTCTGATGGACATGGCTCTCTTCAACAATGAAATGTTTCAAACCACTTCCAGTTGTTCAGTGAAGAAAGCCATGTACACCCAGAGAGAGGGATGTGAAATGTGGACCACAACATAACATTTTCATGCTCTCTATTGATGTTTGCTTGCATTGTGTTTACTTTTTCTGATTCTTCTTTCTGGTAGATAAGATTTTTCTTGCACAAAAATGATAAGTGTGGAAATATGTATACATATATTTTATTTGTCAAGTATTTTAACATAATTAACATGTAGTGGACATCCTGCCATCTAGGGGAGGGGTGAGGAGTAGGGGAAAAAATTTGTAACAGAAAGCTTTGTAAGGGTTAATGTTGAAGAATTACCCATACATATGTTTTTCAAATAAAAAGTTTTAATTAAAAAATGTTGTTTTGGAAAAGTTTTATCTACAACTTCTTGAGTATGACTGTCTAAAAGAACAAATTTTTTTTTTTGGCTTTTCTTTTTTAAAAAAATGATTCATAAATCAAAATTGATAATGTAAATTTGATTGAAACTTAATTTCAGAACAACTTGGAATTGATAATCACATCTCAGTTTTCATTGTAGAAGTCACTTAAACATTTGTTTATGCGCCTACTATATGGGAAGCAGATTTTTGACCAACATTTACAAAACCGGCGTTGGGAATGGTTTTTGCTTTGATATTAGAATGGTGCACATACTGTGGTTTGCTTGCAGAAAAAAATAGAGGCTTGATCAAATTCTTAAAATAGTTGTTGGGGCACTTTTATTTGCAGCAAAGGCTGTACAATCATTTAGATTTGTCAGTTGTTATTGCTGATGATGAGTTCTGGCAACTGGACAAACGATTTTATTACGTCACAGCTGACAGTGAATAGAGAATTAATTTTTGTCTTTTGGGGGGAATATTATGTCTATTTTCACTTAAACTTAACCAGTCAGTATCCCATTCTTTCCTGCTCTTTATTATCTAAGGAGGAGAAACTAGTTGCAATAGACTGCTCCCAAAGGCCACCTATTTGATTGCTTCAACATCTTTTTTGGGGGGTGTGGAATAGAGTTAAAAGTGTACACTTGGTGGATATTAACTCAGAGCTTGTCTATCCTTAACTAGACAAAGTTCTTCCATTAACATTACTATTCTCTCCACAACAGTTCTTTGATATTGGTAATGAAAGTATTATTATCCCCATTTTATAGCTGAAGAAACTGAGACTTAAAGAAGTTAAATGACTTGTGACACGTCTAGAACATAGAGGAGCTGGAACTGGATCCCAGATCTCCTGACTTCCAATATAATACATGTTGCTCATCATAGTAATTGTTCTTAGATTTGTATACCACTTACAAACTACTTTGGCATAGATGATTGCATTGATGTCCATTTAGGCTTCATTTTACTCCCTTATTCATATAAAGACTAAGGTGACCTATTGGGTTGTTAGCACCATAGATACAGCTTTAATCTTGATGGGTTCCAAGCAGCAGCAGAAGCCATTGCTACTGAAAAGTATGTGCAAGAAAAGTATTTGCAGTGCTACTCAGCTTTGTAAATGAACAGGGGCCTGAACTGAGTGTGGGGCAATTTTGAGCCAGATATCTCTATTAGCAGCCATTGGAGGAAGACTTAGCAGGACAAGCCAGTTTTATTTATTAAAGAGATTTTAGTCTGTCTCATAGTAATCCGTCAATAAAGAATTATCAAGCACCATTTAATGTGCCAGGCAGTGTGCTAAGCACTGGGGATACAAAAAAAAGGCAAAAGACAATCCCTGTCTTCATAGAGCTTACATTGTAATGAGGGAGACAACACCTAAAAAGAAGCTGAAAAGTTTTAGGGAAAGGATTCAGTGTGGGGGAAGCATGTTGAAGTCCTGCAGCTGGGGGGTGCCCAAGGACCCACTTCTCCTCCCCCTTAAGTAGACGATCTGAAAGGAGGGGACTCCTCAGAAGGAGGGAAGGAGGGGACTGCAAGGCCAGGCAGTGATTTGAGAGATGACTATAGGATGCAGGAAGATGAGTTTCTGGAGACAGTGATGAAGCCTATGAGAGTAACCAGATGGAAATTGAAAATGTATGTGAGTTAAATATTTTGGGTGCCATTTACTTAAATGGCTCTTAATGATATTTTTTCCACTTGACCATCCCTTTATAAGGGGAAAAAAAAAAGGGGGACTTCCACTCTTGATCATGATGTATGTTTATATGTATGATCTTGCCACTCCCCTGCTAAATAACCACTAGTGACTCCTTATGATTCCCTCTGGGATTAAATTTAGACTCCTATGTGAAAGACAACCTTGCTTTACCTTTCCTTTTTTTTTTTTTTTTTTGGCTGAGGCAATTGGAGTTAAGTGACTTGCCCAGGGTCACAGAGTCAGGAAGTGTTAAGTGTCTGAGGTCAAATTTGAACTCAGGTCCTTCTGACTTCAGAGCTGGTGTTCTATCCACTACACCAACTAGCTGCCCCACTTCACCTTTCCCTTTGACATTTGGTAGACATTATTGACCTTGCATACATGACATTCCACCTCCTAAACTGTGTTTTTAGGATCTTTGTTTCCTTGACAACTCAGACAGCTCCTCCTGCAGATTACTGCTGCTGGTATTTCACCCTGACTGAAAACTGTTGGATGTTTACCTTAAATGTACTTAAATATACATTTTTTTTAATGTACTTAAATGTATGTATTTCAATAGGAGGGCAAGTGATAATTTTTTGTTGGACTGATAGATCTTATTCTTAGAATTTAGTCTGTGGAGCATAAGGGCTTTATTTTCTATATGTTTTCTTTAGCTTTCAGTATAGTCCCTAGTTCATTGTGGAAATCCTGTAAATATGAATTGGTGTTGTTCCTGAACTTTGGACTTCACCTCTTTCCTCTCTGAGCTTCATTTCTTGCTCTTGAGCCCTGGTTTCCTGATTAGTGAGAATTCTCACAGACTTAATCTACTCCTTATCCTATTCCTTACCATTGTTATCAGAATTTTACCATATTGGTCTCTAAACTGTGAATAGCTGGAGCCCAGAGTTGTTGAGAACTTGAAGTATAAGTGGTCTCTGCCTTTTGTCAAGTAACTTCAGCCTCAGCTTTCCTTATCTGTAAAACTGGAATAATATTACTGGTCCCACCCACCTTAAAGGATTGTTGTGAAGGAACTTCCATAAACCTTAAAGTTCTTTAACATTGAGTTTTTATGATTTTTTTGTGAGTATTAGTAGTTAACTGTGCATTTATATCATTAATTATAGGAGATTGAGGTAACAAGTTTTGAGACAGTTTTTATAGGCTAATATTTTTAGGATTGAATTAGAAATTATACCATTAGGCCTTTGAGTAATGAATGAGAACTGGCTACTATTTTTATATTGATCTGGAAATTTAATGGACATTATTTTTAGAAATAATCTTTGGGCAAAGATACCTGTACAATTAAAAAAAACAAATAAAAACTATGTCATTTATGCTTTATCATCAGAAATTGTCAAAGGCCTTGTAATAATAGCCATGCTGACAGATTTTTTTAAAGATCTGTACAATTTCTATATTTTTTTGCTTCTCCTCTGTTCTTTAGTAGCATTTTTTTTTTTTTGAAGGGAGAAGAGGGAAGGATAGTGAAAGAAAGTAGAACTGGATATTAAATCTTTTTTGAAATTGATATTGTAGTGAGTTGGTCTCAGCTTTTGTTAGCTATATTTATGTTTCTGAGGAGAATAACTAGATGACAGGAAGGATACCACATGACTTTGGTCAGAATCAGATCACAGAGTCAGTCTGTGGAATATTATTCCAAACTTTCTGTTTCTTTAAGTAGTGGCTACTTAATCTTGTGGGATCTTGATTGTGCCTCCATCTTACAGATAGATTTAACTTTATGCAAATTTGTGTTACTCAAATTCAACTTTATGTAAAGAATTCTGAAAGAAATCTGCATTTCAATCTCTCCCCCACTTTAACTTTATATTATATAAATATTGTTTTAAGTAGAGATCTCAGAGTAGTTCAGTATGTAAAGTTAGAACTGTATACATATTTAAATTCTGGGAATGTTTTTCCTTTGACCTAGGGACCCTGGATTTTGGCTGTAGTATTTCTAAGCGTTTTCAGCATATGGTTTCTTTCAGAGGCAACCAGTGGATTCTTTTGATTTCTCTTTTGCCCTTTGGTTCCACAAAAGGTGGACAATTTTCTTTTATGATTTCTCTCTCTCTCTCTCTCTCTCTCTCTCTTTCTCTCTCTATTTCCCTCTACTCCCCCCCCCCCCCCTCTCTCCTTTTCATCATCAGAGTTAAATGATTTGCCTGGGATCACACAGTAAGTGTCAAGTGTCTGAGGCTGGATTTGAACCCAAGTCCTCTTCACTTCAGGGCCAATACTTTATTATTCACTGTGTCACCTAATTGTCTCACTTCTATGATTTCTTGAAATGTGATGTCTAGATTCTTTTTGTTTGTGGCTTGAAGTTCATCAATTTTGAAATTATTTCTTCTTGATATATTTTCCAAATACATTGCTTTTTTTAATAAAAAAATTACATTCTCTTTTTGCAATCTTTGGACTTAGTTTTGTTATTTTTTAAAACCTCTTTGGGAGTTATTAGCTTCTATTTGTTCAGTTTTGCTTTTCAAGGAGTTATTTTCTTCAATAAAAATTTTTATATCTTTTTTGGATTGTTTTATAGAGCTGTTATTTTCTTTTCTTTTTTTTAGTATAACTATTTCATTTCCCATTTTGTTCTTCAGTTTCTTTTGTTTGGTTTTAAAAATAATTCTTTTTCCCCTTTTAAATATAGTATAATATACACACCTCTCTTTAGCTTTTTCTAGGAATTCTTGTTGAGTTTGTGTCCATTCTGCACTTTTCTTTAAGGTTTTGCTTATAGATGTTTTCAGTTCATTGTCTTCTTTGCATCTTGAGCCTTTCTGTCACCATAGTAGCTCTTTATGGTTTGGTCCTTTTTGTTTTGTTTTGTTTGTTTGCCTACTTCTTGACTTCTCATTTTAGTGCTGGGGTTTGCATTTTTTCAGGGGGTGGTGGGAGATGTCTGGCTTAAATGTCTATTTTCTTTGTCTTTCTGCTTCTTTCACAGCTCTAGATGGGGTCCTACGAGTTTTTGGGACTTTCAAAGTGGAGGAAACAAGTTTTTATTATGTACTTACTGTGTGCCAGGCATTGTATTCATTGTTTTACTAGTACAGTTTTAGACCTGGAATCAGGAAAATCTAAGTTCAAATTTACCTTCAGATACTTCTGAGTTAGGTGACCCAGTGCTAATCAGTTAATCTTTTCAGCTTTAATTTTTTCATCTGTATGACTTCCTAGGGCTGTCATGAGGATCAAATGAGATCATTTTGTCAAAGCACTTTGCAAATCTTAATCTTCTATGAAGATGCTTCTTTTCTCAGTGCTCTTGTTATTTTATTACTCATCATTATTTGTGCCTCCTCAGCTCATTCTCTGGCCTTCTTATGAGGGCACTGGGTGCCCATTCTCCCTTTGCAACAGCTTCCCTTTATGAGTCATCTTCTCCCATTATAGTGTACACACCTTAAAGGTGGAGGCAAGCTTTTTTTCCCTTGTAGTTGTATCCCCAGAACTTAGCACAAAGCCTGTCTGATACTAAGTGCTTCATAAACCTGTTTTCTTTCTGTCTCTCCCCTGCCTCCACAATACACACTCTTCCTTCTCCCTGTTCCTTTTCTATTGGGGCTTACATTTGATTGTAAAAGATAGGACAGGTGCAAAAAGGAGTGCAGTCTGGCTGCTGCACTTGATTTGTTCATAAAAAATGGAGAAAGAGGCATTTGATTTATAAATAATATTAGCTAGTTTTGTCACAATATAGTAATATATTACTTGCTTGTTTATCTCAGCTTTGAAAATAAAGTGGCACATAATAGGCACTTAATAAGTACCAGTGGACTAACAGCTAAAGTCCTTTATTTCATCCTTCTGATTTTTTCCTTTTATTTCCAGAGGCATCATTTATTTTTCTTTCCATTTGTGTTTTTTTAACTAACATCAATGAAACAACCATTTTGAAACTTGTCTTTGGATCAAATTTTGAACTTTCTTTTCCCCCTGTATCTTTATCTAGACTCCTTTGTTCTCTTCAGTACTTTGCAATTCTTGCCATACAAATCTCATCACTTGGAAAAATATAGTTACATTTGAAAAGTTGTGACTTTATAATTGCTTAACCTTGTGGCATCTCTTTGATGGGAGGAGAGCTGATTTGAAAGCACTGGAGGAAGGCCCTATGGAGCAATTAAGGAGAAGGTGGGTTGTGTTCTCTTTTGGAACAAGTGAATTCTTACTAATGTGATCACAGATCCATTAAAACATTGAGGTTCTAGGAATGTGATTCTAGATGGGATTATACTGGAACATAAATAACTTTATCTGAGTGCTGTGTATGCATGGGATGTCTTTAAAAAAAAAAATCAGAATTATCTGTGTTCTTTCCTGATAATTTTTCAAGTAGGCTCCTAATAGTTTAGATGATTAAGAAGGGTCCCCTCAACTCTGTCTTCTAAGAGGGAGCATGGTACCTTAGAAAGAGAGCTGGATCTGAACACTGGAGACCTGGGCTGCAGGTGTGCCTTTAGCACTTTTTAATCAGTAGACTATATTTCTCTATATGGCAGTTTTCCTCATTTGTTAAATGGGCTTACTAATACTTATAACTTTGTCATTATAGTCAGAGTTTCTAGAAAAAATGCTTTGTGTGAATAACAGTCCCCTTTTTGTTTATTTTCTCCTGTTTTATATTATCTTGATAGTTACTTTGAACATCATAAAAACAAAATTTTAGACGATTGTGAGATTTCAATCAATATTTTTTAGTGGTGTTGGGATCATATCCTTTTAAAAAAATTTTTTTTCTAGTTATACATGTATTTTAACTTTTTTAATACACATTTCTTTATGAATCATGTTGAGAGAAAACTCAGAACAAAAGGGAAAAACCACAAGAAAAAGTAAATATAGCATGTGTTGATTTACTTTCAAACTCCTAGTTTTCTTTCTGGATGCAGATGGCGTTTTTGTTCAAAGTTTATTGAGATTGTCTTGGATCACTGAACCACTGAGAAGAACCAAATCATGATCATAGTTGATCATCACACAGTCTTGCTGCTGCTGTGTACAATGTATTCCTGATTCTGTTTGTTTCACTCCGCATCAGTTCGTGGAAATCTTGCCAGGATTTTCTCAAATCAGCTTGGTCCTCATTTTTTTAATAGAACAATAATATTCCATTACTTTCATACACATAATATATTCAGTATTTCCTCAATTGATGGTCATATACTCTTTTTTCAATTCTTTGCCACTACAAAAAGGGCCGCTACAAACATTTTTTGCACATTTGGGTCCTTTTCCCTCCATAATGATTTCCTTAGGATACAGACTCAGTAATGGCACTGCTGGATCAAAGGGTATGCCTAGTTTGATAGCCCTTGGGCTATAGTTCCAAATTGCTCTCCAGAATGGTTGATCATTTCACAACTTTACCAACTATACATTAGGAAATCATTTTTCCACATCCTCTCTAACATTTATCATTATTTTCTCCTGTCATCTTAGCCAATCTGAGAGGTGTGAGGTGGTACCTCAGAGTTGTTTTAATTTGCATTTCTCTAATCAGAGTAGTTTTTCATGTAACTATAGGTGCCTTTAATTTCATCATCTGAAATTATCTGTTCGTATATCCTTTGACCATTTATCACTTGGGAAATGACTTGTATTCCTATAAATTTGACATAATTCTTTATGTATTTTAGAAATGAGTCCTTTATCAAAACACTGGCTGTAAAATTTTCCTCCCAACTTTGTACTTCCCTCTTAATCTTGTTTCTGTTGGTTTTGTTTGTGTAAAGCCTTTTTAATTTAATATAATCAAAGTTTTCCATTTTGCCTTTCATAATGTTCTCTAGTTCTTCTTTGGTCTTAAATTCCTCCCTTCTCCCAAGATCTGAAGAGTAAACTATCCCTTGCTTTCCTAATTTGCTTATGGTATTACCCTTTACACCCAAATCATGTACCCAATTTGACTTTATTTTGGCCTGGGTATGAGATTTAGGTCTAGGCTGAATTTCTGGCATGTTATTTTCCAGTTTCTCAGCAATTTTGTGAAATAGTGAATTCTTATCCCAGATAAGAGTTTGGGGATTATCAAATACTAGATTACTTTAGTGATTGATTATTGTGTCTTCTGTATCTAACCTTTTCCATTGGGGATCACATTCTTAAACCTAAGAAAGGGATTGCAAAAGGACATGTAAACATAATTATATGTGTTAATAGATTTATATTTTCCCTGTGTGACTAAATATATTAGCAACTAATACTTGTTTTGTGTATGGCGAGTTAATGATTTTCTTTGGCATAATAATTGTAAAAAAGTAGCAAATATATATGTGTGTGAATATATATATATATATAGTACTTTAAGGTTTGCAAAGTTATCCAAATATCTGTTTGACCTCATTTATCTTATATAGAAGAAATGCATTTTAGAAATCAATATTTGTGGAAGTACTATCAGACTGACTTCTTTCATTCAGATTTTCTACTAGCTTTCATAAATTATTTTCATTAGCCAATTAAAAAATGCCATACATCAGTGGAAGCAAACCTCTTTTAAAAGGGTTAGCATCTTTAACCTGTGTGACATATTTTTTATTAAAATAATCAAGGTATCTTCACTGATAAAATAGTCAAGGCATCAGTGAAGATACCAGTATGAGAAAGTTGTCATTATTTTGTCCTTCATTCTTGAAAAGGATCATGACAACAGGAAGATGCTGCCATGACTTGCAAGTGAATTGGGTTGAAGTGAGGGAGGCTGTGCAAAGTCAAAAGCTTTACTTTGTCCTCCAGAACCATCTGGGTCCACTAGCAAGATTTAGATTAGGAGAATTGGAGATGGTTCCAAATGTGCTCCAAGGTCATCAGATGTATATTTATATTGGACACAGAGTGCTTTGTGAAAGTCTATAAATGTTTTGGTGAATTTTTAAAAGAAAGAATACAAATATGGATACCATGCATATTGATTCTCCTTGCAATTTGGGGAAAGGCAGTGATATTTGAATGAGGAGCTGCTGGGCCCCTGCAAACAAATATGCTTTCTCTCATATTGCCCCATATCTGCTGCCTAAGCAGGTAGTTGTGTTTTCATTAATATTGCAATCCATCAAAAAAGAAGCAGGTGTTTCTTTTTTTTTTATTTTGAAATTCTGTTCCATGAAAGTCTCAAAACAAACAACCTGTCATTTCCCTTTTGTGTTAATTTTCAGCCTCAATATGTGGCTGCTCCTTGTCCATTGTTTTAAAAGACATTATACATGAGTTCAAAGTTTTGGGAAAATGGGATTCCAGCCCTCTTTGATTCACCCTAAACCAGGGCATCCGAAATCCCTTCCTTGGGCAGGGGAAGCCTTCTCTATGCAAATGCATAGAATAAAATCAGGGGCCTAAAAAGAAAAACAATTATATTGAAAAGCAGTGGTCCAAATTGTGAAGTTTGTGGGCTCCAGGTTAAAAACCCCTGCTCTGAAAGAACTTGCAGGAAAATCTCAGTCATCATTTTTTCTCATCAGGTTCTTTTATTGGGTTGGGATACAAGGTGTTCTTTGGAATGGTGTGTCTTGTTTGCTAGTGCTCAAGATTGGTCTGTAGTGGGCCAGCTAGGACGCTTTTCCCTTCCTGTACCTTGTCTGACAGCCCAGGGAGGTGGAAGGGAGAGTTCAGTCATATGGGTGGCAGCAAAATGTCTGATTGGCTGTTATTCTAGCAGTTCACCTGGCAAATGGGCCCATCTGTTTTTCTGGTTTAGCATTACTCATATCATAGCTACCTCTGCTCTAAAAGGGCCACAGTTTCCTGAGAGTCAGTATAGGTGGGTCAACTAAGATTCTAAGTCAAACTAGAAGTTCTTTTAGCCTACATCCCAATCTCAGTTTCACAGGGGGTATTATAGGGATTGGATTTGCCAATTGTGGTCCTTTCCAATATAAAAACACAAACTGCTATTGATATAATCCCATTACTTGGTGTTGAATTTAAAATCACTGGACTCATAGTAGGATTCTGGCTTTAATCCTGTAAAAGATCAGACTAGCCTGTGGGTTTCTCTGTCTTGAGCCTAAATCCCTCTTTAATCTTCTTAATTATGCCAGACCATTTTCCTAAGGACTAGGGTAAACCACATTATACCTTCATGCTTACCTCCCTTTTCCAGAAAAGGATTCCTCCCTTTGCTTTTTGGGAACAAATTATGGTTTCAGAAGGCCAGTTTGGTCGCTAGTCCAACATTGTCACTGTGTGCCAAAAAGCCACAACTCCTCCCTTGCATGCAGTAGCATTTTCATACTGTAAAGATGCCAATTGAACTGTTGCCTCTCACATAGTGTAATATTTCCTCATCAATTATTGTCATAGTGCCTAAGATTCAGAAAGAAGAGGCCTGGCTTTGACATTCATACTAGCTAGCCACATCACTATGGGCAAGTCACTTAATTTCTCTGAGTTTCAGTTTCCTTATCAGTCAATTGAGACTATTACTACTTTTAATACCTACCAAATGGAGTCATCATATGGGTTAATGCATAGACAATATTTTAATAAATGTCAGTTATTTTTTGTAGAAGATGGACCTGAGAAAAGGGAATACAGTTTGAATTTCGACGTTTAAAAAAAAAAAAAGACATTCTGTTGTCAGACTTCACCTTTTTTATGTCATGGACTCATGGCAATCATTTTAATGAAACCTATGGATCCTTCCTGAGTATTAATTCATAGAATCGAATATATAAGATTACCAAAAAAATCCAGTTATAATGAAATATAATAAGAACCCCTGTTCTCTAGAGATAAAGGGAAATTCAGAGGGAACACAAGAAGTAAGTTAAATAATACCCTTGACTTTGGAATTGTATTGTGGATCTCTGGAAATGTACACGTTTAGGACAGTATTTATTTACTCTTGGGGCTTCTCATCATCATATTTCAGCATCTCTAGACTACATGCTTTAGATAGTGAACAGAATTTCTCAGCATTCTGAGTAGTGGAATCAAACTGGTCTTTCCTGTTACTCTCCTCCTTCTCCCCCCCTTAAATTTCTTTTGGGGAGGTGGGACTTTTCTGTACCTGAGATAAGTTATTCAGTCAGCATTTGTTAAGGACCAAGTATGAGCTAGGCACTGTGCTGTGTTCTAAGGATTCAAAAGGAAGCATAAGTAGTTCCTGCCTTCTAGGGGCTCACAATCTAACAATAACATTTTTTTTTGTATAGGATCAAAAGATTTTCATCTGAGAGGGGTCTTTGAAGGTAAATCTCTTATCTTAAGATTCAAAAACTGAGGTCCCTGAGATTGTTTCCAAGGATATCCCTGTAGTAAATAGAATAGTCAGGATGTAAGCCTATTCTCTGTTTCCACATAAAATACTCTTTCCATTGGGCTTTGATACTTTTGACAGCTGTGTCTCAGGACCTTTGGAACTGGACCAAGAATACTTCATTTTACTCTTCACCTTACTCTTTACTAATTTTTCCAATCTAGTTTCTTTAAGAAGCTTGCTACAGTGACCCAGTTCTGTTTAGGTGTCATTTTTTTTCCCCCTCTTTACTCTCATTCTGTGCCTCCAGAATTTTTCCACTTGTGTGATGATGCTGCTTTTTAGACAAAAGCTCAATAAACCTTTGGAATTGATTTAACTTGTCACAGAATCATGGACCTCAAAGAAGAAAAAGGCACAGTGCCCTGTAATATCATAGATGAAGGCTAAATTAGTCTCTCTTGGAGTGTTAACTAATCTCTTTCTTAGGTTCTAGCAAGCTTCATTTTTGACTAAGTGAAATGCTTATAGAAAGAGAAAAGCATTTGTTAGGTGATTACTTCATGCCAAGGTACTATATTCACATACAAATTTCCTTATAGCTAATATGATACATATTTATTATGACAGTAATAAGATAATAAAAAGCATTCCTCCAGAAACTGATGATGGAAAGACTGAATGTTTTTCCCTCATCTCTGGCTCTGTGTCCAGTTTTTTGTGATCCTAAGAAGTAAAAGGACTCGTGTCCAGGATTTGCTAGCCTAATTATGGAAGTTTCAGGGTTAAGGAAATCACATTCTGGGTGGTACAGTGATGGGCACAGGTCTTGCCAATAGTGAGGAAAGGGGGGAATTTTGATTTCTAATCCTCTTTGGATGAAGCTCCATATCACAGAAGCACAGAAACATTCAGTGAAGCAGGTCCTTTATCATAAAAGGAATTTTAATTAAAAATGTCCTCACATCGTGAGCAGAGTAAGCTTCAACCAGCCATTCAACACTGTACTGGGCATTTATCTCCTTCAAACCACATTACTAGTAATTGCTGCATTAAATCAAAGTCAGAGAAGATTACAGGCCTGAATCAGGTATGCACTGATGCCTACACAGGGAATGCCACCCTGCTGCATCAATGAGAGTGAACCCCAGTAAGGAGGACGTGTCAGGTGAGGTGTAATGGCTGAATGCCTGACAACTCATCTCTATGGCAGGTGCGTGGTCAGCACCGTCCAGGAAAAGACTCTGTGGAGCGAGCCTTTCAGTTGCAGCTTCCTTTATTTGGGGCTTCATTCTTATTCTTTTCCTTTTTCACTAGTTGTAAGGAGAGAACATATCACTGATCTTTTATTTTCTGCTAATGTGTACTTGTTTTCAAAGATATGACCCCTTTTCTCTGTGTCTGTCTCTAGTCCTCTCTTTATCAATCTGTGATCTTCCTACTCTCTAATTTGAGATTTCTTCATTTACTAGGATGCTGTGTTATATTCCATTAAGATCATAGCTGGAACAGAAAAGATCTAATCCAATCTCTTCATGTTACAGACAAGGCAACAAAGGTTTAAAGAAGCAAACTTGGCCAAGTCCATATAAGTAGTAATTGACAGGCATGGGAAACCTCCTACTTCCAGGGTTAGAACCAAGATCTTCTGACTCTGAGTCCAGCAGGTTTTCCTCCACTACCATATGACTTCCTGTAGGGGCATTTCCCTTCATGAAGTACCCACCCCTCTGTTGATATATCCTAGTAGAGCATCTTTTGTTGCTTTTGCCTTTTCCTCTTCAGTGTATCTCACAACAGTACTTTCTCCCATTTTAATTGAAATTCTTAAATTCCTTGTGGTGAAGCTCTGATCTTTTCCCTGGTTCTTTTAAATTTCCTAAACCAAACCTAATGAGACATACAAAAACTACTGAGATCGAGGAAAGGGCTTTTCTCAAACGCTTTTTTTTAGCTCTCATAACTAGTTCTTACATCTGCATCTTTAAGAAATCTTTGGCTACTTTCTTGGTCTTACTCTAGCTTGTGGTAGTGCCCTTTCAGAAATGTGGCTTTGGGACATGAGCATCTTCCAAATGTGGTTTGATTAGGACAGAATAAAGTAGAGTTGCTCCTTCCTTTGTTCTGGGTCCTACTTATTAAGACTTTGGGGGACTATCACAATCATCACCCAACTCATTGAGCTTGATAGTCACAAAAACTTAGATTTCTTTTTATTATTCTTTCACTTTTCACTTCATATTTCATTTGAGCTTATTAAATCTCATCTTTATGGTCT
Source organism: Myrmecobius fasciatus (assembly GCA_023553655.1). Classification (NCBI taxonomy): domain Eukaryota; kingdom Metazoa; phylum Chordata; class Mammalia; order Dasyuromorphia; family Myrmecobiidae; genus Myrmecobius; species Myrmecobius fasciatus. The sequence continues at coordinate 439,757 of JAJPUD010000430.1, read as the reverse complement.
GTTGGCATATTTGGGGTTTTTAATTCCATCCTCCAGTGTTGTCATCTGCAGATTTTATCAGTAGAGCATTTATACTTTATTTTAAGTTACTGATAACAATATTGCTGAGAATAGGACTCAAGACAAGACAGAACTTTACCTTACTTGACTCAAGATAATAATCCATTGGTTGCTTTGGCACTTCACTTAGTCCATTTCTTTGGAGGTACATTTAAATTTTTTTTTTTCTTTTTTGCTGAGGCATTTGAGGTTAAGTGACTTGCCTAGGGTCACACAGCTAGGGAATGTTAAATGTCTGAGCTCAGATTTGAACTCAGGTCCTCCCGGCTTCAAGGTTGGTGCTTTATCCACTGCATCACCTAGCTGCTCTTATGGAGGTACATTTTAAGATTCTTTACCTCCATTGTTTGAGTCTCACAACAACCTTCTGAGGTATAGGTGCTATTATTATAATCTTTTAAAAGAGGAAGAAACTTAAGTATCTTGAGGAATTTTGATTTGCCCAAACTCAGAGAGCTAGATAAATGTCAGAGAGATAGGATTTGAACTCCTTCCTTCCTTCCTTCCTTCCTTCCTTCCTTCCTTCCTTCCTTCC
>JAJPUD010000430.1:407633-438762 GCA_023553655.1 Myrmecobius fasciatus | reverse complement strand
CTTCCTTCTCTTCCTTCTTTTTTTCCTTCTTTTTCTTCTTTTTTTTTTATTAAAGCTTTTTATTTGCAAAACATATGCATGGGTAATTTTTCAACATTACCCTTGCAAAGCCTTCTGTTCCAAATTTTTCTTTCCTTCCCCCCACTTCCTCTCCTAGATGGCAAGTAGTCTAACACGTGTTAACTATGTTAAAATATATGACAAATCCAATATATGCATACATATTTATGTAGTTATCTTGATGCACAAGAAAAATTGGATCTACAAGGAGAAAAAAAAAAAAACCTGAGAAGGAAAACAAAATGTAAGCAAACATCAACAGAAAGTGTGAAAATGCTATATTGTTGTCCACACTCAGATCCCACAGGCCTCTCTTTGGTTATATGTGACTTTTTTCATCACTGAACAATTGGAACTGGTTTGAATCATCTCATTGTTGAAGAGAGCCACATCCATCAGAATTGATCATCATATAATCTATCATCATATAGTCTTGTTGCTGTGTATAATGATCTCTTGGTTCTGCTCATTTCACTTAGCATCATGAAGTCAATTTCTTCCTGCCTCCAGGACCCATACTTATTCCACTCTCCCACGCTACCTATGGAAGTTGTCTATTCTAACCTGCTCATTTTACAGATGAAAAACTAAAGTCCAGAGAGACTAGATGTCATTACTAGTAAAGAGCAGAGTCCAAATTTGAACCCTGGTTTCCTGACTTCAAACTCAACTTTCTGTCCATTGTATCTCAATACCCTTTTGTAGATCTTTTGTTGACATCTGAACATACTGTCTCTGTAGCATTTCTCAGTATATTTGTTTAGAAACTTTGTCAGAAAGGAAAATGAAGTTAGTCTGGCTTATTACTGATAAGCTCAAACTGGCTCTGGGTGATTACTGCTTCCTTGTGGGAAGATTCAGAATTGACCTTATTCAGTTGTGTGCCATTTTTCCTGGGATTGACACCCTATTCACAAGCCCATCATTTTTAATTCCTTTTGGTTTGACAATTGAGCACATTTATTATTTTTCAGTCTCATGGCAAATCTGCCATTTGCCATGATCTACATATTCTTCTGGTTCATGAATTCAAGTTCATCAGGACAGAAAAAATGCCTTTCTTGAAAGAAGCTAAGTATTCTCATTTAATTTATCTTATTAAAACTTTTAATACCTTGGTAACCATTTCAGGTCAATCTTTAGTTAAAAAAAAGAAGAAGAAGAAGAAGCAGCAGCCAGCCAAGTTGAGTTCTCTCTCCCTTGTTCTGTCCAAGATGGGCTCCTTTTCTGAAATAGTTAACATATAGAAAGGACTTTACAAATCCTGAAGTGCTGGGTTAATGCCAGCTATTATTTCTTTCTTTTGGGGGAGAGGGATGTGTTAAGTGTCTGAGAGTGGATTTGAATATAGGCCCAGTGCTCTGTAGTTCCTGCACCATCTAGCTGCCCCCTAGCTATTGTTTCTTGATCTTATTTTTTTTTTCAACACACCTTTGCAAAAGGTGTTCTGCCATGCCCTCCAACCCCCCACATCTCAAGTATTACTAAACTTTAGCATTTTTTATTCTTTTAGAAAAACAGAATATTGACAGTTGCTTTTATTTATCCTCAATTATCTATATTGTTTTCCATCCCTTGTACGTAGCTTTTTGAAACCTGTATTTGTAGGTGGGCTCAATAAATCAAAAGCTTGCTCAATATCATTGGGGTGCAATTTTCCCCCTTTTCGTAGCAGCAACAAAAGAAGCAGATAGTGGAGCACTTTGGATTTAAGGGACTAGATTAGATGTTTGGAAAGCAGTAGGATGACACAAAGATAGGTGAAGAATTCCATATCTATGTCTTTGAGATGGCTGGTCACAGGTTCTAAAACTGGATAGGGCAGTGAGATCAGGAAGGTGATGGGAGAAAAAGAAAGAGTTAAGGTCATAATTTGGACATGAATTCCATAGCAAAGATGGAATGGAATCACTATACCTGTTATGGATAAGAGTTTATGTCCCCAAAAGGGCATTTTACAATGCAAGAATATCAAGGGATTGTGAAATAAAAACTTGGCTATAAATTCATGGTTAAAATGAAGATAAAGGTCAAAGGATATTCAGGGAGTATATTGTTAGAAAAGTGCAAGAATTGGGAAGGGCAAGAGACTATCTTGCCTGATCAATCTCTGAACAGAAATATGTTTTATGCATCCCTGACCAATGCCTAGTTATCTACTTGAAGACTTACTAATTGGCCTAAGTTAAAGTGATCTCTTTGAATTCCTGTAGCTCTTATAGCCTACTTCAGTCATTTGGCATTTATCTATTTTGAAAAACATAGCATTAAAAAATGTACAGCATTATATAAACAAAGGATCATCCTCAGCTTTATTGCCTTATGTTATGGGATTATAAGATCAGAGACTTAGAGATATAGATGGAAGGGACCTTATGGTCATTGAATCCAAGTCCCTAATTCTTCAGATGAGGAAACTGAGTTACAGAAGAATTGAGTGATTTGCCCTGATCTTACAACTGGTTTATCTGAGACATAATTTAAATTCAGGTTCAGTTGCTCAGCCATCACAACACAAAATCTTTTCTTATATGTCTAGATCCATGAGAAGAGAGCTTGAATACAGTATAGCCTGGAATAATGCTCAGATAATATTAGGGGCTCAGCGATAGAGTTGATTTCTTCACAATCTTCAAATTTTTTAAAAGGTTAAAAAGATTGTGGACATTTAGTTTGAAGAAAGGGAGACATTTTTCAAATGAAAGAATGAAATGTTATTTACTGAGTTATTAATTACTCGTGTCTGGCACTATGCTGAGCATGAGAATACAAATATTCAACGGAGAAAGGCCCTACCTTTTAAGCACAGTACTAGGCACATACATAGTAGGTGCTTTATAAGTGTTTATTGAGTGATTGGCCAGGGAAGGGACTTTTGGTCTGAGGAGTTAGAAGGATGATGATCAGTAGCCAAATGGCAAAAGTAGTGTAGATGCAGTGGGGCAAATATTGTTTTTATTATTGTGTCCAGAGGAGGAAGTCTGGAGAGGGGATGAGTGAGCAAAGAAAGCTACATTCAGGGAAGCGGGACAAAATGACTGGATGGTCTGGATATGAGGCTGGATGGGTGGCCTGGGGAGGGCTACAAGTAGTGGTTTTGGGGAGTTTGAAAGACGTCTAGTTCCTGGATGGTGCTTCTGAAGCTGAACAAATTGCCTTGGGGTAAAGGGGAGGGCAAATTTCTTTTACATTTGTATAGCATACACTCATAAAAGCAGTGTCTAGAAGTTGGAAGATAATCAGATTCTTTGATTTTTCTAGTGGGGAGGAGGAACAGAAAAAAACCCAAAAGTTGCAAGAAATATAATAATAGCATTTATAGAATGCTTTAAGATTTTTAAAGAGATTGATAAGTATCTCATTTGATCCTCTCAACAATATAGGAAATGGGAGCTATTATTACCTCTATGATACAAGTGAGAAAACTGAGGCAGACAGGGGTTAAGTGACTTGTTCAGAGTCACACAGCTAGGAAGTGTCTGGGGCCAGCTTTGAATTCAGGTTTTCCTGGCTCCAAGCCTAGTGCTCTGTTTTTACCACCTTATTGTTATATTGGGATAGAGATGAGGATGGGGCCAGGACTTGTGGGAGCTTTCAGCTCCTGTGGACTTTCAGCTATTACTTCTTGGAAGATAACTTCTACATTGCCATCTTTAAGCTCAGACTCTTCCTAAATTGCTGCCTCTGTCTCTAGTTGTCTATGAAACATTTTCTGTCTTATCTCTTCATTGCGTCTAATTCAGTATGTTTAAAAGTTCCCAGTATTCTTTCACAATTAATTTGCTCCCTTTAATTCCCCAGTTTAGTATTTGCGGTGCAATCATTCCCTTGGCTATTCATCCATAGGCCCTTATTTGGAATTTCAGCTGGCTTTTTCTTGCCTTTGACATCCAGTCCCTGAGTCCTATCAGAGCTTTCTTTTTTTCACTTCTCTTCTATCCCTGATTTCTTTATCATTTCCTCTACTACTAATCCCTTAACCTCACACCTAAATTTCTTCAGTAAAGCTCCATCTCTTCCAGGCCAATATGCAACCATACTAATCTCCACAAAATACCATTTTAAATATTGTCACTCTTCTGTTTAAGCATCACCAGTGCTTTTAGGACATTTAAGTGTTTATTTTGTGTGAGGCACTATGACAAGTACTGAGGCTCTGGAGAAGAAATAGATTGTAGTCCTTGCTTTCAAGGGATTTACAATAAAAGGCAAGGGGACTTCTGATATGCGCACAATTATATCATAGGTGCTAAGGAGTGGGCCACATAAACTCCTTTGATAAAGTCTAGCAGAGAAACATCTCTTTATAGGGAGAATTAGTACCTGATCCGGTCCTCGTGGAATTAAAGGATATTAGCAGATAAGTGACTGACAAAGGAATTCTGAGGTTTTGTTCAAGTACAAGGGATTATGACAAAATAGATAAGTTTGACTATATCAAGTTAAAAAGTTTTTGTACAAACAAAATGAATGCAGACAAGATTAGAAGGGTAGCAGTAAACTGGGAAAATATTTTTACATCCAAAGGTTCTGATAAAGGCCTCATTTCTAAAATATATAGAGAATTGACTCAAATATATAAGAATTCAAGCCATTCTCCAATGGATAAATGGTCAAAAGATATGAACAGACAATTTTCAGACGAAGAAATTGAAACTATTTCCGGTCACATGAAAAGGTGCTCCAAGTCACTATTGATGAGAGAAATGCAAATTAAGACAACTCTGAGATACCACTACACACCTGTCAGATTGGCTAAAATGACAGGAAATGATAATGATAACTGTTGGAGGGGATGTGGGAAAACTGGGACACTGATACATTGTTGGTGGAACTGTGAACGGATCCAACCATTCTGGAGAGCAATTTGGAGCTATGGTCAAAAAGTTATCAAACAGTGCATACCCTTTGACCCAGCAGTGTTTCTATTGGGCCTATATCCCAAAGAGATTTTAAAGGAGGGAAAGGGACCCACATGTGCAAAAATGTTTGTGGCAGCCCTTTTTGTAGTGGCAAGAAACTGGAAATTGAAAGGATGCCCATCAATTGGAGAATGGCTGAATAAATTATGGTATATGAATGCTATGGAATATTATTGTTCTGTAAGAAACGACCAACAGGAGGATTTCAGAGAGGCCTGGAGAGACTAGTGTGAACTGATGCTGAGTGAAATGAGCAGAACCAGGAGAACATTATACACAGCAACAAGACTATAAGATGATCAATTTTGATGGACGTGGTTCTCTTCAACAATGATGTGATTCAAACCAGTTGTTCAGCGATGAAGATAGTCATATACATCCAGAGAGAGGCCTGTGGGAACTGAGTGTGAACCACAACACAGCATTTTAACGCTTTCTGTGAATATTTCCATGCATTTTGTTTTCCTTCTTAGGTTGTTTTTTCTTCTTCTCTATCTAGATCTGATGTTTCTTGTGCAGTAAGATAACTGAATAGATATGTATACATGTATTTGTCATATAATTTATCCTATTTAGCATCTATTAGATTACCTGTCATCTAGGGGTGGGGGGTGGGGGGAAGGAGGGGAAAAGCTTGGGAAAAAAAAGTTTTTGCAAAGGTCAATGTTGAAAAATCACTCATATGTTTTGTAAATAAAAAAGCTTTATATAAAAAAAAGTACAAGGGATTATGAGAACAGAGACACAATAAACAATTAAATGTTTGTTGATGGACAAAGTGATGGTAGAGGGTAGAATGCAAAGGGATACAGTGAAGAGTTTCCTGAATTCCAGGTAGAACATGTTCAATTTGACTAGATAAAAGGGAATAGGCCATGCTTACAAAATCACAGGGTGGTCTACTCATGATCTAATGTCCAAGACTTCCCATGATGGAGAACGCACCACTTCCTGAGGCAATCGATTCCACTTCTGGGCATCTCCAAGATTCTTCTTATATTAAATTGAAATCTGCATTTCTGCAGCTTTCTTCCCATCACTACTAGATTCTCTCCTTTGGGGCCAAGCAAAACAAGTATGATTCATTTCTCGCATGAATGCTCTTCAGTTATTCAATCTTTTTTTTTTTTTGCTGAGGCAATTGGAGTTAAGTGACTTGCCCAGGGTCACACAGCCAGGAAGTGTTAAATGCTTGAGACCAGATTTGAACTCAGGTCCTCCTGACTTCAAGGCTGGTACTCTATCCACTGTACCACCTAGCTGCCCCAGTTATTCAATCTTTTACAAGTGAAATTTACTATATATTTTCTGATCATATTTGTGTGTCATATATGGCTGTCTTCCTCTGGATATGTTTCAGTTTATCAGAATCTCTCCTAAAATAAATGGAAAACTCCTGAGACAGTGTGATTGAAATTAAGAAGAATAAAACTATTACTTCCCAAACTTTGAGGCTTTTTCTAGAAATGCAATCTAAAATTGTATTACCTTTTCTTTTTTTCTATCCACTGTGCTACCCCTGCATTACCTTTTTAAGCTATGGGAAAAAAGCTTTGTAAACTATATTTATTCATATTGAGGTTGCAGTTTAATAAAGCCAACTGGATTGTTTTTATACAAATAGTTGCCTGTTCTTGATTTTTCTTATCCTGTATTTGTTCAGTTTCTTGAACTCAAGAAAAATTCTTTTTGCTTTTTGCTGAGGCAGTTGGGGTTAAGTGACTTGCCTAGGGTCACACAGCTAGGAAAGAAAAATTCGTTATGTAAATTTATCTCTAATAACTTGCTTCTTCAAGAATCAACCCATTGTTCTATCCTGTTCTCAATCTTTTGGGATCCTGTCTTTGTCACCCACTATGTTAGATATCTCTTACAGTTTTGAATCATCTATAAATTTGCCTTCCTCCAAGTTACTGGTAAATCCATTGAATAGTACAAGGCCAAGAGCAGCTTCTTGGGTCATTGTACTGATTCTCTATATTGATAGTGTTTAATTTCATGAAGCATAATGACACAAAAAATAGCCAACATTTTTATTTCTATTTTGTTTTTATTCATTTATTTATTTTAATATGCATGCTTTATGTTGAGAGAGAAAAATCAGAATAAAAGGGAAAAATCATGGGAGAGAAAAAAGAAACAGAAAAAAAGAAGTGAACATAGCATATGTTGATTTGATTTATGTTTTGATCTCCATAGTTCCTTTTCTGGATGCAGATGACATTTTCTGTCCAAAGTCTATTGGGATTGCATCTTGGATCACTGAACCACTGAGAACCAGGTCTTTAAAAGTTGACCATCGTACATTCTTGCTGTTACTGTGTACAGTGTATTCTTGCTTCTGCTTGTTTTGCTTAGCATTAGTTCATGGAAATCTTTCCAGGCCTTTCTCAAATCAGTTTGTTCATCATCTTTTATAAAACAATAATATACTATTGCTTTCATATGTTACACAACTTGTTCAGCCATACCCCAGTTGATGGACATCTACTTATTTTCCAGTTCTTTGCTACCACAAAAAGGGCTGCTACAAACAGTTTTGCACATGTGGGTCCTTTTCACTTTATGATTTCCTTGGGATACAGACCCTGTAGTGCCATTGCTGGGTCAAAGAGTATACACAGTTTGATAGCCCTTTGGACATAGTTCCAAATTGCTCTCCAGAATGGTTGAATCTCATTTTACAACTCCACCAACAATGCATTAGTTCTCCAGTTTTTCCATATCACCTCCATCATTTATCATTTTCTTTTCTTGTCATTTTAGCCAATCTGAGAGGTATGAGGTGCTACCTTAAAGTTGTTTTAATTTGCATTTCTCTAGTTAATAGTGATCTAGAGGGTTTTTTTATGACTATACATGGCTTTAATTTCATCATCTGAAAATTGTCTGTTCATATTCTTTGAACATTTATTAATTAGGAAATGCATTTAACAGTTCTTTATATATTTTAGAAATGAGATCTTTATCAGAAACACTAAAGATTTTTTTCCCCAGCTTTGCACTTCCTTTTTTTTTTTTTTTTTTTTTGGCTAAGGCAATTGGGGTTAAGTGACAGCTGTTACGTGTCTGAGACCAGATTTGAACTCAGGTCCTCCTGACTTAAGGGCTGGTGCTCTATCTACTGTGCCACCTAGCTGCCCCTGTACTTCCTTTTAATCTTGTTTCTGTTGGTTTTGTTTGTGCAAAAAATTTTTTAAATTTAATGTAATGAAACTTGTCTGGGGTAAGAGTCAGGAAGATTTTTCTTTGTGAGTTTAAATACAGTCTCAGGCATTTATTAGCTGTGTCACCCTGAGCAAGTCACTTCACCCTGTTTGCTTCAGTTTCTTCTATAAAATGAACTGAAGGAAATGGCAAAAATCTCAATTTTTTTGCTTTGACTACCCCATATAGGGTTATAGAAAGTCAGACACAACTGAAAACAACCAAGTAGAATTTTTTTTTCCCACAGCAGAATATGTGAAATTATTTTCTGTATGACACAAAAAAATCTTAGTAAGTTTTTTAATGCTTGATTGTTTGTATAACTAAATTTTGTATTCTTAACTTTGCAGTTCCAGATTCTCTCTCTACTTCCTTTCCCCCAAATTAAGAAGTCAAGAAAAATATGTCCATTATAAATAAGCAAAAGAAATTTCCACATTAGCTGTGTTCAGAAAAAAGAAAAATACATTCTTCAGTCTGTACTCCAAGAATACCAATTATCTCTGGAAATGGATAGAGTGTTTCATTATGATTTCTTTGGAAATGCTGGGAGTCATTATGTTGATCAGTTATTAAGTCTTCCAGAGTTGATCATCTTTACAATATTACTGTTACAATGTATATTGCTCTCTTGGTTCTGTTCATTATGTTTTTCTGAAATCAAAATGTTTTTCATTTCTTACATCACAATAGTATCCATTGTATTGGTGCATATGGGGTGTTTCAGGAGGACTGGCATCTTTGGTGTAAGGGCCAGGTTGAAGGTAGCCTTAAATATGTTGGTGAGTTAGGGGTATATCTACCCCAAGCATGTGAAAACTTACCCGGGTAGAATGAGCATGGGAGAACATTTTTTGTTCCTGTGGCCAAGAAGATAGCCAAAACAGGTCCTATGGAGCACTTAAAAGTTTGGTCAGATATGAGAGATGCCAGGATCATCCACTGCATCTCAGGCCATTGCCAGTTGTTTTGATTTTTGTCCTTCCATTTACATCTAAATCACATGTCCATTTTGAGTTTTTCTTATTAGACAGTAAAAGATGTTGATCTGTGACCAGTTTCAGAATACTTTCCAGAGTTGTCAAGTAGTATGCTTTTGCCCTGGAATCTTTGGATTTATCAGACTTTGGTTTTACTGCGTTCATTTCCTTCTATGTATTGTATACTTTATCTGTTCAACCATTCTATTTCTTAGCCAGTACCTTTTTTTTTGTGAGGGGGCTGATCATAGCTTAGCAGTATAGTTTGAGATCTGGTACTTCTAGGCTTCCTTCCTAAATTTTTCCATTGATTACTTTGATATTCTTGACCTTTTGTTCTTCTAGATGAAATTTTAAAATTTTTTTCTAGCTATATAAGTATTTCTTTGGCAGTGTTATTTGGCATAGTATTAAACAAGCAAATCAGCTAAAGTAATATTGTCATTTTTATTATATTGGCTCTGTCTACCCAGAAGTAATTGGTACTTCTCCAGTTTTTTCAGATTTATGCATATTTGTGTGAAGTGTTTTATAATTTGTGTTCATAAAGTTTCTTTGTATATTTTGGCAGGTCAACTCCCAGGAATTTTATCCTGTATGTAGTTATTTTAAATGTAATGTCTTTTTCTATCTCCTCCTGATTTGCTGGTAATATATAAAATGCTAGTGGTATGTTGATTTATTTAATTTGAATTGTTTCCACTAATTTTTTAGTTGTGGTTTTTTTTAGGGTTCTCTAAGTAATCTATCACATCATCTGCAAAAAGTAATGGTTTTGTTTTTTCATTTCCTTTTTTTATTTCTCTAATTTCTTTTTCTTCTCTTTCTTGTTTTTTTCTTATCTTATTGCATTTCTAGCAATGTTAAGTAATAATGTTGATAATGGACTTTGCTTTATCTCTAATTGGAAAGGCTTTTAACTTATTTCTCTTATGAAAATGCTTGCTGTGGGAAGATATGTTTTAAGAAAAGTTCCATTTATTCTTGTGCTTTATAATTGTTTTAAAAATAGAAATGAGTATTGTATTTTGCCCAAAATCTTTCTTCATTTGTTGAAATAATAATATATTTGTTTTTATCATCAGTGTGTTGAATTATCGTTATTATTTTCCTAATATTGATATCCAACCAGCCCCACATTTCTGTTATAGATCTAGTCTGGTCATAATTGTTGTATGAACTTTGTGATATAGTTCTGTAATCTCCTTGCTGGTTTTTTATTTAAAATTATTTTTTGTAAAAGTATTTGTTAGATAAATTAGTCTATAGTTTTTCTCTGTTTTGGCTTTCCCTAGGCTAGGGATCATGACCGTATTTGTGTTTACATATTTTTTTTCAAACAGTTTACACAGTTATGGAATTAGTGTTCGGTAGAATTTGCTGTGAATCTATCTGGTTTTACCAGGTTTTTTATTTGTTTTTGTTTTATTTTTTTAGGGAGCTCGTATAACTTGTTCAGTTTTTTTCCCTAAGGAAGTGTTATTTAAGTTTTATGTTTTCTCTCCTATTAATCAGAGCAATTTATATTTTTATAAATACTCAAGCAGATTATCAGGGATTTTTTTGACATGTAGATAGGTAAAACAATTCTAATAAATGCTTTTATTTCCCCTTCATTGGTTGTGAATTCAGCTTTTTGACACTGGTGATTTGATTATTTCTTTGTGGTTGTACATTGTTTCAGTCAAGTCCAATTTTTTTGTAACCCAATTTGAGGTTTTCTTGGCAGAGATAATGGAATGGTTTTATGATTTCCTTCTTTGGCTCATTTTACATGTGAAGAGACTGAGGCAAACAGGGTTCAAATAACTTGCCAAGGGTCACACACCTAATGCCTGTTTGCGGCCAGATTGAACTTGAAAAGATAAATGTTCCTGACTGCTGGTCTGGTGCCCTATCTACTCTTCATCCAGCTGTCCATTGTCTTTAAAAGTAAACAACTTAGCTAATGGTTTATTTATTATTGGCTGCTTTAAAAAAACAACAAAAACAAAACAACAACAACAACAAAACAGCTCCTACTTTTATTTATTAGCTCAGCTTTTTCTTTAGTTTTCAGTTTTAACAACTTCTTTGACTTTTCAGAATTTTTAATTTGATATTTAATTTGGGATTTTTAATTTGTTGTTTTTCTAATTTTTTTTAGTTGTATGCCCAATTCATTGATCTGTTCTTTTTCACTTTTATTGATGTAAATGTTTAGAGATACAAATTTTCTCCAAAATACTGCTTTGTGTGCATCCCACAAATTTGGTATATTGTGTCATTATTGTCATTATCTTATTTATTTATTTATTTATTGCGGAGGCAATTGGGGTTAAGTGACTTGCCCAGGGTCACAAAACTGGGGAATTTTAAGTGTCTGATTTGAACTCAGGTCCTCCTGACTTCAGGGCTGGTGCTCTCTCCACTGCGCCACCTAGCTGCCCCCATTGTCATTATCTTTAATGAAAGTTTTGATTCTTTGATTTATTTATTTATTTGTTTGTTTTCCTTTAACCCATTTGTTCTTTAGGATTTGGTTATTTAATTTCAACTTAATTTTTTATCTGTAATTCAAAGATTCTTTATTCAATGTTATATTCATTGCACTGTGGTTGGGGAAAGATATATTTAATACCTGCACATCTGCATTTGGTTGTGAGGTTTTTATGCCCCAAGACATGAGCACTTATAAAGATGCTGCACACCATTGAAAAATGGTTATATTCATTCCCTAGCTGTGTGACCCAGGGCAAGTCACTTAACCTCAATTGTCTCTGCAAAAAAAAAAAAAAGAGAAAAGAAAAGAAAAATGGTTATATTCATCCTCTTAACTCCTTTCTTGTTTACATATGATTCGATATATCCAAATCTGAGAGAGGTAAATTACGATTCTCCACTAATATGATTTTACTATAATACTGTATAGTATTATACTGCACAAGAAAAACACAGATTAAAAAAAAAGAAGTAAATGAGTAAGAAAACAAAATGCAAGTGAACAACAACAAAAAGAGTGAGAATGTTATGTTGTGGTCCACATTCAGTTCCTGCAGTCCTCTCTCTGCGTGTAGATGGCTCTCTTCATCACAAGATCATTGGAACTGGCGTCAGTCATCTCATTGTTGGAAAGAGTCACGTTCATCAGAATTGTCATATAATATTGATGTTGTCATATACAGTGATCTCCTAGTTCTACTCATTTCAATTAGCATCAGTTCATGTAAGTCTCTCTAGGCCTCTCTAAAATCATTCAGGTCAAATTTTTAAGGAGTTATTTTCTTCATTAGGGTTTTCTATCACTTCCACCAGGTGGTTAATTGTCTCAATAATTTTCTTTTGTTGATCTCATTTCTTTCATCAATTTCCTCTATTACTCTTACTTTGTTGTTGTTGTTGTTTTTAAAGTTCTCTTTTGTCTCTTGGACTCTCCCAGGGAGTTGTGTTAGACCTGTGTCTAATTTGCATTTTTCTTTGAAGTTTTTGCTTGTAGATATTTTCAAATCATTATCTAATATGTTTGTGTGTTGAACTTCACTGTCACCATAGCAGCAACATTTTTATAGTCATTTTTGTTTTATTTGCTCTTTCTTTCAGCCTGTTTCTTGACTTTGAACTTCATATTAGTTTTGGGCTCTAATCACTTCTGAGGGTGGTGAGAGAAGGGGAAATATCTGACTTAATGACCTTTATGTCTTATGGCTATTTTCTCAGCAAGTTTTCAGTACTTATAGTGGTGTGTAGGAAAAAGTCTGTTAACTGCCCTCCTGGTTGGAGCTCTGCAAGTTCCTGCTTTCAGAAAGTACATTCTTGGGATTTCTTTTGGACCCAGTATTCCTGCTCTGGTGTTCAGTCTCAGCCAGCCCTTTTTCCTGTCCCTGGGTACTAGGTCCCCTGCCTCAGTGTCCAGAGACATCCCTATTTTCCTAAGCTATGCTGGGGTGGAAAAATTAACTCATGGTGACTTTTTCTTGGTTTTCCTGTTCAAAATTTGGTCTGGCTTATTTTTCTAAGTTATCATGGAAGAGATATGAGGTGATCTGGGCAAAAATGCTGACTTTTACCCCACCATCTTGACTTTGCCCTCCATGAACATTTTAAAGTTATTTAACTTTGAATTCACTTAATTATACTGCCATCTAGTTGATTTTTTCGCATCTTCTCCATGAGAATATAATGAAATAGTGAAAGAAGCAGAATGAAGAGAACAGTGTGTATAATAACAATTTTGTAATGACAAACAACTTGAAAAGACTTAGGAGCTCTGATCAACATGATTACAGAGGAATCAAGATGAAATATGTTGCCTACCTCTTGAGAAAGACGTGCAGGACTCAGGGTACAAAATGAGGTTTTTTATTTTTCTTGGACAAAAGTAGTGTCAGAATTTGTTTTGCTTGACTATATATGTTTTTAACAGGATTTTTATTTTTCTTGCTACCACAATAGTGGAAGTTCTGGTAGGATGGTCAGGGTTAGGTGGGAATGAGAAAAAAACGAATCTTGTTGAAAATAAAAAAATTTTTTAAGAAAAATATAATTAGGGACATTGCCAGATGCTTTCCCAAAGTGCAAAAGTACTTCCCAAAGGGTACTAGTTATGTTTGTGGCATCTGCCTGGTGAGAAGCTCACATGATTGGAGGTAAACCAAATGTTTAGAAGAGTTAATTTATGGACAGGAGCTTACCATATCACTTCCTTTCCTTCCTCCACCTTAGTTCACTCTGCCTTCCTCTTCTGTGTACTTTTTTAAAAAATGCTTCATTATTTTGGGATCTCAGAGGGGACGCTACTTGTCTCTTTCCCTCCTTTCCTTTCCCTCCTTCCTCTCTCTCCTTTCGTCCTTCCTTCCCCCTCCCTCTGTCCCTTCTTTCCCTCTCTTTATTTTTATTTATAAATATTTTTGTCTATATTAGGTACTTTTTTTTTTTTCTGTCTTATCTGTTAGGAGTATAAGCCAAGTAGTAGTGCTGCTAGGTCAAATGTTTAAAACAGCTTAGTGACTGTTATTCACTTTTAAAGCATGGATAAAGTCTTTCTTTTCCATCTAATCTGTAAAATGAGGGGATTGGATTCACTCCCATATGGTGTTTTCTAGCTCTAAAATGTGATGATTCCTGTGAGGAGCTGAGCCAAGTCTCTTAGTTCCAGCAGTATTGAGGGGAAATAGGATCAACATCTCTGTCGTGAATGATTTCCCTGATTAAAAAATTAAAGTTATTTCTTCTACACATCATTTACAATATTAATAATAGTGCCGTCATCTTACATTTTTGTAGTACTTAATTTACCTAGCATTTTTCATAGACACAAATATTCCCATTGCATTGGTTCAGATACACACCTGACCATGTCTATCTCCAGTTCAGGAAACTTTGATGGCTTCCTGTTTAGCCTCTAAGATCAAGTATAAGCACTACTTTTTTGGACACTTGAATCCCTTCCAAAACTTGGCTCCAGTCAGGCTTTGCAGGGTGGGTACATATCACTTTTTGCTCCTGTTGAGCCAGGCTACTTGTGGATCCCTGTACGTATTTCATCTTTCACACCTGTGCATTTTACATAGTCTAGTCCCCATGCCTGGAATTCTTGCCTTCCTGATTTCTGCCTTTTGGCTGATTCTCTTCAAAGCTTAGCTTCAGGGCCTCCTCTTACAAGGCCTTTCGTCATTCCCAGGGTTTACCCAGAATCCTGCCTTTACTCTTGTCCTCTCAAGTATATAATTTCCCCTATACCCCATGTAAACTTTTAAATGCTTTTTTTTGTTTTTTTCTCATTTGCCAGTGTCTGGCACATAGTAAGTGCTTAATAAATGCTTACTGGTTGATGGACTGAGTTTAAAGTCTGTTCACTGATTCAAATTCTTCCTGAATAAGCAATCTACTATTAATAGAAAGTAGTATTTAAGCAGTCACTATGTTCCAGGCAGTATGCTAGGAGCTGGGGGTACAGAGGAGGGCAAAAGACAAGCCCTTGTTCTCCAGAAGCTCCTCTAAATGTCTAATGGGGGAAATATTAACGTTTCTTTGAGGTAAGTAGTAAGCATACAGAACCTGAAGTGAAACAGTTCCTGTTCTCAAGGAGCTTATTTCTGAAGGTGGAGACAACATAAAAATATAAATATAGCATATACTAAATAAATACGTGGTCATTTTGGGAGGGATGACACTAGCAACTGAGGGCATCAGGAAGGGCTCCACATAGAAGGCATCTCCTACCCTGAGTTTTGAAGGAATCCAGGGGTGCATTTCAGGCTTAGGAGACATTGTGTGTGACAGCCAGTAGGTAGGGCTGTGGGGCCGAGGGCATGAGGGGTATAGTGTTGGAGAAAACTGGAGGGGGGGAGGGATATGTGATGAGCTCTAAATGCCAGAGTTTATCACTGATCTCAGGGGTAATAGGGAGCCACTGAAATTTATTGAGAAGGGGGTGACAGCATCATATCTGAGATTTAGAAAACATCTCTTTGGCAGTTGTTCAGAGGATAGATATGAGAGGGAAGGAAGGGAGGGAGAAGAAAGAAGACCAGAAAAATACCAATTAGGAGGTATTTCAGGAAAGAGATGATGTCGTGGCTATGTGAGTGGAGATGGCTTATGGATGTAAAAGTGACAAGAGTAGACAAATGATTGTGGGGTGAGTGAGAGTGAGAAGTTGAGGATGACACCAGCAAATCCGAAAACAGAAAGGATTTTGTTGCCCTTGGTAGAAATAGGGAACTTTGGAAGAAGGCATGGCTTTGGGTATACAGTAGTAATAGGTTCTGCTTGCAGTCATGCTGGAGATGAACCTTTCTAAACTGAACATATTTAGATGCTCAGCCAGTAGCTGTGCTGGAAGGGTTTACAGCTTGGGACCTTTTAAAATTAATCCTTAGGACAGCCTTGTAAAGGAGGTTGGACAAGGATAATTATCCTCATTTTCCATGGGAGGAGTGGAGCTCAGAAAGGTTAGGGGCAGGTAGGGTACCTCCTACAGAGCACTGGGTCTGGGTCAGGAAGACCAAAGTTCAAATCCAGCCTCCGAAACTTCCTAGCTTTGTGACACTGGGCTAGTCACTTAATCCTTGCCTCGATTTCCTTAACTGTTAATCATAATAGCACCTACCTCCCAAGACGGTTGTGACAATAGCATGAGATAATAATTATAAAGTACTTAGCATAGTGCCTGACACATAGTAAATGCTATAGAAACATCAGTTATTAGAGTGAATGATGTGTCCACAGTCAAACAGTGACGAAAGACAAAGTTGGGGATTAAGTTGAGGACTTTGACTCCAGATCTCTCCATTGCTGTGCTCTTTAACAAGATACCTGCAGCTTCCTAGGAGCAAACCAGCATCTTCTCTTCTTCAGAGGCTTT
Organism: Myrmecobius fasciatus; assembly: GCA_023553655.1. NCBI lineage: Eukaryota > Metazoa > Chordata > Mammalia > Dasyuromorphia > Myrmecobiidae > Myrmecobius > Myrmecobius fasciatus. The sequence goes on along the minus strand of JAJPUD010000430.1, from coordinate 422,248 downwards.
CTTTGGGAAGGCCTCTGTCATGTTAGAACTGATTAAACTCAAGTGCTTTACCCAAGAGATTGGATAAAATGACTTTTAAGGGCTAACCTTATTGGAACTATAAGAAACAAACTCTAAACAGAGCAGCTCTAAAATAAGAAACCTCTGAAGGCCTCCCCTAACCTCTTCAAGGGGCCTCTCAGCAGGAAGGAGGTAAGTGAGGATCAGGACCCTGGCCCCTTGCTGTCTCCATTTGATCTTCACACTTTAATCTTATTCAGAGGATAGCACATGGTGTAATGTTACTGTTACACCTCTCAAAGTAGAGGAGGGCAGAGTTCCTGAGGGTAATTTGAATTCTTGCTCCAAGTAGATGGTCTCTTCAGCTTAATAGTTTTGCCTGGTATATTGTTACGAAGCATTTATTCTGTCTTTTTGCTCCTTCCTTGTCCTATCCTTTAAGAATTGCTCAGTGCTTCTCCAGTTACAGATATGGTCTCTAGGACACTAAAAACCAACTCTTGAACCTGCTACTCTCAGTCAGACCAACTCCACACCTGTCTGTGTTTGTTATAGCTCTAATGTCTATTATAGGAATGTGTGCACAAGTGTGTTTGTATATGGTGGTAGGGTGAATACAGCAGCCCCTAAAAGGGGAATAGCAACTGCCCTTTATGAAAAGATTTCTCCACCCCCCTCTTTTAGCAGGCAGCCAGAGTTAATCCTACTAAGTTTGACTAGAACAGCTGTCAGAGGGCACCCTGCATATCTGGAGGCCTCCCAGGGGCTTCATGTTGCTTCTGAGTTGGGGCCGCCTTCCTCCCCTGTTGTGCTGATCCTGCCAGCTGTCCTTGCCTGGGTTAAAGCAGAGCAAGAGAGGTGTTAAATGATCCAAGCACATACAATGTCATGAGAGAGATCCCTTTACTGCATGTGTCAATGCGACTTCTCTTTCCTCCCTTTCCTTTGCATGGCAAAAGGGCTTTACCCTGTTAATCCCCGCACCTGTCTCTGCCTTGGACACTGAGAAGGACAGGGGCTATGAATTCCCAAGGAGGAATAGAGAAATAGACCCATTTCCCTCCTTGTCCGGGATTGGGAGCACTCCCTCTGACGCACCTAAGGCCCAGAACATAGAGGCCATCCTCGCTTCTGGATGCTGTTTGCCTCTTGCTATTTCAGGCCGCTTCTGCCAAGAGCCTGCGTGCCACCCGGGGGCCTTCAAGCTCAGCTTTTTTAGCTTGCAGGCATTTGTCCATTAAAAAGCTATCATTTTCATTCTATAAATTGTAAATTGGCAGGACGTTTTTGATTTTCTGAACAACTTTCTTCTGGACGGTGCTGAATTCCTCTGAGAGAAGTATCCTGGCCTAAAACTATCCATCACCAGGTCTTCCATAGAGTTAGTCTCTGTGCCGGAGTAAACTGGGATCTGAACCATCTTTTTTGGTATTATCCAGTTCCTCTTTACAGGACGTACAGAACAAGCAAGACAAAAACTTGAAGCTTTTAATTCTTTCCGGTTGGTCTTTTATCGGAAGAAATTTTTTTGCTATGTATGGTGTGTATTGTATGGATTATCAATATCCAGTTGTCCAGGTAAGCAAAATAAGAGTTATAAGTGAATAGCCTTTTCTTGTCGTTTCCAAATTTTTTAGGCCTACATGCAAGTTTTATGGAGGCATGAAATCCTTCCAAGCTCACTCTTGGCTTGGTACAGATCAGGCTATAGATCTTGAGATTTTTTTGCTATCTGATTCAGCAGAGTCTGAGTTTTATCACCCAGAAGCCCCCTGTAGGGCACTTGGCATTTAACTCAAAATTCTGAGACTTCATAGAGATTCCTGTATTTTTTTTAAAGGGCTGTAACAGGGTAATGTGGGTATATAAAAAAACTCAAACCACTTCATTCTAGGAAATGAGGTTTATTACTTTAGGCAGGCCTGGGATTGGGTGGATAAAGACGTGCTCATAAAAGTAGCATTCAGTAGAGGGCACTATCTCCATATCTACCAGAGAATTTTATACTGGTTTGCAATTGGATGAAAGGAAACTGAATTATTAATCTATAGCAATCTAAATTGAGACCAGGTTAGCTCATGATCTCAAACTAGTGGTTATAGGATCTTTGTTTGCATTTAAATAAAGGGGGCTGCTGTAAAGTCCTGAAAGGAGCTCTTAGCCTGAGAGTTAAAAGCCCTGGGTTTGAGCTTCAGCTGGGTTCAGACTGCTGATTTCTGAGCAGAGGCAAGACATGTTGATCATAGGCAAGACATGTTGATCATCTCATGAAATGAGGGGATTGGATCATGTATTTTCTAAAATTCTTATTGTGCTCAAAATATCAAAGCATGACACTGAAGAGTAAAGATGGCTCCCTTTATAGCTTCTCCTGCTTCCCTTGTCGCTCAGATGGCTGCTTCCCTCATGGCACCGTCTTTTGAGGACAGATGGGACAGATGGAAATGAAGCTTTCGTCAGTTAGTTTTTCTAGAGTGTTAATGGGGAAGGGAGAAGGGAATGCCACATAGACCAGACCTTTCTCAGTATCTGTGAATGGATTAATTTGTGGAATAGCCTAAGTAAGCCTGGGCCTGCCTTTCTCTGAATCAAGATGCTAGGTCACCCAAGAGTAGGGCCAGTCATGCATGGGATAAAAAGTGAAGAATTGATTGTAATATGTCTGGGTGTTTTTCTTTTGGTGCATTTGAAAAAAGCTATTTTGTATTTTGTGTGCTTTTCAGTTAACATGAATAAACTGAAATGAAGTTTACTTTGTCAGATACTTTGTTAAATTTGGGGTTGTCTGGGAATTTCCTTTATCTTTATTAACTCCTATTCCCAATGCCACATGTGGTCATAGTCACGGTCATTTGCATTGCCCTTTAAGGTATACTAAAGCCCATGCTACTTGAAGTACTTTCTTTGACTCTTTTAAAGTGGATCATGTTATTTTTATTATCCACATTTTAAAGAGGAGGAAATGGAATCTTTGAGAAAATCAGTGAATTGTTGACTCTTTGTATCAAACGTATACATAAGACCTACACACTGGGCAAATCCAACGCCATCAAGAGATCTCCGCTCCAGAGTCCTCAGACTCTTCTGTTCAACACTGAGTGATCTGAGCAAAACTGGGAAAAGGTCCTGATCATGCCGGAGAAGGACTGTTCAGTTTAGGTGTCTGAGCAGCTGATGATTGAGGGGAAAAGGGGTTTCCGATCCTGAAGCTGCTATTATCATCATTGTATTTAAAAGTAACCTTCGAAGTCGACATCCTGGGGCTTAGGACTGAAAGGCGTGTTAGAAGGAATACTAGGCTATGTTTAGATAAGACTTTCATGTGTTATCTCATTTGAGCTTTAGCAGCCTTGGAAGGTAAGTACTACAGGGGTCATTAGCAAGGGAACAATCAGGACATCTCTCTCCCAGGGTTATTGTGAATCAAGCACCATGATACATAGCAAGCATTTTACTAGCCCTAAAATACTTTATAAGTATTAGCTCTTATTATTGTTAATATTTCATTTTCAGTCATATTTGTCATCTAGCATTTATCAAGCACCTGCTGGTTGCCAGGCCTTGTGTCTTTAAGCAGTGAAAATATAAAGAAATTCAAAAGACACTCCCTCTTCTCAGGGAATTTACTGTGTGAGATAGATACAGATATTGGGGTTTTGAGATTAGGGACTATTACTGGCGAGGTCAGGTCCTCTCTTATGATTAGAGTTGAGAAAACCAAGGGGAGACAGTTCGGCTGAGCTCCCCAGGCAGTGGGGGCAGAGCCAGGCTTGGTGGTCATGTCACCGAGCAGGGACAACAGTAGGCCTTTCCTCCCAAGAGCTCAAGATGGATGGAAAATGCCTTTGCCAACTTTGAAGTGCCACCTAATGCGAGCAGAGAAGTTGGCTTCTCTTCTGCTCTCTGTTCACTGTCTGTCCTCAGGAGAAGGTGAACTTGCCCTTTTGGGGCTCTGTGGTTCTCAGTTCTGGGTCCTTTACAGTTTTCCAGTGCATTGGCCTAACCCCGGCCCTGTAAAGCAGCCATCTTAGAGAGGATTAGGATGGAGTCGGTCTGGGGCAACCTCCCTGCATGCCAGGCATGAGGCCTACTTGATGGGCAGTGAGTGACTGGCTCCTAGAAGTAGAGTCAAGAGACTCAGAAAAGCTTCTTTTTCTGAAGAAGCAAACTGGAGCCCAGCAGAGGGGTTTGCCCGAGCCCCCCAGGTCACGTGTCAGAAGGAGCAAAACTGGATTCAGATCCAGTTTTCCCAAGTTGTCATCACCTTGGCGGTGACATTTTCTACTCTTAGCATGCTTCAGTCTCAGATGTAAGCAGAATAGCCTTCCAGGTGCCTGCTTAATGATTTGAGGAAAATGAAATCAATCCTTGCTTCTGTATCTTATCTATAAGGACCTAGTACCCTAGGAGGATGGTTGTGATCTCATAGCCATTCACTCCAGCCATTTTAATTTTTGATCCCCTTGAGCTTAAACAATCCCTGATACAGAGTAGACAATAAATGTTGATTAAATTCATCTGTCATGTATTGCTTTACCTTTTCAACTAGCAGAGCCCTACAGGAATAGGATTTGATTTAGAAAATATGCATTTTGATTGAGGGAGATAGGGACAGGTAAATAATGGAGCCTGGCAAGGGGAGGAAAGGGAACAGGGGAGGGCACAGTCTAAGGCATTTAGGGGGCCAATTGAAAGTATTGAGCCTCTGGACAATTATACCTCGAGGGAGGAGGATGACACCTTGCTTAAAACCAGTTGTGCCCTTGGGGGGTCAGCCTGGTTCTTCAGACTGGTTCTGCATCTTCCAGTCAGTTCACCAGAAGAAAAGCTGGCCCTTGGTGACTGTGTGGGAGGCTGGCTTGGCTGTGCTGCAGATAGATTTGTTCTTTTAATTTTCTTTTCTGTTGAAGATGGAGGTGTGGTGTGCTAGGAGCCATACAGGTAAACTATGGGTTCTTTAGTATTTACTGTTGATGATTTATTTAAATTATTATAAATCCGTTCTTCATTATAAAGCAACTTTTTCTTTCCTCTTATAGAGAAGTGGGATCAGATTCCTCCCACTTCAATCAGTCTTGATAGTTCTCAGAGATTAAGTATTACAATCAGATTTTAATGTTGGGAGAAATAGAGGCAGTGGGGGAGAGTGGAAAGAATACTGAACTCAGATGCAGAAGTTCTGTTTTTGAATCCTGACTTACTGCCTGTGCGGCCTTTCCTTTTCTGGGTCTTGATTTCTTTATCAACAAAATGAGGTGCCACTGCATCAGAATTTCTTAAACTGTTTTGTGTCCTGAAGCTCTTTTGCCAGTCAGTCTAATGAAACCTCTGAACCCCTTCTCGGAATGTTTTAAACACCTAGCATAAAATAAAATATATAGGATTGCAGAGGAGAACGGTTACATTGAAATAGTTATCAAAGTATATATTTTTAAAATTTATGTATCCCAGGTTAAGAAGCTCAGACGGGCTGGACTGTTGGCTTCTGGCTCTAAATTCAATTTTTAACATTCTTTTTCTTTAGTTCTAGGTTTTTTGAATCGAAGGGAAGAATCTTGAAGTAAATTGGACTCTTTTCAGAAAGAACTAGATACTGAAAGATTCCTTTTTGGAGCTCTGTTTATCAGAAAGGGATTAAAGCTATTGTTATCTTATTCTACTCTTACATTGTTTTTCTAGAAGGTGTTTTGAGTAGCAGAGCTCTAATTTAAGGATGAGAAGCTATGGAAATGATAGGCATTGCTAATAATTTGGCTTCCTATATGCTAATGTGAAGTTGGGCCCTGTATGGTAAAGTGATATTATACTAGATATGCTTCTGGGAAGATATTTAATGCCTGTGTTGTACAACCTATCATTACCCTGGGCCAGAGTTTAGGGAAAGGCAGAGTGGTTTGAAGAGCTTTTATACTGGGTAGTTTTTATTATACAGGAAATACCATTTCTTTCATGTTGATACCTATTTGCATGTCTGGGAAAGTCCTTCATATGAGGAAGCTGGGTGCTCTATTCCAAGACTCGGATATAACAATGAAGGTTCTTGCTAGTTGGTGTCTGGGAGGAAAGCTGAGGCAGGCCCAGCTAAAAATGGTATGATGCACAGCTGCTTTGACATATAAATGCTTCATCCCTAGGTGTCATTCAACAGGAATGTCTTACAGCTGTCTTAAACCTGAGACTGACTTCCTTCCCCATCCCATTAAATATTGGTGTTCTGTATTTGTTAAGAAGCAGAGTCCTAGAAAATGAATAAGGATATTTGAGTTCATGCTCTATTCAGTTAAATTTAATCAACATTATTGAGTATTCATTGAAGACAGGATTATAGAACCTAGATGAATGACAGACACTCTGTCCTTGAGAAGCTTAGTTTAGCTTATTAGGGGATCTAAGAGTCACAGGAATAACTATTAATTTAATTCTCTTCAGTAAACCTTTATTAAATACCTACTGTGTGTATTGTGCTAGTTATCAGGGACACGATATAGTTCTTGCACTTGATTATAATTTAATAGGAAAAATTTGTACATGAAGAAATAGAATATGTAAGATAACATGTGCAAAAAAAAGATCAAAACTACTCTGAAGATATTGTAGAAGTATTGTGGAGTGGTTGCTCTCACTTCAGCTTAGGGCATAAGAGAAAGATTTCACAGAGGAGGTGCCACCTTAGCTGATCCTTGGACAAGATAAAAGATTTGAGCAGGCAGACATGATGATGATGATAATTGTTGTTATTTTGGGTTGTCCATATGGTTGCGGAAAGGCAAACACAACAAAAATGCAAGTTGTAGCAAATGAAAAACAGAAAGTTTGTATAGCTTTAATACTGTGAGCAGCAGAACTCTTGCCAAGAGATTTGACTGAAACTCCAGCCTTTTTGCAAAAATGGAAAGCCATAGTCCAGATAAGATCCCTAATTATTGACTCAAAGACTTCACAATGGCGTATAAACTATTAGCAAAGCAAAGCATGTTGCCAGTTTCCTCTCCATTTTAACATAAACCTGATCCCATTTTTCTTAACGACATCAGATGTAGGCCAGTTACATGTTTATGTCCTTTAAACAAAGTATTCACAGTTTACGTCATGGGAAAAAATTGATAAACACTGACAAGAAAATAGTATTTTAGCTATGGAGCCAGAGGTAGATCCAAAAGGCCCAGGAGTGATAAAGGTCAACTTATCCACTTGATAATAATTAAACAAGCTCCTTGGAAGGGCTATTCAATATATACTTCCTTTGTTGGTCCTCACAAAGCTTCTGACTCAGTTCCTCACTCATAGCTTATTTGAATAATGTAAAGATGGAAGATAGACTCAGTCATAGTGAGAATTCTAGAGTATTTGGTGTCCACATGAAAGATTGTTCTTTAGTGTAAACATTCTTCCAACAGTGCTGTCTGGAACAGTGAACATAAAACATGGCATTTTTCAGGAAGGAAATTTGTACCTATTACTGTTCTTTCTAGCCTTACATTCATGATCATCAGTGCACCTACCATATTAGAGTTGAATCAGACCAACTTCTTAACTGCTTGCTGTATATGAACTGTATCAAGCTATAAAAATGGCTTCCCTGTATAACAAATAGCTCATTCAATCAGATTTATGAGGAATCTTTCTCCAGTGATATCAAACTCCATGTAGAGCTTGAATCTGGAGGTATTATCAAGTCAATGGATAATGGCAAGACCTTATCTGGAAGTCTTATCTGGAAGAGTATAATGATATCAGGAAGAAAAGCTATGACGGAATATTTTAAGAAACTTAATGGAATTCTGTAATGAAAACTGAATAGGAATAATATGTAATTTTTACTTTGAAAATTGTGAAATTGACTTTGACAGATTTGGAAAACAACAAAACTTCCACAGTATTTAAAACAAAGGACCCAGTATACTGTAAGGCAGCTATAGAAAGGTGAGCATGTCCATGCCAAAAAGGAGGAAGATTAATAGCTATTTTTATAGCACATGACAAACAAGTAAAAAACCCTACAGAAATACTTTTGAAACATGCAGACATCATTTCATTGAGCCAGTAGTAGGCTGATCAAAGGTACACACTATTAGATTTGTCAGATATATCCTATAAAGGCTTACTTCTGGAAGGAGCCTATGAAATGACTTAGATCCCAAAGTGGAATCCAAAGGCCTTCACTTGAACTCAGCCAACGATATGTCAACAAAGAAGTGTAGCCCTGGTCACCAGCAGATTTGGTTTAGAAATGGAGGGGTGTGTGAGGACAATTCAGAACCAGGTCCCTGAAATTATAAAAAACATAATTATCCATAAGGAGCTTGGGAGTATGGAGCAATGTAAACTCTGTACAATAACAGTAGAGACTGTGACATAACTACGACCAATAAGTGATCTGGTGACCAGAAGTTAGTTCACTGTCTTTCATGGATTCGAGTGGAGCAGGTCCCTAAACTTCAAGGATGAACCTCAAAGCACTTTGCTGGAATGAAATCACTATCTTAAGTGTTGGCTACAGTTATCAGGATGTAACATTGATCCATAAAAACTTAAGAACAGTATTTTTTTTTAATTGAAGCTTTTTATTTGTATAACATATGTATGGGTAGTTCCCCAACATTGATCTTTACAAAGCTTTCCATTACAAATTTTACCCCCAGTCCCCTCCCCTCCCCTAGATGGCAGGAAGTCCACTACATGTTAATAATGTTGAAATGCTTGACAAGTTGTGCAAGAAAAATCCTATCTACAAGAAAAAAAAAAAAAAAGAGAATCAGAGAAAGGCAACACAATGCAAGCAAATGTCAATAGAGATCATGAAAATGTTACGTTGTGGTCCATATTTCATTTCCCTGTCTCTGGGTGTATATGGTTTTCTTCAGTGAACAATTGGAACTGGTTTGAGACAATTCTTTGTTGCAAAGAGCCATGTCCATCAGAATTGATCATCATGTAATACTGTTGTTGCTGTGTATGATGATCTCCTGATTCTGCTCGTTTCACTCAGCATCAGTTCATGCAAGTCTCTCCAGGCCTCTCTGAAATTGTCCTGCTGGTCGTTTCTTACAGAGCAATAATATTCCATAACATTCATATACCATAATTTATTCAGCCACTCTCCAATTGATGGGCATCCCTTCAGTTTCCAGTTTCTAGCCACTACAAAAAGGGCTGCCACAAACATTCTTGCACATGTAGGGCCCTTTTCCTCCTCTAAGTTCTCTTTGGGATATAGGCCCAGTAGAAACACTGCTGGGTCAAAGGGTATGCACAATTTAACAACTTTTTGAGCATAGCTCCAAATTGCTCTCCAGAATGGTTGGATCCGTTCACAGTTCCACCAACAATGTATTAGTGTCCCAGTTTTCCCACATCCCCTCCAACATTCATCGGTATCTTTTCCTGTCATTTTAGCCAGTCTGACAGGTGTGTAGTGGTACCTCAGAGTTGTCTTAATTTGCACTTCTCTGATCAATAGTGATTTGGAGCAACTTTTCATATGACTAGAGATGGTTTTAATTTCATCATCTGAAAATTGTCTGAAGAACAGTATTTTTAATAGATGTTGCTATTCCAAATGCTCACAGATTCCAAGTTGTGAGGAAGCAAGAGGCTTCAAAATTCAGAGATCTATCAATCAGAAAAACTGAATGTCACATGGGGAACATGTGAGATATATATCAGTGCTATCAACCTGTCTGCAACTGAAGTTGTCCCAAGGATGAGACAACATGAGAGCAACAGGAGATAAGGATGCATCCTAATACTTTTACTCATCTGTGCAAAAGTCTACCGAACATTAAATATAAAAGAAAGATAGACTGAATAATCTTTCTGTCAGTGTCATTGTAAAAATTGAGAAGTTACGAATATTAATGATAACAAATGTAAATAGAACTAAGCATTTTATGGCACTTATTGTGTGCTGGGGAATGTGTGAAGTACATTACAAATGTTATCCCATTTTATTCTTACAATAACCTTGGAAGGTAGATACCATTATTAGCCCCGTTTTTTCTTTTCTTTTCTTTTTTTTTTTTTGGACAGATAAGGAAATTGAGGCAGACAGGTTAAGTGACTTGCTTAGGATCACAGAACTAGAAAATGTTTGAGGCCAGATTTGAACCCTGGTCTTCTTGACTTCAATTCCAGCACTCCTTCCATTGTGCTACCTCCTAGCTGTCCTGAAGCATCATGATGGTGAGGCAGTGAAGACGATGGCAGCATTTTCAGGGAGTAACTAGTACTAAAATTTGACCGAAGCTGTTGTGATATTAGGGGAGCAGGGATGTGCTTCTGAGCGTAATGACAATATGAGTGAAGAGAAGGATGTGAATTTGGAGAAATACTGAGATAGAATTGATGTAATAGCAGCTGATGAAACGGGGTAAGGGGTTGAGGGAAAGGAAATAATTTAAAATGATAGCATTTTTCAATCTGGGAGACATGAAGGATGGTCATGCTGTCCCACTGAGATAGGGTAATTGGGAAGAGAAGCAGGTCTTTGGAAAAAATAATGAGTCCAGTTTTGGACGCATTGAATTAAAATGCCAGTGGAACATTTAGGTGGAAATGTCCAGCAGGCAAATAGAAAATCATTGGCTAGAAGAGATAGGTGGCAGATATATAGATTTGAGTTTCATCTGCATAGAATTGATCATTGAAGCCTTAGGCCTGTGACTTGTTTAACATTCTAGCCCCAGCCTTCCCTTTTCTCATTATTCTGCATTATCCACTTACATGCATTCTGTGGTCCAGCCAATCTGGTTGTTTTCCTATTCTGTACACTCTCTACTACATCTCCAACCTTAGTGCTTTTGTATAGTCTGCCCTCCATGACAGGGATACACTTCTTTCCCACCTCTGCCTCTTTGCTTCACTCAGTTCCTTCAGCGTTCATATCCGATGCTACCTCCAAGAGGCTTTCCTAGATGCCCTCCATGGTAGCAGCTCCTTTCCCCCCTTAAAAAATTACTTTGCATTTATTTTGTATTCATTTATATGTCTATGTCTGCCTTCCTTTTTAGAATATGAACTCCTTGAAGAAACACTCTTAATTGATTTTTGTTTTTGTATCCCCAGCACCTAGTATGTGGCAGGTACTTTATAAGTCCTCTTTGATTGGTTCATTTATGACCTTAGCCCTTCCATGACTATCACTTTCCTTATCGGTAAAATAAGCTAGTTGAACTAGATGATGTCTGAGGTCATTTCCAGCTCTGAATCCTATGATACGCTTTTGAATGACAGTTCATCCTGTATTTTGGATTCTTTTCCTGTAAGTGCATTATTTTGCACTTGTGCACATGGAAACGTGTCTGCCTCTTTCCTGCCCACTCTCCCAGCTTTGAAAGCTCTTCCTTCATTTTATCCCATCTGCTTGATTTTCTTTCACCCAGAAGAGTTTTCATGCCATCTGCAGAATTGGAGATTTCACTGTGTGTTCCTTCCTCTACTTGAAGAAATGTTAAATTACTTACAAAAATGGTAAATAATGCCAGTCCTAGTCCTGCCATCTTAGGAAGCTCATCATTTATCGTTTCTGTGGCAGTAGTGACTGTCATAAGTACCTATTTATCGTTATCTTTTACTTCCTTTTTCTGAATCAGTTCCCTATCTAAGACTCCCAATCTTTCAGTCTCTTGGTGATTCAGTTTTGGGGTGGATATGTATTTGTTGGAAGGCTTAAATGCAGTGGATTGATTACATTCACTGGTTTCCCTTCATCCATATACTAACCTATTCTCTTGAAGTACTTTAGTGTACCAGATCCAGGTTAAAATATCATTGGGAAATATTTAACAAAAGAAATAAAAATACAACAATGTCCTGATAGGATATTATCATACAGGATTATTTATTTCTCTTCTGCTGTCTCTAAACACACATATAACTGGATCAATCACAGGACTGCATTAGTTAATGTACTTGAAAAAAGCAGACAAACCATTCTATAATTTAATTGGCCAAACCAGTTATGGGTTCACAAACAACTGGAGTCCAGTTGGTGGATTATTTTATGTTAGAATAATGTAGCTGGAAATTACACTAAAAGTTTTCATGGAAAAAAAATTATATGTATGTGCATACACAGAGCTTCAGAGAAAATAAAATTCCAGTTAAGTTCAGTAATTTTAATATGGAATCATATTATTTCTAAAAGATTCTTTTAAGCAAAATCATATTCTTAATGTATTTCTATACATGTATACCTACACATAGACAGTTAGGTAGAACAATATACAGAGCACTGGCCCTGGAGTCAGAAAATCATGACTTTAAATCCAACCTCAGGCATTTATTGGCTCTGAGACCCTGGACAAGTCAATTGAATGCTATTTGCCTCTTCTTCTGTGAAATGGAGAGAATGATAACACCTTCTCTGGGTTGTTGTGAGAATCAAATGACAGTGATTTTGGAGTATGTAGCATAATGTCTGGCATATGGTAGATGCCATATAAGTGTTAATTAGCAATTATTATATTGTGTGTGTTTGTGTATGTGAAATCTAAGTTCAAATCCAGCTTTTAACAACTTGCCAACTGTGTGACCTTGAAGAAATCCTGTAACCTTTATCTGCCTCAGTTACCTTAGCTATAAATTGGGGACAATAGGGCCCACTTCACAAGGTTGCTGTGAGGATCAGATGGGATATTTTCACAGTGCTTTGCATATGATGGAAGCATAATAAATGTTTGTTCCTTTAACACCTCAACTCTTTGAGCCAGTCAGCAAAAGCTGAGTTCAAATCCAGCCTCAGACATTTACTAGCTGTGTGACCCTAAATCTACTGGATCTAGAATCATAGATGGACTCCAGTTCGAAGTTCACCTATGTGACCTTGAGCAAATCACTTTAATTTCCTGATTCTCAGATTTTTCAGCTGCACAATGGAAGGAGTCTGACTTAGATGCTGTCTAAAGTCCCTTCCAGTTCAATAACTACGATGCTATCTGTGCAAAGCCCATTGGAAATGTCAGATTACAGGTTTTGTTCAGCAGTTATCCAGGAGGATGTAAAGAACATCATGTATTATAACAATGAATTAGAATTTTTAAAAAATATATTATTTGGCAACTTGCAATTGAATCTGCTCATTCATCTGCTCTGCTTAGAAATTGAACACAGAAAAGCTTGATTAAATGGAATCCACCTCCTTGGAATCCTCAAATAACCAGACTTTTTGGGGGGGGGCATTCTGCTTTTATGGAGGAAATGAACAATAAATGATAGATTTGTCAGTATCATGGATTTATTTTTTAAAGGTGACTTACAGGGTGGTCAATTTAAATCCCTATACATTATGTATCTCCAGTATTCTGTTCAGTAAAAAGTAATCCTTAAAATGATATTCCCAAGCCTGTCAAAGTCCTGAATTGACAAGATAGAAACTCTTTAGTGGCAAGGACTGTTTTCACTTTTGTATCCTTACCAGTTAGCATACTGACTGGTATAAAAGAAGTAGTTCATTGATTGATTGATTAGAACTTAGTGAATCCTCAGCTAACTCCAAATTTCAGGTAAACAAGAGAACTCTTTCCCCAAACATTGAGATATTGAAGTTTTCTCAAGCAGCTTTTCCTTTAGAAGCAGAAGGAGATGGGACAGAAACAACAAACATTTCTAATACTTTGCTAATCTCTGCAGATACAAAGAAAGGCCCCCTGCACCAGTCAGGAAGTGTACCAGTCACTAATTGGCCTAGTTGTACCACCAGTTGGCAGGGGGGTTTAGCCTACTCCTGGAGGCTCACCCATCCTGGTGCTGGCCTACTCAGTAGGGGCATCTTATCAACTTTAAGTCCACTGTGCCTCCGATCTCTGGAGCCCCCAAAAGCCCATCAGCCTTTGTTTCCCTAAGGAGCTAGGCTTACAGGATGTCCCACTAAGCAGAGTTGTACCTCCCATTCTAATTGGGTAGGCAGCATGCAAACAGATATAGATATGTACATATGTACAAGATATAGAGAGTATAAATGAGAAATAATTAACAAAAAAGAAGGGGAAAGTTTCTTATAGGTAGTAGAGTTTTAGCTGGGACTTTCAAGGAAGCCAGAGGATAGAAATAAGTTCCAGACATGGGGGACAACTAGTGAAAAGTGAGAGGAAGTAGTGAGAGGAAGGGAAAAGAATAAGCATTTATATAAAGACTACTTTTGCTGAGCATTACTCTGAACACTAAACGTCGTAGAGTGATAGTGTCTTCTTGGGAGGAACAACAAGGAGGATATTATTGCTGGTTCATAGAAGTATATGGATGGCAGGAAAAACTTAGAAAAGAAAGAAAGGGGACAGCTTATTAAGATCATTAAAGGTTTTAAAAGCCAAAGGGTTTTATATTTGAACCTGGAAGTAATAGAGAGTTAGTAGAGATGATTAAATGGGCTAATATGGTAGACTTGTGTTTTAGAAAAATGAGAGCTGAGTGGAGAAAGGATTATAGAGGGGAGAAACTTGAAGAAGAGAGACCAGCCAGCTGATTATTACAACAATCCATGTTTGAGCGATGGCAGTATCATAGAAGAGAAGTAAAAATATCCATGAAGTATTATAAAGGTAGATTTGTTGACCTGACTTCAAATTAGCTTGAGAGAGAGAGAGAGAGAGAGAGAGAGAGAGAGAGAGAGAGAGAGA
>JAJPUD010000430.1:291901-407623 GCA_023553655.1 Myrmecobius fasciatus | reverse complement strand
GAGAGAGAGAGAGAGAGAGAGAGAGAGAGAGAGAGAGAGAGAGAGAAAGAAAACACAGTCAAGGCTGATACCTAGATTTCAGTGCAGGAAACTGCAAGAGTCGTGTTGCCTGCCATAGTGACAAGGAAAATAAAAAGAGGAAGATTTTGGGGGAAGGACAATGAGTTCAGTTTTGCATATGTTGAGTTTAAAATGTCTATGAGTCAGTTAGAAATGCCCAGTGGATAGCTGACTATGCCAGATAAGATCAGAGAGGTTATGGCTAGATAAATAAATCTGAGAATCATGTGCAAAGAGATGATGATTGAATGAATGGGATCTGGTGAGATCACCAAATAAATAGAAGATTGTATCCAGAACCAACACCCAGGGATTGAATGAGGATCCAGCTGGGGAGACTAAGAAGGAACAGTCAGCAAGGTAGGAGGAGACTGGTGAGAGTGGGGTCATAAAAACCAAGAGAGAACAGAATATAACAGCATTAAAGGTTGCCAAGAGGTCCAGAAGGATGAGGGTTAAGAACCATTAGATTTGGTAAAGGAGGAGCAGCTAGGTGGCGCAGTGAGTAGAACACTGGCCCTGCAGTCAGGGAGACTGTGTTCAAGTCCAGCCTTAAGTCTTCCTAGCTGTGCGACCCTGGGCAAGCCACTTAACTCCAGTTGCCTTATCCAGAATAAATAAATAAATAAGATTTGGTAACTTTGGACAAAGCCGTTTCAGTACTTGAATTCAGCATCATCGAGCTCCTGGCCGATCCATTAACAAGAAACTCCTTCTCTGGCTCCAGCATTCTCTCTGGCTCTCCTCCATGCCTGGAATGCTCTCACTCCTCCTCCATTTTGACTACTGACCTCCCTGGCTTCCTCTCACGTTCTACAGGAAACCTCCCCCCCCCCCCCCTTCATTCCAGTGTATTCCTCTGTTAATTATTTCTCATCTGTCCTCTCACATATCTGTTTGCATGTTGTCTCTCCCATTAGATCATAGGCTCCTTGCAGGCAAGGATTCTCTTTTGCTTTTTTTTTTTGTACCTCCCAACACTCTGACACAGAGTGGTGCTTAATAAATATTTACTGACTGATTTTAGGTACCTGAGAAACCTGCAGTAGGCCAAGGAGAAACCGGAAGGGACTGGGGATGATAGAAGAGGTAGTCTTCTGGATGGAATGGAATCACGTGGGCATATCAAGGGATTTGCTTAGTTGAGGGTTTTTAAATCACTACTATATATGTTCTTTCCTTCCTTACTGCCCCTCCTCCCACACTTGTTAGATTTTTTTTTTTTTTCAAATGGGGAAGAATGTACTTAAATCATGCCCCCTTTTCCTGTATTCCCTCTTGGGGAATTTTAGTCTTTTTTTCCCTCCTGGATCAAATGTTGTCTCTGTGTGCCCCCCTCATACCTTGAATAATCTCCCAGTTAGCAATCATTCAAACTCAGTTCTTGTCTTGAATGAAATCCACCAGATCTACAAGTTCAATCTCAGTGAAAATGTTTTTTCTCATTTTGTTAAATTTGTTATGGTCCAATATTCAATCCTAAGATCCTTCTAATCTGTATTTATTATTGTATTATAAGCCGTTATGTTTGTTTCCAGTGCTGTGTAATTTATTCCTATGCCCAGACATACACACATAAGGAAATACTTTTGTGCATGGAAAATGCTCGCGTATGGCGTGCACTCTCTCTTGTGTTTCTTTGTCTCTGTCTCTCTGTTTCTCTCACTGTCTCTGTTTCTCTGTCTTTGTCTCTCTCTCCATCTCTATTTCTGTCTCTTTCTGTCTGTCTCTGTGTCTCTGTTTGTTTCTGTCTCTCCCTCTCTGTCTCTCCCTCGCTCTTCCCTTTCTCTCTCCCCCTTCTCTCTCCAGACTGCCATTCTGGAGCAGGCCCCTCTGTGTGTTGGAGTTGGAGATGTCAGCCTGCCAGGAGGAGGAGGGGGCGGGGGAGGAGGAGGAGGAGGTGGGGCCCTGCTCTGATTAATTACCTTAGGCATTCGGGGGTGGGGCTTCCTTCAGCCATCTGCCTGAGATATGGGAGGGAGCTGGAGAAAGAAGGAGGGGGAGAGATTGCCAGAGAGGAAGAGAAAAGAAAGGAAGAAACACTAGCGAGAAAAAGAAAGGAAAGCGGAATAAAGGGATAGAAACTACCCAGCCTCACGCATCCAAGCTGGGGGGGGAGGGGGTGGGGGGGCCACAGGAAAATCCGAGGTGGTGCTCGGCGCCTGCCCCGGCTGCTCGGGAGGCTTGTTTTCTTCCTGGTCCTCTGCCCCGTTTGGTTTATGGAGAAAAAGAAAATGGTAACTCAGGTAAGCCCTGCTTCCTCCTGGAGCGGCTGGCTCCCTCTCGCCCTGTCCGATAGGCGTGGGGGGCCCTATGGAGGGGAGGGCAGTGGGTGGAGGCTGCTGCTAGTTTTCTCCCCTCTTCCATGAGGCTACTTTGGGCGGACCAAGCTGCAGAGAGAGAGAGAGAGAGAGAGAGAGAGAGAGAGAGAGAGAGAGAGAGTGTGTGTGTTGGTCATGAGTGCATGTGCACATTTGTGTGTGTGTGTGCGCACACACACACAGGCGCGTGCATCCATCTTTCTCCCCCTTCCCTCTGCTCCATAGCAGATTCCTGTTTCCTGTGCTGTGCAGCTGCAGCTCAGGAAAGACCCTGTGGGGATTTGTCTACCTCTTTGTCTTGGTTCTGAGAGGGAGGGAGAGCGGGACTGCAGAGGTATGGAGGGATTCTTGGAGGCTGCCGGGAGCCGGGAAAAGGGAGAGATTGCATTGCCAGAATCACGGTGGAATTTGCATGCTGGGGAAATCAGATTGTGTGGAGTGGAATTATGCTGCTGCCTTCCCTCAGAGCAGCCTAGTGAAAGGCAGGCTTGGAGAGGAATCGGTTTCATTTTCATAATACTGTTACGGGCTAAATGTCTTAATAGGCGCTGCTGGGATCACCTAGGTGTAGCCAGGCCCCACAGCCTTCCTTCCCTAACCTGGGAACAGGTGTTCACGTCTCTGTGACAATCACATCGGCGGTAGAAGGCGTGCAGAGACATGGAAGAAGCCCCGCTGGCCCCCAGCCTCTGCCAGCTTGTTGTAAGCCGGAATTTGAACGGAGCATCCCGGACAGACGGACACCAAACTGAAATGCACCTCTGCCGCCCTCCCTGCTCCGGGGCAGCCCTGCCTCCCGTTCTTCGGCCGGCACCCTAAAGTCCAGTCCAGTCCTTTTTCTTTCATTCTATAGAATTTTAGCAGTGGCTTGTGCTTTATTAGGGAGGAAATCATTTGCAGCCTAAATGAGAGACAGATGGCATTTAGTGCCTGTTTCGGCACAGGTTTCCTATCCAGCTTCTGCTTTGTAGGAAAATTTCACCGTTAGACAATACTCGCCTTTTAAGGAGATCACTGTGTTTTGGGGTATTCCTTTCTGTCTTTCTCTTTCCCCCTCTTCTCCAAGTCACCACCGGAGGGCGAGGGGGGGGGAGCAGGAATGGTGGAGGGAGGATATAGCCTGGTAGTTGTAGGGGCTGGAATCCTGTTCCGTTAAATGTTATATAATGCCCTGCAGTGCTGTTTGGAAAGAGAAAACCTTTGGGGAATAGTCTCAGCATGGAAAGGAGAGCCCTTGGAATATGTTAATCTTCCTTAGACACATCCCCTTTTCTTGAATCTAATTCATTCTGGTTAAGTGCTACCTTTTAAAATCCCCCCACAAAAGAGGAGACCTATTTTTGAATACTCTGTTGCTGGAAAATGTACTACCTGCCTAACACTGGAGCCTCATTTAATTTTCATTAGCTGTCTTCATGGTAGATATGGTAACAGCCTTCTCCTTTCTCAGGTATTACTGAAGGCTCCCTAACTCTGAGGTAGCTTTCATTCCTTAGGACTTTTCATCCAAACTAAGAGGTGTATACAGACACACACACACACACACACACACACACACACCTCATACTGTAGAATAGCATGTATGCTTGTATAGGCCTTAGTTAGAACAATGTCTGTAGTAGATTATGACTCTATCAGTGAGCTTAAAAAAAAAACAAACAAAAAAAGAAAACACAACACACCACCAAAGATGGGGAGTGAAGGCAGAGGAGACAAGTGGAACCCAAAAAGGGTCTTCGTTGAGGATTTCTTAACTTTTTTTTTTGTATGGTGGGCAGATTTGGCTGGCTGGAGGTCTTTTCTGGACCCCTTCCCAGAATGCAGGATTACAAAAGAAGCATGGGCTCCAGGTTAGGAGCCTCTACTTTAAAGAATTCCAGTGACTCTAGGTTTCTCTGGACCCTGGTTAGAGAACAGACTGAAACTTTGCTCATCCCTAATTTATGCATTGGAAATGACAAGCTGGTGGCTCCTGTGCCTTAGTTGACCTTGAAGCAGGAACATGTTAGTATTTGTGTTTTGTGTGTATGCATAGTTTATGCGCGGTTTTACAGTCTACACAAGATGGGCCAAATGTAGATTCTTCTTCCTTGTAGGAGGTACCCTTCTTGGGGACCGGAGGTCATGCACAGATCCTGGCCTGCCAGACCCAGGGCAGGGGATTTGTGCTGTCCAGTTAAGGATTGTCATTGTGTCCACTGGGGTCTTGTGTGGCCTGGTGTTTTTCATTCTCAAGATAGAGTTTTACTGCGTAGTCAGGCTAAACCTTTGCATTTACAGATTCTGTGATTTTAGGAGTCCCTCATTTCCCCAAGTTTCTCAATGGAAGAAGGGATTCAAATAGATTTCCACAGTATATAGTATAGTTCTTTGGCTTGTAATAGGGTGGCTGTGGTCTCATGCTAAGCCAGCAGCGAACAAGGCCTGTTCTTTTTAACTGACGACTGTCCCATAATTTCTTATGACTATACAGTACTTTCCAATAATGTGTGGTTTTTAACATTACTTTCTCAGTATTGGGGGGCTATGGGACATGGGACATAATGAGTAATGTCAGACTCATTTGCTCATTTTGTCGAGCTCCTTCTCCTTCCCCCACTTCCCCTTTAATATGATTAAAGAATGACTTTCTGGAGGGTGGAAAGAGATAGTCAGTGTAGGTGATCTAAAAACAAAAGATCGATAAATATATTTAAGAAATGATCACTGAATGGAAAAGGTTATCTGAGCTTACCTGGCAGGACAGATGTCTGACCCCTGGCAGTTTCAATGTGACTTTGGGGTTAAGTTTTCTGTTGATTGTATAGTCACAGAATGTCAGAGCTGGGAACCTTAGAGATCATCAGTCACCTCATCTTCTTCCATCTGGTAAGTTCTATAGGAAGCATTTCCCCCTTCCCCTTTTCTAATTCTGAAAATGCAAACCATATCAAACCTCCTCAGGTCTTTCAGAAGGATGAGCAAGAGCAAAAGGTCTTCTCATAGCTGAGTTAAAGTAAAAATAGAAAATACAAAATAGTTAATGAGAACTTGAGCTCTGATCCATTAGTGGAAAATGCCCTGACCTCATCTCCTTGATCCCAAATCAGTGAAAATGAATGAGAAGCCTGGCTCCGTGTGGTGTGTGCTAATTGCAGATAAAAGGGAGAGTGCTGGGCAGAAAGGAAAAAATATATACAGGATGTGTTATGGATTTTTTTTGTTTTTTTCTGTCCTCTAATGGAGAGTGAGCTCGCTGGTTTCTGTGGAACACAAAGCCCTCCCTTTCTTGGACAGTCTAGTGCCGTGCTGGCATTTTCTTAGGAATCTGTTTCCCATCAGGACTGGTGGGGAGAGGGGGGAGGGGAGAAGGTGTTCCGAATATGAGAATGGACAAGGGGTTGCTGTCTCTTTAAGCAGCTGGCTGAGGAAGTCCATGTGGTGGGAGGCAGCTCTGGAGTGTGCGCTTTTGTGAGGAATCGCCGGGTCCATTGTTCCCTCCGTCCCCTTAGGAGCTGGCAGGGCTCAGGTTTTTCACCTGAACAGCCGCCCTTCCCTCTTCCCTCTTCCAGCCTGGTAGTGGAAAGCAAAGACCCCTCCCCACTTATTTCCTGTCTCCTCCCATCTCTCCTCCATTTTTGTTTGGTTAGAAATTAGGAGTGGTATGCTGTGAGGCTCTCCTTATCCTTTCAGGTTCCTGGCATCCTCCCTTCCATTGGTTCTGGGGCTCCTCCAGTGCTCCGAGCAGTCTCCATTTTGTGTCCCTGCCTCCAAAGTGATCCCAGGCCTCCTCTCTTTTCTCTGGAGCCCGCCTCCCTTGGCCCCCTCCTCTTGGAAGCTGCAGTCAGCTCCGTTTATCTTGGCATTGCTGCCCAGGCCTGGGGAAGGTGGTGGAGTTTGTGGGCTGGAGACAAATTTATGTCCTTTATGATGCAGCCTCACTTTTTCCAGAAATTCTGTTTCTTTTTGTATTCTCCTCCACTGCCCCACATCTTCTGGGATAACCATTTCTTTGCCGGGGACTTAAAAACAGCTTCTGCTGAAGGTCCTGAAGAGAAGTTCAGAATTCCACATATGGCGAACTGATTAACTCAATCTTTCTTCCACTCATTAAAGATTTCTCTCTCTCCCATTCCCTGTGCCTTTCCTTTATCTCTTCTGCACTTACAGTAGAGAACAGGTAAACTGGGAACCCCTTTTGCAACTATTGTTCACATTTGGGGTGGATCCCATTCTGTTCCATCCCATCTCCAACAAATGGCCCTCTCCAGCATCCCCACTCTCTCATTTGTCAATTTGGCTGTTTCCCTACTGCTTAGGAAGCTCTCCGTGGCTCCCCCGTGCCCTGCTTGATCTGGCCATCCTGCGAACTGTAGTCCCTTCTCTCTCCTGCCTTTGGTGGCCAGACTGCTCAAAAAGGTCATCTGATTCTCCTCTTAGCTTTCGGTAGCCGGCCTCCCGAGTCTCTCCAGAACCGTGAGTGATCTCTCACTGTCACATCTTATGGCCCTCTCTCAGTATTCACCCTTCATGACCTCTTCTGACTTTGAGCTCTTCCATCCTTCTTTTCCTTCTTTTGGTTTTCAGGACTCCCCTCTCTCCTGCTTCCTCTCTCTGGCCGATGCTCCATTTTCTGGGCCGGATCTCCAGGTCAGACTGCAACTGTGGGTGTCCCAGAGGCCTTTGTCCTAGGCCCTCCTCTCTACTCCTGCTAGGCTGTTTTACTTGGTGATCTCATTAGTTCCCATGGATTCAATTATCATCTCTGTGCTGATGATTTTCAGATCTCTTTATCTAGCCCTAACCTCTCTGTTGACCTCCAGTCTCATATCCAGCTGCCTAATAGACATTTTGAACTCAATGTAACTAAAATTGAGCTCAGACTCTCCCCCTGCCAACTCCCTCCTTCCATAATTTTTTCTTACTGTTAGGGGCCCCACCATTCCATTCCCCCAGACTCCAAACTTATCTGTCACCCTCCATTCCTCATTCTTGCCCAACCCTCCTTACCCCCTGCTATCAGTCAAGCTGTTGACAAGACCTTTTGGTTTTACCTTTGTAACTTCTCTTGCATATTCACTTCTTCTCTCCTGATAGTTCCTCCTCCCATATACAGGCACTCATTACCTTACGATGCCCGCTGTTTGGTCTCCCTGCCATGGCCCTTTCATTCTAGACCATCCTCCACTCAGCCAACAAAGCCATTTCTTAAAGTACACATCTGTACAAATCAGCTGCATTCTCAACAAACTATCATCTCCCGAATCAAATAGAAACCCTCCATAGCCTAGAATTACAGCACCTTCAACCCCCTCTCCACGGCCCTCCTCTTTAAATTCCTCCAACAAGATAGTAGATCTATTGGCTCCAGGCATTTTCACTGGCTGTCCCCCATTCCCGGAATGCTCTCCTTTCTCATCTCTTGCCCCATGGCTTCCTTCAAGTCCCAACTAACATTTTACCCTCTACAGGAACCCTCTCACAATCCCTTCTCATTCTCATGCCTTTTCTCTGTTGATGATTTCCTTTTCATGCTGTTTGGAGCTTGTTAGTATGCAGTTGTTTGCCTGTTATTTTCCCCATATTGTGCACTCCTCCAGGGCAGGGGCTGTCTTGACTTACTTTGTATCCTCAGTGCTTTAGCAGAGTTACCTGGAACATAGTAGGTACCTATTAAAATTTTATGGACTGACTTCAGAAAAGTTTGATGATATTGAGGACAATATCTGCCCTTCTTTCTAGTCACTGGACATGACTAAAGTTTTTAATCTTAGTTCTCTCCTTTCCCTTTCCTTGAATAACTGCCATGTCCAGAGTTTCATTTGTGAAAGGTAAGTCCATCGCTGTTTTGATGAGCAGCTTTCCTGTAGAGAATGCTCCCTTAGCTTTCTTTTATGAAATGCTTTAGGCCCTTCTTGGACACTGCTTTTTCAATCAACAGATTGATTTGAGGAGAGAGACCAGAAGGCCTGATTTTTCTCATTGAGTTCTTCTCTTTCCTATCCTTTTGCAAATATTCTCTTGCTATTGGAAGCGTTCCACCCCATCCCTTCTCTCAGAATCTTAGAGCCGAGCAGTTTTTGAGCTCCCCTTGCCATCTACCCTTTCTCCACATTCTGAACCCATCATTTCTTTGCTCTTTGTTCTCCCAAAGCTACTTTCTATCATATCTCGATCTTCTGGGTCTCATTTTCTTCATTTTTAAGTGGGACACTGATACAATCTAGATAATTTAGTAATACATTAATATCTTACTGTAATAAATACTTTCTGACTCTTATAATCAGTAATTATTTTGATTATAGTAACTTTGTCTATTGCCTCACTAGTCAATAATGTTATTCTTGCCATTGTACTTCAGTGGGTCCGTTTTTCCAGATCCTTACTTGGACTTCCATTGCCATCTAGAAGAGGGATTCTTGGGGTCTATGAAATTTCAAAAATATATCTATTCAATAAATTGTCTTTCTTTATATGATCCAATAGGTTTTATTTTATACATCTAAAAACATTCTGAAAGAAGGTTCATTGACTTCATCATACCTTCTGTCAGAGGGTAGCCTGATTTTCTTTTTAAAAAGTGAAGAATCCTAAAACTAGAAACATAGGCTTATAGAATCCTAGAGTTAGAAAAGATATTAGAGGTAATTTAACATGGTTTCTTATATTTGACATTTGCGTGTAAGCTTTTAGTAACTGAAGCAGCTCCTTTCATTTTGAGATTTTCTGCTAAAAAGTTTTTTTTTTTTTTTACATTCAGTTGAAATACATCATTCTGTAGCTTTTTCTTTTTGTTCCTAGCTTTGCCTTTTGCATTCACAAAATTGAAAGAGCATAAAACAATCCTTTACATATCAGAAAAGAGCTGTCCAGGTCTCCCCGAGTCTTCTCTGTTTTAATATGTTTTCAATTCTATCAGCCATTCTTCATGTAATGTGGTTTCGAGAACTCTTAGTTCCGTAAATATATTAATAGTGAAAAAGAATAATTTCTGTAAACTAATTACACTGAGCAAAGATTGTTTATCATTCAGTATATACCAGATCAATTCTGTTTTACAATATTAAATTTTCTTCATGTATGTTCAATTTTCAAAGGTAGTCATTGCTTATATGGTTGTCCACGTCCAGCTTTTAGAAAATCAAAGGAAACAGACTCCTTAACTCTGTCTAATGATTTTCTCTGGTTCTATAGGGGATATGTAATGGGAGTCCCTGAATCTATGGGAAACCAAGAGACAGGGATCTGTGACTCTAACCTTATAATATATGAGTAGAATCGTGATTTCCTCAATGTTAACATTCCCTCCAACATGGCAGGTTGCAATACATCCATGCCTGCCCATACCAGGAGTAAAATGAACATGATATTTAAACGTCAAATACTCTAATGAAGTTAATAATTGTACCAAAAATTAGTTCTGAATTATGAATTAGCAACTTTTGTTGTCTTTATTTTTTAATTTAATTTTTTCCAATGCACAAAAATATTTTTTCTCTTTACCTCTTCTCCTGTCCTTGAAAAAGGAAAGAAAACCAAATACTTGTAAAAAATATGGGCGATCACACAAAACATTCACAGGTTGGCCATAAAAAATGTGTTATGTTTCATGGTTTCGTGTGGTGTGCATTAGCCATGCCAGTCTCTCTATCTGCCTGTTTTTAGTGTTTGTGCTGTTGA
This sequence comes from Myrmecobius fasciatus, assembly GCA_023553655.1. Classification (NCBI taxonomy): domain Eukaryota; kingdom Metazoa; phylum Chordata; class Mammalia; order Dasyuromorphia; family Myrmecobiidae; genus Myrmecobius; species Myrmecobius fasciatus. Next base: position 397,583 of record JAJPUD010000430.1, on the reverse strand, counting down.
AGTAAACTCTCATTCTTCTTTATATCTATATCCTTTTGGACCTCTGCATTCATTTTACACTCATTTTTGTAACGTTCCAGACAGTCCCTTTATGTATTCAGTCAGCCAACATTTATTAAAGACCTGTAATGTGCTAGGCATTATGCAAAGCGCTGAAAGAAATGTAGAAATAACTTTAATTCTCATCAGGTTTCTAGTTGAAAGGACTTTAGTATATAACCTCGGAGGCTCTGAAAGGGCATGTGAACTTGCCCAGGTCACACTTATAGGAATTAGAAGTCAGGATTGGAAACCAAGCCCTCTGACTTCCAAACTGGTTTTCTTTCTACACTTAATATTTAGCCTATTATCTTTAGGTAACAAGCCACTTCTTGTAGTTAAATTCTGCATCCCTGAGAAAAATGTCTACATTTTGAATGTATTTTAATGGTTGCTTTGGTGCATCTTGCTACTTGATTTTTTTGCCCCCCCTGGAATTGACTGTATTAGATTTGTAACAAAGGGCACAATAATTATTAAGCACTTTTCTTATGGACATGAGGGCTTTTCTGGATGATTGTGACCAAGAGACAGTGGTTTTGATATCTCTGATCTAGATCCCTGGGCAAAATGTGTATTTCCTTGCCATTTTACAATTAAACTTATTCAGACAAGTTTTTATTAATTCATTCTTTAAATATAATCAAGACATACATACTCAGTTTTCTAGGAGTACTTAGTTCACTGTCTTTTGGAGAAACTGTTATTAGAGAATATTAGAGAATCTGGTTACCTTTCTTATAATTGCCATTTGCATGTCCATATCTTCCATAAGATTCCAATTGTTTATTCACAAAATACAGAAATAAAACCCATTAGCTAAGCTTCTTTCAGCCCTCCTTTCTTGAGACTATTCACTATTCCTTTGGCTATCTAAACAAACACTAATAAAGTGATCAATAAATATATCAGATACCCACTCTAATATAATAACCCTCCTACTTTCATTTTTGTTTAATTTTTAAAAATTTAACACGCATCTATATTCTCTTCCCCAGTTGAACAAAAAAAAAGAAAAAGAAAAAGAAAGAAAATCCTTTCGATAAAAATGTAAAGTCAAGCAAAGCAAATTCCCACATTGGCCATGTCCAGAATATTTTCGGGCAGTAAGGGAAGTTTTTATAGACAAAATCCAGACCTGTGGCCACATAAAAATCCTTAAATGCGTGCTGAATGATTGATTATTGGGAATGATATTCAGGGAATTCTTCCAACTTGTATTAGATCCTAGATCTCAACTATGGGTCATGACCCTATATGGGGGTCTCGTAACAACATGGGAGTCGCAAAATTATAATTTTTTAAAGTTTGATTTGTATACCTATTTTAGATACCTGTATGTCTAGTCACATAAAAATTTCTTGGGTAAAAAGGGGTCATGAGTGGAAAAAGTTTACAAAACCCTGGACTGGATAATTTTTGAGGTCCTTTCCAGCTTTGAGATTCTATACTTATCTGATTATTTCAACGGGATTTGAGCTTGAAAGATGGGTCAGATTCTAGCACCAAGAGATTAAAGAGAAGGATCTTTCTGTTAATAGGAATCATATATGCCAAGGGCTTTGAAAAGAACCTTGGTTTTACCTTAACAGGCTTTCAAGAAGAGAAGTAAAATAAGGATACAATGCTTAAAAAAAAAAAAAAAGTTATTGTAAAATCTTGGCATACATGTGGAAGATAATGCGCTAGACACTTTCTCCATAGTCCACTTTTGAAGATAAGGGCCTACTATGACATTCTTATAGAAATTAATCTCTCTGACTCAAAAAAAAATAGAGAGCTTTCTTAAAATTGGGATCAATTTTAATCCATACTAGTCGATTTGGATATGAAGTAAATGTTAGAGAATGAACATCTTTTCATAGTTAGTAGGTAGGTAAGCACCGACAGTGTTTTAAAAATCAAAGTAATTTATTTTCTTTCCCTCTTCTGCATCTTACTTTTCAGTTTTTATAGTATGCTTAAAAAAAAAAAAAAGAACAGAGGTAACCAATATGTTCTTTCAAGGATAGTTAAAAATTATATAGAAATTTCCAATATAATTTGAAGGGCATTCATTTCATTATTTTCATTGTTTGTATGATTCTCAAAATTTAGAAACTAGTGTGCTATTTTGTTTGTTTTTTTTTTTTAACTTTAGTGACTCTCCTTATGAATAAGAATACTTTGAATTTATGGTCAGACCTTTCATCTGCAGTTCCTAATGTGCATCTCTGTTATTTTTCCATCTAGTTTCTATCTGCCTGTTCTTGTTTTTCAAAAAACAAAAACAAGTTAAATTAGTAGATACATCTATCAATCACTCTGTTAACTTTAAGTTTCATATTTCAATTTCAGTTGCCATATTTTTAGTTGATGTAAGTTCTGAAAGTTATAGTTTTATTTGGTGGCTGATGACAGTGTTTTCACATTTTAGAATGATCTACTAATCTTTTCTTCAGAACAGTAAACCAAGGGATAGGGAGACTGACCTGTGTTCCCCAGGGTCACAGTGAAGAAACAGAAAATAACGCTCTGGGTGGTAGGGCGTCCAACTTTCCTCTTTTCACCACTTATTTATGTCCTCAGGGATGGCTCTAGATTGTTGATAAATATTTCAAAGAGCACAAAGTTTGTAATATAAAATAGATTTTATGCTATGGTTGAATAGTTAGGAGGATGTCTGGCCATGCTGCCTTTCTCTAAATTTTTATCAGAATTGGGCGTGTTTGATATATATACATGAGGTGCAGTTACATCTGTTGAGGGACATATGGATAAATAATCTATCACCATTTTAGTTTCATTTTCAGTGACCGACTGGATCAAAATATGAATGTCTAAACTTATTTTTCTTTGTTTTAGAATTCTCTAGAGATACAGGTGGTTTTTTTGTTTGTGGGTTTTTTTTTTGTGTTTTTTTTTTTTTTTTTGATTTGTTCTTTCCCTTTTGTACTACCTATGATTTGAATGAAAACAACTGCAATATGAAATATATGTTGAGGACTAGATTTTTCCAGTTTGCTATCTCTTTAAGATAATTCTCCCTTTGCCTGGTAAGCGAAAAATTGGACAGCAAAAGGACAGGAAATTAATTCATTTCAGTAGGAAGAAATCCAAAGCCTAGTAGTCCTCCAAAGCACCTAATAGTGATGCAAGGCACTGTGTTAGACTTCAGTCAATAGTATCCTTTTGGCAAATGGAGCCTCAAATCATGCACCAAGTAGGGAGGTAAGAGTTATACTCCATTATAGTCACTATTTAGAGTGCTTATTGCCATGGTAACCAAGTATTTTGCATTCTTATTAGTAGTACAGTCTTCAAAAAAAAATCTTTATGGATGCTTTTATTATTCTTTCTTTTTTTGTAAATGGGACATATAATGTTTCCAGTCCTTTCCCCTCCTTTTTTTAAAAAAAATTGCTCTTGATCAGAGTGAAGTTAGATTTAGTTGCTCAAGCCTCAACAAAGAACGAGTGCAAATAATATTTCCAGAATGAATAACATAAAAGCTTATTAATGTGGTGTCCCCAAGATTGGAGTTTTTGCTAATTAGTAGTTAGAAGTTACCTTTTCTTGCTCTGTCAAGAAAGGAATTTGTTGCTATGCAAATAATTGGCATAAGCAAGGTTTTTTTGTTTTTGTTTTTGTTTTTTTAAGTTTGGGATAGGGATATGAGCTGTTATGCTTAATTAGCCTAAGAGAATAAACTTCCACTAAGCCTGGAAAAGCAGACATGTACATACCAATAATTGATGTTCTAATTGAAAATAGTCTATTCATTAAAAGAATTCCCCTAAGGACTTCAATCAGACCTAGGTCAAGTTACTGTTATATACTTTAATTATAGTAATAAAATAGCATTAAAATAATCTCTAATTCAGACTGGCCTTCCCTTGAAATCAGTCTGAAGTGAGTTTCCTTGTTACTTGTGTGACTAATGTAGAATAATTCAGTTAGAATGCAATTGGATTCAGTTAATCAAACTGTTGGATAGGGCTGTGAATTCAAATCACTGCTCTGCAACCTGATCTACTTAGCAGGGGACAAATAGGGACTTTGCATTAAGCCCCATATCCGGTAGGAGACTCTACTTGCTGTTTCATTGATCTTCATATTTCTATGGGCTTCATGCACACCTTTGCTCAGAGGATGAGAACTACCTATGATCCTTGATTTAAGGATCATATAGTATTGGTTCTGTGAATTGTCAAGTCATTGTGCTTCTCATGATCCACTTAGCTTTTCCCAATGATTTTGTGTTGCATCCCTCCAAGTTCTGCCTTTCTCAAAGGTCAGGGTGATCTCTAGTTCCTTAACATTCCTTCTCCCACTTAGGTGTCAATCCCATGTGATTGATTCCTGGAATGCTCCCAACTACCTATAGGAAATCTTTCTGTGATTCCTCCAGTAGTTGATGCTCTTTCTTTCTTCAAATTACTTTACGTATGTTTCTCCTGAAATATAAGCCCTATGAGGAGAGGGGCCTGGGAGCAAAGGAAGGGAAGAGAAGGCAACTGAAAGAAAGTTTTTGTTTTCCCACTGGAAGTTCCATCAGGTAACCCAGGATTAAGCTTGAACGAGGCAGTTCTTTTGCTGTAACATAATTCAGTGGCAAGATGTGTTTTTATTAGATTCTCAATCCAATAGAGACTTGAGAGAGGATCTATAAACTGTCTCCACAGTCCGCCTGGGGTAGATTCAAACTGGACTTCTTCCTAATTTGATTATCTCCATCTAAATTCTTAACTAAAGATTTGAGGCAAATCTTGGGTTCCTCAAACTTGTTATAGTCTACACTGCAATAAAAGACTTTTCACACTCCATCTAAATGGTTGCAAAATCACACAATTTGGCCATTAGTCCTGAAATATTGAGAAGAGGCAGGATTTATCCCTAGTTCTCTAAGGTTTGCAGATGCCGTCCCACTGGAATCTCATGGCCACCTGGGGAATTTAATACTACAGTCCTTATTCCCATTTAGCAGAAAACTGTTGAAGAAACTGAGACTTTGAGATATTAAGTGACTTGACCATGATCCCAAAGCTCTGGGATGTCATAGGTCAGATTTGAATGTAACTATTTTTACTCTGCCTTTCCACAATACCATGCTACTTTTAATGTTGAGCTAATTTTATTTTATTTTAAAATAGTATATTTTTTTCCAATTACATATCTAGACAATTTTTAGCATTTCATTTTTACAAGATTCTGAGTTCCAGATTTATCTTCCTCTGCTCCCTTCTTCCTGAAATGGTGGCAATTTGATAAAGGTTATGCATGTACTATCATGTAAAACTTATTTTCATATCAGTCACAGTTGTGAAAAAAAGAAACAAACCAAAAGGAAAAAAAAACTATGAAAAAGAATAAAGTAAATTTAAAAAGCATGCTATGATATATATTCAGAGTTCATCAGCTGTTTACCTTGATATGGATAGCATTTCCTTCATGAGTTCTTTGTACTTAGATTATTGTGTTGCTGAGATGAGTTAAGTCATTCATAGTTGATCATCATCACACAGTGTTGCTGGTACTGTGTACACTGTCTTCTTGATTCTGCTTGTTTCACTTTGTATCAGTTTGTATAAATCTTTCCAGGTTTTTCTGGGATCTGCCTATCTTATTGTTCTGTAGTATTCTATTATGTTTATATACCACAGCTTATTTAGCCATTCCCCCATTGATGGGTATCTCCTCACTTTTCAATATTTTACCACCATGAAAAGGGCTGCTGTGAATAGTTTTGACCGTGTAGGTTCTTTTCCCTTTTTTATGATTTCTTTGGGATACAAACCTAATAATGGTTTTGCTGTATTAAAGGGTATGCACAGTTTGGTTGCCATTTGTGCAGAGTTCCAGATTGCTCTCCATAATAAGTGGATCAGTTCACAACTGCACCAAAATGTATAGCCTCTACATAGGTTTTTCAAGTCATTTTAGCCAAGAGTCTGCCCTTAGCTTTTTCTAACTTAGACCACTTTTCATCTCCTCTATTTTTCTGGTCTTATTATACTTTATTGTGTAATCTTCAGCCCATTAATACCGATTTCTTTATCATTCTTCAAACAAGACACTCCATCTCCTGACTGGATATTTTCACTGGTTGTTCTCCATGCCTCTCCTTTCTCATCACTACCTCCTGGCTCCCTCCCTCTCTCCTTTCATCTCTTAACCTTATTTTCCCTCCTTCCTTCTCCACTTCTTTCTTCCTCTCTCCTCTCTCTTTTTGTGCTTTCTCAGAAGTCTTTGTCTCTCTTTTTCTCCTGTTTTTAAGTTTCAATTGATTATTTTTTTCTTTTTATATCACCTTCATTTCTGAATACATCCCATCCCTCCAGAGCTGGAGGAAATGTTTTTTCTGATGCTATATAATTCAGTGGGATGGACTAGAAAATTCAGTAGAGATCTTGAGATAGATGCTGGGGCCTATATCCATAGCTAGAGCCATTCTTTGTGTTCAGGAGAGAGGAGAGAGTTAACCTTCCTTACTTGCATGTCATTTGCGAAACTGTTATAAGAGAAGAATTTGTGGTGTAGATCTGGAGCAGTTTATGTTATTGTGTCTCCAAGTGAATTGCTGTAGACCCCAGGCAGGGGTGAACTGGAATGGCTGAGAGCAGGGTTGGGGGGAGGGGGTTCTGAAGTTTCCTTCAGTACTCAGTTCTGTGATCTTTATGATCCAGTAAAGTGACAAAGCCAAGAGATGAAGCCAGCTCTCTGCTGATTTGTGTCCAGAGCTCTCCCTATATGTTTTGTTTCTTTTCCTGAGTTTTTTCACTCCAAACCTAGTCTTCTTTCTACTATACCACAGTACTTGGTGAAATTTCTAATTGTTTTTGCCTTTGTCTATTTTTTTGACATTTAGAGAATTTTTCTTTCAAAGATACTGTGACTTGATCTCTATGATAACCCTCAGGCTGTTTTAAATCTTAGTGTGAGTTAAATTGCATGTTTGAACAGGTACCATTATATATGCAAGATACTAAATAACATTATGTCCTTCATTTTTGTAAATGACACTCCTGGTGTGTGACAAATAATAAAGAAAAAAGAATGTCTCCCTCTGCCCCTTTCTCATTGTGACTTGATTTCCCAGTTAGCCTGAAGAGTCACTTTTCTCGAGAAGCAAAGAAGGGACCCAGTCTAAAGTGGCAGTGATAAGGAGACAAACCTGCTTTAGTCCCATTAGTCTGGAAGTGTCATGTTTGGCACACATGTGTCTAGAGAAACTAGTGTGCATACATACACACATGTATGTATGCACATTTTATGATGAGACATAAGGTGGTCTAAACCAGTGGTTGGAGAGACACCAGTTTGGGCATCAGACCAGAAGATGCTTTTTCTGACTGTTTCATTCATTATGTCTTCTTTGTACCTGTCGTATTCTATCCAAATCAGAATGAACCAACTTAATTTTGAGAGAAGGCTGAGGGGAAGATGCCCTGACTTCAGAAACAGGCAAGTGGTACCGTGACCACTTGATCTCTCTGTACCTCAGTATCTTCATTCGACTGGATGATTTCCAGAATTTCTTCCATGTCAAAGGCCATAATTCTGTTGGACTTTTGCAGAGAAATTTAGCAGAGGAATTGCTCAGAAATGATTCACAAGATCACTCTATGATATCAGTGAGAGAGATTGAACCCCTTGATAGCTGAAGGACCCTTCCAGGTCCAAGGCTCAGGATAAAACTCTTAGCTTTTTAATAATGATTTTTTTTCTTTCTGTGACAAGGTGCTGGGAGAGAACTAACCTCAGTTGTGATTTAACTAAATCAACTAACAGTCAGGTATCTTTCATACATTGTCTTCTCTATGACAAGCACTGCCCCAGGTACTGGGGACAAGAATACAAAAAGGAAGTGATCTCTGCTGGCCAAGACGATATATGAAATGTATAACAATGCATATCTTTTTAGAGTAGTTAAGGGTCCAGTTTTCCTTCTTTTAAAAAAAAAATCTTTAATAGCACAAATTTATATCTTTGTATTTTTCTATTTCTATTGAATAAGACAATAGGAGTAGCAAAGTAAAATCTTCTCACAAATGGTTAATGCCCTTGGAACTACTTCACTTTTGTTTATAATAGAGGAATAACCGTCTTAGCTCTTGTCCCTCTTTAGCCCTCAACTATCTCTAGCCAGAGTCTTAAGAGATGATTGCTGACCTTCTTGCAGCCTCAGGTTCCTTCAGGATAAAGGCAGCAAGAGATTGATCAAACTTTTCTGTATATAGCTTCAGTTCCCTAAAATTCTAACCTGGGAGAAAGGTTTTTATAATTTGATTAGTCAGTATTTCATCTGGGAGCCATTTCATCCTGGTTAATAGTGAGAAAAAGAAGGGAAGAAATTCTTCATTAATACTTCATTAATATGGAATTGCCTCTCTATCTTATAGAGTTATACTCATCTACTTTGTGGAGAAAAGAAAAGAAAAGGATTTCATATGATGGTATATCCTGTCTTATAAAATGTTCTGTTAGGGCTGTTCTAACAGAAAATACTCTTAGAATTAGTGGTGGCCTATCAGGGCCAGATTTGGAAAATTTCTGTTTTAGAGGAAATGCTTTCAAATTTAGCTTTGCCGCTCTTATTCTTAAATTCAAGAAACAGACTTTAATAGAAATCTATGTTGGGCTTCTGTCTGTTGCTGGAAAATGATCCTTTAGTGGAACTGAATACCTATTTTTTCGTGAATACTGATACTATAGATTCTGATAGAAGGAAGATTATAAAGTAGAGGGGAAAACTTAAAAGAAAATGAAAATTGGTTACATCCTTTTATTTTTATCTTTTGAAAAAAAATGTACAATATTGCATTGAAACAAAGAAGTTGAGTATAATGTGGGGATAACTGACAAAGGGACTGCCTGAATTTAAAGTGTGTTTGTGCTGTAAGGGAGCTGGGTCCCTTTAGTGGCCTTCACTGGTCTTCAGTGGATAGCAGTTCTACCTCCATAGCATCTCTTGAATTCATTCCCTTTTTGCTACTCATGGGGCCAACCCTAAATCAGGTCCTCATCACTGCTGGATCAATTATGATGTATTATATGATTATTATTGTTACATTATGTATTACATTATAAAATGTGATGTTCTTTGTAAGACAGTGTCTGGCATGGTAAATTCATTTAAAATGCTTCTCTGGTTCTCTCTTATCAGGGTTATTGTGATAACTTCTTCATTGGTCTCCTTACTCAGTAATCTCAAATGGCTCCCTATTACCTATAGGATTAGACATAGATTCAGATTCATCCTTTTGGCATATAAAGCCCTCCACAGCCTGCAGCCATCCCATGGTACCAAACTCACTACACATTACTGGCCTTCACCCATACTATGGGCAAGCCAAGGCTTGACTTTGTATTCTTCTTTATGTACAGCTTTCTGTCCCCCATCTCCTTGCCTTTGCCCTGGCTGGCTTTATGTGTGAGAGTCAGCCCCTCCTCATCTCAAGCTCGTAGAATCCCTAACTTTCTTTAAGATTCAAATCAAGTACACCTTCATTACTCTCCCCAGCCGTTAGCTCCCTCTGCCCAGTATTTGGCACGTGCTGCATATTGTGCTGTTTTTAGATTATGTAAACTCATTGATCGTAGGGATTGTCCCTGTTCGCTCTGTAGCTCAAGGACCCAGCACGTTCCTTGGTACAGAGTAGTGCCCAACAAAGACTGTTGGATTCTGCCATATGCCCACCTGAGCTACTTCTTGTTTCTTACTCGTGGGCTCTGGCTTTCTTACTCTGGCTTTGGCCCTCCCCGAGGCCTGTGAGGTACTTCCCCCTTCTCTCTCGGGGCGGGGGGGGGGGAAGGGGGTTCAGTTCTTCCTCTAAGATGCAATTCAGGCACCATCTTTTGCCTGAAACCTTTCTTGACCTCCCAGTTCCGTCCAAACTACCTGGTACTGATTTGTATTTCATTCATTTTCCAAGGTACTTTGTATTCTTCTCTTTGAAAATTAGCTCATTGTGAGTTGGGATGGTTTCATTTTTGTATTTATGTTTCCCAAGACCTAAAATATCCATTTACTTTGCAAGTGTTTCTTCACTCTAATCAGATAGCCAGCCAGCATTTATTAAGCCCTATTGTGTACCAGGCACTGTGCTAAATGCTAGGGATACAAAGAAAGGCAAACCCAGTCCCTGCCCTCAAGGAGCTCCCAATCTGATGGAAGAGATCACATGTGGATAGCAATGTACAAAGCAGCTACATGCAGGAGAAACTGGGGGGTCCCCTCAAAAGCTTAGCACTGCGGTTAAGGAGGGTGGAGAAAGGTTTCTTATAAAAAAAAAAAAAAAGTGGGCCTGCAGCTAAAACCTGAAGGAAGCCAGGAGGCAGAAGTGAGCAGAGAAAGAACATCCCAGGCTTAGGAGGCAACTGGGGCATGTGTCTGAGGTGGAACCAGTGGAGAGGCAGGGGTAAGGTGTCCGTACAGAGAGCCAGTGACCAAGGTGAAGCAGAAGGTCAGAGGTGGAGGTGATAGGGTGACAGTAGGACAGGCCATTGGACAGCCGAGTGGAGTAGGCCCTAGAACCAAGCCATAGGCTGGGGTAGTGGGTGAGATCTGAGAGGAGCACTGGCGCAGTGCAGACCTCACCATGTCAGCCCTCTCTGTGTGAATACCAGGGCTATCCTAAATTGGTTTGCTTTGTTCATTTTCATTGTGTTAAGGGGTTAAATCCTGACACTCCCACTGTTCTCTGTTTCAGTCCTCATTCATGACATCAGGCTTATAATGGGCCCAGAGTCCAGTGGCCTGCCTTATCGATCTGTATGTTACAGATCAATAAGGTAACTGGAAATGCCTCCCTCCATTAGACTGCTGGCTAATCTCCCAATGACTACAAGGCAGAGAAAGGTCAAGGTTAGCTAGTCCTACGCTGGAGACAGAGGTGATGTCATAGAACCTCATACCTTCTGCAGAGAAGTGCACCGTGCAGAGCCCAGAGCAACCCGAGGCCTTGCCAGCCTTGCCTGGGTCTGGAACAGTCAGGCATCTGACCAGCACTGAGTGTCTGCCGAGCGTTCTAAGCCCAGGAGAGAATAAGGTGAAGAAGGAAACTATGAAACTCAGGAGCATGGGAGAAAACAAATACAAATATACTGTGTGTATACATCCATCTACATGTATATTTGGTTATAAACACATGGGTGCCTATGTGAGCATGCATGAGGCAGCTGGGTGGCACAGGGCTAGAACAACTGGCCTAGAGTCCGGAAGACCTGAACTCCAGGCCAGCCTCAGATACGCCCCAGCTGTGGGACCCATGTGCTTTAATGCATGGAGAAATGAGGGCTCCATGTGACATGCTTATTTACTGGAGAACACAGAACATATACATGGTTTTCTGACATGGGATCTACAGCTGTTGGAGTTCATTTGAGCTTTCTGATCTTTAAGATTTTGCATACACAGGAGTTTGTTGTAGAGTGCATCTGCAAGAATTTTGATAATCAACTAGGGAAGCACCTGAAGCTTTTTTTTTTTTTTCCTTCTTAGAAGAGTATCCTATTTTTTAAAATCCAAAGTGAACTATCTTAGAGTCAGTAGCAGTTTCATAAACTTGTGTTATTTCCTTGATAAATTTATTTTAAAATAACATTCCCATTTTAGACTCTAATCAGGCTAGTTCTGCTGCATCAGTAATTTGTTGGATGCCAAGCAGAATGTCTTGTCCAGTTTGGGATTCCATTTTCAAGAGACTGTGAGCACCTAGACTGGTCAAAGAAGAGCCAGAAGTGCTCACTGCAGATGGGTGTGATTACAAGGAGCACCAAAAATCTGGGTTTCATAAACCCACCCAACTTTGTAATCAAAGACCCTAAGGGTCTTTATGGGGAAGGTTCGAGTTTGGTTTGCCCCAGAGGGATAAATAAGAGGCCCAGTGAGTGGGGAAGAAGAAGCTGCCGGGGGAGGTGATCAGTATCCCTGGTAGGAAGTGCTTTTAACAATCATTTTGCTAGCCTTCGGTGATAGCTGGCTTAGGTTTTCACCTACCTAGGAGTAGGATACTGGATCAGAATGTTTCTTACGGTCCCTTTTAGCAACTTGATTTTGTCTGATTCAAATAGAGGGCATTCTAACTATTTCTTGAAAGGAAGAAACAGAAGGAACACTTTTTTAGGAGTTTTTAAGGTTCTGGTAATGTTTGCCACCTATTTTATCCTAAAGGATTATGGGTTTGGATGTCTTTGCTCTGAAATTTTTATTTTCCAGTTTAAATATTCATGAGTGGCTGATGGCAGAACTGCCTGCAGGGAGAAGTCAGCATTCTGGAATCTTTGAGTTAGGTCAAAGGAATCTCTTCTGCAGCCCCCTTCCCTTCCCCTCCCTCTCTCCCCCCACTCCCCAAGGGCTGGTGGAGACCTCCAGAGGGAGGCCTCCTGGCTTCCCTGCTTCCTATGGTGGTCTCTTTCACTTTTGGCCAGCACTGCATGGCTGAGTGTTTCCTTATATAGAGCCCAAATCGGCTTGTCTTCCATCAGCTTCCCCCCATTGCTGTAGTTCTGCCCACTGTAGCCAAATAAATCAGCATCATCTTTCTTCTTCGTGCCACTCGTTCTCGTGTCCTGAAGTCTTCTCTTTGCCAGACTAAATCATTTCTTTCAGCTGATCTTTATATGGCCTGCTTTCCATCCCCTTGGCTGTCTTGTTTGCCTTCCCCAGAACACAACTTGTCAGGGCCCTTCCTTATGTGGTAACTAAAACTAGATACAGTTTTCTTGAAGTCCTTTCTCCTGGGCTCAGGCAGCCTATTGCCTCAGCCTTTATACATCCTATTCTTCTTTTAATATATTTTCCATCCTTCCGGCCATCAAGATCTCTTGTATCCCAATCCCCTCATCCTTTCCAGCTCTTTGCAGGCTTGGTAAGCTTGTTTGTCTGAAAAAGAACAGAGCCCAAGGTGGGGGAGTGGGGACCTGAGGGCTTATTTCCACCTCAGATCCAGGCATATAACTAGGTTCTAATAAACCCAATTATATGGAATATCATAGAAGACTTTGACACCTTCTTGAAATTCAAATCTGCCATGTTGGTGTCATCCCCTGATCTGCCAGTCCGGGCAGACACTTGTCTTCAGCCCAGAATGAGCTAACCTGGCCTGGGCTGGGTCTTCCTGGTCGCTGTTTTCCTCTCGGGACTCCCAAACTCTTCCTTAACTTGTATTTAAGGGGCACTGGCCAGAAACTTCGATTAAGCTCATCGGTCAGTAGCTTATCCTTTCTGAGGAGATGACTCACATTTACCTTTTTCCTGGACATGCAATATTCCTCTCTGTTCCTCCTAATTTCTTGAAGACCATGGACAGTAAGTAGCACAGCAGAAGGTGCCCTGAGGCCTCTTCTACCTGCCACAGCAGTAACTTGTTTTTGGCTTTAACTTTTGTTCTTTCTTTTTTTTAATTAAAGCTTTGTATTTTCAAAACATGCATAATTTTCAGCATTCATCCTTGAACAACCTTGTGTCTAAAACTTTTTTCTCCTTTTCCTTCCCCCCAAACCCCTCCCCTAGATTGCAAGTAATCAACATGTCACACTTATCATGCTGCACAAGAAAAATCAGATCAAAAAGAAAAAAAAAAAAGAGAAAGAAAACAAAATGCATTGGCTTTAACTTTCAAAAGGCCTGTATTTTTATTGTCAATACAGTTCAACCAAGATTGATTAACCACCTATTTTGTGCAAGGCACTTTTTCAAGATGGCTGCTTTTTGTTGTTTTTCTTTCTCTCGAAGCAGAAAAGCTTTTTATTTTAGATGTTCAGGCAGCCACTCTCCTATTTAGGAACCTCTGTTGTCCTCTTTCTAAGGGAGCTGACACTGCCCTTCATCTGTGAGGGCCATTGGCACCCTGGGATTCCCAGATTCAGCAGACCCTCCTTCCCTCTCTCACCTTTTAGCCCCATGTCTCACTTAGTGGGAATAAACCCTGAAGTGACCCTCTCACAGGGTTTGTCACTACTCCATATGGGAGCTCTAGGCTCCTTTGGAAGATGCCTTTCTCTATCCCCCAGACCAGGAAATGTCTTTATTTTCTCTTATCTACACTCCACCCCCCAGGGAAACCCAGTAAGGGTGAAATATAGAAAGGGGAGTTATGCTATGTAGAATAGGATGTACATACTTCATACTAGGACTGCAGATGGAAGAGATGTGGTCCTATGATCCCCACATGGAGCTTGAAATGCATTTTCCTCTTGGGTTTGTAACATTATTAGTGCCATAGTTTGTCACTATCAAGGATTAAAGAATCTTTTCTTGATTTGACCAGAGAATCTAATCCTTTTCTGTAATGTTGTTTAAATTGGAAAACGTATTGTTCCGGATAACCAACTAAAAGTAAACCTTCCGAATATTACTTGTTTTATATATATATTTACACACACACACATGCATACACACATACATCTTCATGTACTAGGGGGAAAAAAACATTGGGTCTAGGTTCAAATTCTGATCCTGCCACTTCCTGGGGCAGTGATTCTCCCCCCTCCCCCTCACTCAATTTCCTTATTTGTAGGATGGTGATGATGATCTTTGCAGGTTTTCTGAAGTGCTTTGTAAACTTAAAGTAAGAGGATTAGATTCTCTTCACTGATTACAGATAAATCTTTCTGTTTTCTCCAGTATAGCACCATTTTATTCCTAAGGCTATTTAAGCTGGGTCAATTCAAACAAGGTGTGTGATTGGCTTTTTATCAGGACATAATGCCCTTGGCAGAGAGAAGGGACTTGAAGTTGAAAATGTCTGTTAAATGTTTCCAACAGAAGCCACTAAGCTAGGACACTTAGACAAAACTCAAGCCTTTGGTTTCTGTAGGGTAATAAACTTCAAGTCCTTAAATGCAAGCATCTTTCTGCCCCAAACTGAGATTTTTATTTCTTTTTCCTTTTAGATGTTTAGTAAATGCTTTTTGCTATGTGTTTATTGGGGTACTAAAGCATATTCTGACTCTAAATTGCATCAACAAGCACTAACCAAATTTGTTGTTCCTAAACTGTTATTTGTATCCATCTTCCCTCTGCTTCTGAATAAGAAAAAGAAAAGTCTTTAAACAAAACTGAAATGCTTTTGAAATATGCTGGGGTTTTAACAGCTTTACAAGCATGTGATCAGTATTGGTAATATATATATATATATATATAGACACTTGTAAAGCAAAATCTTCCAAAACTCTCTGCACTTAGTAGGTGCAAAATTAATCTGAGAGTGTTGACATATTTAAGGTCTGAGAAAGAACTGCAGCTTGTTTTTAGAATCAATCACTGAATAGCTCAGGTGAAGTGGCTTGATTCTTATCAGCCCTTATGTTCTTGCCTCCAGGTAATTTCATACCTACCTTTTTTAAAAGCCTATTTCGTCTCTCAATTTTCATTCACCAGAAATCCTGACTCTTAGAGATATGTGTGTATTTCCTAAGAGTCCTCTATCCACTGTTCTTATCACATGATATTATCCCAAGCCAGAGGCAGATTCTCCTTAAAGATAATAATAGCTAACATTTCTATAGTGCTTACTGTGTGCCCTTTGCAGTTATTATCTCTTTGATCCTCAACACAATTCTGGGAAGTAGCTACTGTTGTTATCCCCATTTCACAGATGAGGAAACTGAGGCAGAGATTAAATGGTTTACCCAGGGTCACATAGCTAGTAAATGTTTGAGGTCACATTTGAATTCAGGTCTTCTTGACTCCAAGGCCACTTTGCTACTTGTAAATACACTGAGAGGGAAACTGCCTCTCCTGTTCCTGCTTCTTTATCGGGGTTCATTTGGTCACTAATTCCTCTAGTGTTCCTTCCCTCTTTTCTTACTTAAACGAATCCTGCCTGGCCTTGAAGGCCACCCATCTGACTCAGTTTTCCCAATAAGCTTTTTTTGCCCTCCCAAGCCCAGGCCTCTCCAAGGTGGTGCACTGGTCAGAGAAGTGAGCCCAGCCACAGAAGGACCGAGTTTAGACTTTGTGGCTGCAGGTCCTTGGCAGCTGAGGGCCATTGGGGATGATCACGGTAGCTGTCTCCAGAGTTGTGGTGAGATAGCCCAGGACCTAGCATGAAGCAGCTATTTAATGCAGGATTATTGGGGTTCCTCCTTTTTCTTCTGAACATCCCAAGTTCTTATTCCCTTTTAGCCCGTGTTTACAAAGGGCTTTGTGTGTTCTTACCTCAGGGAGCTCCTCTCACTCTGGTGCTTTTACATGGTAGATCCTCAAACTTAAGAGAATCATGGAAAATAAGTTTGTTCTTCACCGGGAAGAACGTGCGAATAAATAGAGCTTCTACCATGATGGAATAAACTGCCTCCAGAAGCCCAAGGTCCTGAAGGTCCCAGCCAGTGCCAGCAGTGAAAAACGAAGGGGATTGCTTGATTGGGGGTGCATCACGGCTGACCTCTCATTAAGTAAAGTGCCTTCCTGCCCGGCATCCTTTGTGAAAACTTCCTTGAAATCCCTTCTGGTCAGGCAGATCTCTTCCTCTGAAATCTTTATGGAACCTACTTTGATCTTCTGTACATGGTCACCTTACTCTGTTGGCTTGTGTAGAGAATAGAGCTTGTGTCTTTTATGTCCCCATGGACTTCACAGTACTCATCACAGTACCTTGCATATGATAATAAAAATATTAGCTAGCATTTCTATAGTGACTTTTTTTTTTTTAAGATTTGCAAAGCACTTTGCAAGTATCTTGTTTGATTCTTACAACCTTGGAAGATTGGTGCTGTGACTCTCCCCATTTTCAGTTGAGAATACTGAGACAGAGAAAGGTTAAATGATGTGCCCAAGATCACAAAGCTAATTAAGTGTCTGAGGCAGCATTTGAACTTGTGTTTTTCTGACTCCCAACAATGTGGGCTTCCTCACTGCTGCAGAGTAAGTGTTTAAATGAAAAAAAAAAAAAAAAGGTGAATAATAATATCTGTATACCTAGACTTCTATAGGTTTTGTGTCTGTATATCTTTCATTCATATTTCCCCATAAAATTACTTGAGAAGAAACTAAGTTACTTGCTTTGCTTTTTTGAACTTTCCTCCCCTAAAACCTACTGAAGCGATGGTGACAGAATTTTGAAGCCTCTTCGATTTTATTCTATTTATTACATATTCAGCCAGCAGCTCAGGCAACAATGACTAAGGGCAGTTCTTTGGTTATCTATAAGCAAGAAATGCTGATGATGTCATAGCCCATATGGTGAACTAATAATAACTTTTTGGTTTCCCCATAATTAGTCAGTAAGCATTTATTAAGTGCCTATTGGGTGCCAGGCATTGTGCCAATGCAGAGGACAACCAAAAAAAGCAAAAGACAAACCCTGTTCTCAAGGATCAAGTAAGATAATATATATAGAAGCCTTTTATTAGCATTAAAATGGCAAATAAATGTGGTCAGTGACTAAGTTTTAGAATAACCTCTACTTTATCACTGTGTGATCATGGGTTAGGTTAGTTCCCCTCTCTGGAACTCAGTTTCCTTATCTGTAAAATGAGGAGGTTGGGCTACATGATTTCTAAAGTGCCTAAAAAACTCAGATATTTGCTAGTTGTCTGTAATTACATAATAAACACATTCCTGATTCCTTTTATCAGTTCTTTGGAACCTATAGCTGCTTATAGGGATGCCATGAATTTGTGAGAGAGGCATTCATAGACTTACAATAGGATCTGAGTATTGTCCTGACTCTTGTGGTCATCACTTACCCGTTTACACACCCACACAAACACCCTTTTACTTGCTTACATGTGCACAAAGGCATGGGTGAGGAATTAGGCTTTCTAAATGTCTTGGACCTCCAAGGCCATGGTGTTCAATCCCCTCAAATCCAGAAAGGGGCCAAGGCTCCAGGGAGAAGGCAAGCCAAAAAACCAGAGAATGAATTTCACTCTAATCCCGAAGGCAGATGTTTTCCCTCCACCAAAACTCCTTGCAGTTGAATGGATGAATGGAGTTGACTGGAAAGAGTGAGCTGGATGTAAATGTGGCTTTGCAAAGGAGAGCCTTCTCTCCAGCAATGTCCAGAGTTGTGGTAGCTTTCTCAGAGGAGCTACTACTCTCTGGTACTTCATCCCAGATTTTCTGAAGTGTGCCCTTTTCCATATTTGGAAGAGCCATGATTTGAGGACCTCCCAGAGCTATGGATTTTGTTATGAATTGAGAAAGAGGTGATTAGTCTTAAATTTCTTTTGTTTACCAGCATGCTGCCTTTCCCCTGGAGCCAGCTGGTTATGCTGGTTTCATAAACCCTGAAATAAGAGTAATCTTCACATGGGAAGTGACTTCCTCATCTATAGCCTCTGCTCTTCTGTCCTTGAAATACCCTGGAAATGTATGTGCCATACATCCTATATTAATTGTGGAACAATTTCTATGTAATATTTATGATGCTTGAAATTAGAATCCTCTTTTACATGTCTCAGGAAGACAAGAGCCTTATCTGACTCTTAATTGATGTTTCTAAGTTAAGATAGATGATTTCATGGACACAACCCGTTAACCTTGTTTGGGAGAAACGTTTTTTTACTAGACGACTGAAAGAGCAGGAATAGATCTATTAAATCAGACACTATCTGCTGCAAAAGGGAGTGGTTCATTTTGCTCAAAAGAGAAGCAATTCACTCACTTGTGGTAGGAAAGTTGTGCTTGTTGGGGAGCCTTTGAGGAGGTACTTAGCTCCTTATATTTCCCTCCTCTGGGAACAGAGTTGGAGACCGGTAGCTTACGAGATCAATCATGTATATTCCAAGAGGGCAGTCTAGTGAGTATCGAGCCAGCCTGAAAGCCAGAGAGATCTGGGACCAAGTTTGACTTCTCTGACTCCAACCAATCAAATCACCTAACCTCTCCGGCTTTAGGCACCTCTCAAGAATGTATGGTGAAGAGAAACTGGCACCCAGTATTGGAAAAGGAATTTCCTCATGCCAGTGAAACATAATTTCCAGTTCCTGTCCTTATTTGTAGGGAACTACATGTTAAAGATGGGATGAATTATTCTGACCAATTAGGGGCAGTTTATGGCCTAGAAAGATATATTTGTCTTTGTATTTTCTCTAGGAAAAAATCTGAAGCATTTCTCTTTGCAACTCCTGTGTTGACTCCCTTGCAGGGTGTGGAGGGGACATTTTAATTTCATTTCTCTGAAAGAAATAGACAAGTATCTGCCTATGTTCCATTCCTATAGAGCATATATTGCCTGGGCTACCAGTAGATTCTGTAATGTGTCTTGCCACCCTTCCCCCAGTTCCCTTTGCTAATTGAGGTGTTTGTTCAGTTCAATGAGCAAGCTCTGTCAAGACTTTCCCTGTGGGAGAGGGAATATTGTGGGGGGGAGGGGAAGGACCATTCCCAGAAGGACAGAGGCACAGAACTGAGGCTTTGATAAAAGAAATGAGCCTCTTAGGGGCTGAGTTTATAGGAGGACAAATCTGTACATTTTAACTCTAAATGGAGGCCAGTGTCTTTGGCCATTCTTCCTTATTTAGGAATCTTATGTTTGAATTTCTGAGTAAATGTTATTTGCTTCGAGAGCTAGGGATGCTACTGATACTGAGCATTGGTCATCTGCAGAGCCAGGGATTGGAGTTTCTTCCTCTTACCCCCATCTTTCATGGCCAGCAAACCCCAAGCTCAGCACCGAATTGGGCTAATGGAATAGCAATTCCAAGCTATCAAACACGTGCTGAATAAATAATAAGTAGGAGGAATAAAAGACAGACTGGGGGACAAGATGGGAGTTGGGGGTATTTAAAAACCTAACTTTTTCCATGACTACTTTTTTTTTTTTTTGAAAGATTTTGGCTTAAAGTGTTATTGTCAGCAATTTTTTCCTTCTCTTTCCTTCAATCTCTTCTAGTCTTTTTTTTTTTTTTTTTTTTTTTTTTTTGCTTTTTGCTGTGGCAATTGGGGTTAAGTGACTTGCCCAGGGTCACACAGCTAGGAAGTGTCTGAGACCACATTTGAACTCAGGTCCTCCTGACTTCAGGGCTGGTGCTCTAACCACTGCGCCACCTAGCTGCCCCTCTAGTCATTTTTTTTAAGCATGCAAAAGAAAGGTTTTAATTGAAAACTAATTTATGGGATCACATCAATCTAATTTCTGGATGCTAAAGACAAGCAGAACTGTACTAAATAGTTCTTCATTTGTGAGAGGAAGATTACACTTTGAGTCTGCAGTAGTAACTGTGTCATGTTCACCAGAGAAAGTATTCTTCTCCTCCTCTCTCTCCCCTCCTCCCCCCAGTTTTTTCTCCTGGTAAATTTCTGCTGATTTTTAATATAGAGCTTGGTAATCTAGAGCTTTCCTCCTCTCCTGACTTGACCAGAAAGAATAAAAAGTGATTTTGCACATAAAGTCACAGGTAAACAAGTAACCTATAATATGAACACCAAGAGAAGCTTCTCGCCACTTTGCTCATTAACTTAGAACAGGCAACTCTATGAGCTTCCAGTTTAGAGCATGGGATGGACCAGACAGCTAGATGTAGCAAATGTGATAGAGATCTGGGGATTTTCTCACACTTCTTTTTGAAAATGAATGTTTTCTGTGCCTGTGGTACATTGTGGAATTCACAAGGAAATGTAAGGTCTTTCTTTTTTAAGGTATGTTTATATTTTGTCTCCTTGTTTTTCCCCTACTTTTTCATAAATTGGCAAAAACCAAAAGACAGTCTATAATTAGAATGCAACATTCTGCAGTTTTAACTTGCAACAATAGATCTATATATTAGAATGCAACCTCCTGCAATTTAACTTGCAACAATAGTTTATTAAATATATTTTTATGAACACTCCACTTTTAAATTTAATAAATTTAATAGACAAAATCATTATTTTACAATAAATTGTGCATAACTATGACTTCATGTTCCTAGACTATAGATCAATTAAAGACACCTTTTAAAAGTCTATAAATTCTATAAATTTCTATATATTCTATAAATATATATTTTTATATATTCTATAAATTTCTTTTTTTAGTACAAAACTTTTTTACTAAAACTGAAAAAAAATTCCTATAGTCTGACTGTTTAATAAGGTTATGTCACTGAGCATGTATCTTCACCTAAGGTAATCTGAGAAAGGAATTTAATTAGTGACCTAACCACCTGCAAAATGATTTCAAAGTTTAGGTTTGTGACTTGCCTTTCAGCTTTGACCATGACCCCATCTAATGCCCTTGTTGAGAGAGATGCTCTCAGTAAAGTAAAAAGAGATACAGAAATGTGGATTGTACCTTGTATAAACATATTGTACATTCATACATGTGCTATACATGAGAGGATTTTTTTTTTTAATCAGGTTGACCTTGATTATAAATGAATGGGGAAAAAATGCTGGTTTACAGAAGATTGAATTTTCTGAAGAAAATGTGTGCAACAGATTTTTATACATATAAACATTAATTATTCCCCCTTCTCCTACCCTCTGTTAAGTAAGGCCAATGAAAAAAACCTGAAGTAACTCCCAAGGAGTTAAAGTGTATTATAGTTAGAAGGGGGTAATCTGAAACAATATGGGGTGGGAAGGTTGCCACACAAGCCTCCTCTCAGCCAAGATCGTATGTTCAGACAGTAATAACTTTTCCCCCATTTCAATTGAAACCCTGAGGGTAGTTGGGAACAATTCATAGATGGGATTGAAGAGGTGAGTAGAATGAATGCTATTTGTTTTATGTTGCCTACTAGAAGGTCAATGCAATTGGGTTTTACTGATTTTTTTTTCTCAGTTAAATGTTTTTAAGTCTCTTAATAAGAAAAACTTCAGAGGTTATTTTTGTTCTTCTCATCTTTGTCTTTGGGCATTTTTGAGATTTAGGTTAAAATTAAATTTTAAAAGGTACTTGGAAAACATAATGCTGTAATATTGGGAGTACAGGTAAAGAAAGTCTAGCTTGATAGAGATGTTTTGTTTTAAGGTCACATAAGAGACTTAAAGCTAGATCTGAGAATGGACTCTCGATTTTCTCTTTGTAGAATAGATTGCCAGATAGATGGCAGACTTGATTTATATTCTGTTCGTGAAGCTTTATGGATGTCGATTAACTTGTTTATATAAAACAGTCAAAATAGTTACCTTTCTCTTTATGTAGTTTAGTTTGATTAGCATTTTTTGCTGCTATTACATTGCTTCTAGGCAGAAGTAAAGATACTACAAATCAACCTAAAGCCTAGAGTTTGAGGACTGCAGAGTGGGAGTGGACATGAAAAACCAGCTCCTTGGTTCCTTTGGGAGCTGTGGCCATTTAGTTGAATGAAGGATGAGTGAGAGGGAAGCTGCTTTCAGATCCAGATAAATAGTCAGCCCTGGGGAGCCCGATCTAGCAAGGGCCTTGTAGTTCAATCATGGGAACTACCCAAGGTCATCCAGGTCATGAGGCAGGGTGACTTTTAGGCCAGTCCTCAGCAGGAATTCGGAGAGGGGAAGACTCCTGCCCAAGCCAATTATCTGCTGTTGCCTGAGAATTGCTCAGCCTTAGATGACAATAAAATGTCCTTACATTTATGTGAAACAGATAAGCTCTGCCAGAGCACCCAGATCTCTTGCTGTGGACACACCTACGTGGGCCATCAGCCTTTCCAGTTTACACGTCAGAAAGTCTTGTGTCACTGGAGCTGCAAATTCATAAAACCATAAATCTAGAACTGGAAGGGACCTTAGAGATCATCAAGTCCTTTGTTTTACAGATGAGGAGACTGAGGACCAGGGGATTCAAAGTGAGGGTCACTGTCTACCAGCCCATCATTTTGCCAGTATCAGATTCACCTGGTATTGGCTGGTCATGTAGTATTTGGTATAGAAGCAGGGGCCACAGGCACCTGGATAAAAGAGAGAAATAGAAATGTTTGGCTCCTTTCCCCAGGGCTCTCAATAGTTTTGGCCATCACCTTTGTGCAATCAGAGTTATCTGTGATAAATCCCAAGTTAATGAATCTTGGGAATTTGTTAAAACTTCTTGGTTTGGACTATGCTGGAGAGTAAGAAGAATTATGATAGGACTAGTGTATATAACGTGGGGCTTTGAAAGAAGAGAAACTTCAGTGATGGCAGATATTTGCTGGAAGCTATAGAGTTATTGCTGATCTCTCTCCCAAAAACTTTACCCTTCTATAAAGTGAAGATAATATTTATGTCCTTCACAGGGTGGGATAATGAGAATTAATTTTCTTGTAAAATGCTTTGAAGATTAAAGTCACTCCATAATATGATGTTAGCAGTGGCAAATTATGAGGATTGTAATGGGGGAACTGTAGGTCATTAAGGGCTCCATTTTTATTCACTCAGAATCACCTCTACTCTCATCTCTATTTTATTGCTTGAGTGGTGTGGGAAGGAGAAAGAATAGGATTAAATCTAGCATTAGTATGTAGGTACAGTGTTCTTTCCTGTTTACTCTGGCTGATAATTTTCCACTGAATTTTTTGGAAGTGCAAGATACATATTTGCAGAAAGTCTGTAATAGCAGTTAGGATAGAAGCTTCCCCCGCCACCCCAGGATCCCAGAGAGTTCATTCCCCTTCTGTGAAGCTTTTTGTTTGGGGGAGTATCAGTTTAATGAGCATCAAGTTAGTGTTGAAAGCCAATGATGCTGTTTAGAGAGTCCTGCTCCAAATCCATTGTCCTGGTGCTCTCGGTGGGATGCCATGGGTTGAGAGAGAAGGATAATTAGGGCTGAGAGAGAAGAGGATAATTAGTGTCTTGTCTGAAAGAAATTATGCTCATGATTGGGAGAAAACCAAATGATATATACTCAGGGTCTCGATGAATTACTTCCCTTAACTCCTCAATTTAGAAGCAGAACAAGAAGAAGATTTGCTAATATTTTAAAAGTCTCTTACCTTTACCATCTAGAGACAGAAAGAAAATGTCTTAAAAACTATGTAGAAATCACGAAGACTTGAGCAAAACATAGCTTTGCCTTTTTTTTTTTTTTTTTTTTTTTTTTTTTTTGGAGAGTAGTTTAATGAAGAGAAGCACAACTGTGAAAAGGGGAGTTTTGGTAAGTAGATTCTACCAAACTCAAAATCCCACCTAAAGACAGTCAGCTGAGTGAGCAAGAGCAAAAGGTTCAATGATGGAAGAAAAAGTATTTTGAAATTCTTTATCATTCCTACATCTAGGAAGCTCTGACCATTTTACATATACCGCAAGAAATTGTCCAGAACTCATACATTGAGAAATGAGCTATGTAGAGCTTTGCATTGGGGATTAGGAAAAGCTTCTCTTTTAGAGTTTTAGAAGTCTAGAATTGGAAGGGACTTTAGAGAGATCCAGTTCTACCTCCTCATTTTGTAGTGAGAGAGGTGGTGGCTGAGGAAAAAGTAATGTCCTCAAAGGTACACAGTTGGCTATGAATAAACACTATCTGTCCTATGATAGTGAGAATATTTCAACAATACTCTCAAGTGTCTGCTATTAAGGGAAATTTATTCTCAACATACCTGTCTTACAAATAAATTTTAGAAGACAGATTCTGATTTTTGACTTTTTAATTAATCTAATGTAAAACTTCAGCAGTCACCATCTTGAAATTTTTAAAACTTTGTTTTTCCTTTCTTGAACGCTGTTCCTAAAAGGCATGAGGTCCTCATTGACAATTTTTTGTTAAAAGTTTTTTCTCTTTTTGCCCCAAAATTCTTTTTTTTTTATTTTTTTATTTTTTTATTATTATTTTTTTTATATTTTTATTTGCCCCAAAATTCTTACCATATTTTAATATCTCATATTAATTGAATGCCAGATTTGAATTAGGAGCTAAAAGTCTTGAGTTCAAATCTCAGCTCTTCCATGTACTCCCTGTGTGACCTTAAGTAAGTAATTTGATCCTTTTGGGCCTCTGTTTTCTCATCTGTAAAATGATGGAATTGGACTTCATGGCCTCTAAGGACCTGAAGGTTGTACTCGCTGGCAAGGAAAAAAAAACTAAATGCCAGAGAATTGAATTGGAAATAGAAGTGAGATGAACATGAATGAGCATGTAGACCCGTAAATATAAATGAGAAGAGAAGACAAACTTTTCCTGATTGTATTTCATCCAAAAGTAAAATATCCATCTGATAAAGGCAGGGCTGTCTTGTGTTGCTATTGTTATGGTAACCATACTTATTCTGTGGCTGCCTTCCACAGCCACATTTCTTTCTTGGGGATTCTTCTTACTTTGGGGTTGGGGGGGCATTTAGGATAGAGTGACTGCCCAGCAGAAAGAACCCGTTTGCTTGTGTTCTCCTGCTGAATTCCCGTGTACTCTTTTGCCTTTTAACCTGATGTATTCTAGCATCCATTAGGACAAGTTGCAGAATGAAACTGATAGGCACCAAAAAACATTCAGTATTTGTGAACTGCAAGGACGGAAATGCTGGTATTAACTAAGAAATGAAGCCAACTCCCACATTATCTGCCCCTCTGATTGAAGAGGGGAGCCATGGGCTCTTGGAGGATGTCCAGCTTCGAACAGCTTAGAGTCTCATCACTCACTGGCTGCTCTGCTGTGCTCTGGGTCTTCTCTGCCAGACTCTTCCACTTTGTCCCCTTCCCTGCTTCTTGTCATGGATCATCTTCCTCTCTTTGGAAGCTCTTAGCGAGCAGGGATCATTCTTTCTCTCTTCTCTTCTCCCTCCCCCATATTTGTATCTTCAGTGTTTAGCACAGTACCTGGCACATAGTAGGTCCTTAATAAATATTTATTGGCAGATTAGTGGTTTTTTGGCTTCCTTTAAAAAAGGCCAATATAGGCTCTTTTCTCTGATACTATAGGTTCCATTCCTCAGAGCTACTTCCTTTCATGACTGAGTGCCTTTTTGAATATACAATTATTTGTTAAACTTAGTTGAATAAACAATATCTTCAAACTGTTAAAAAAAAAAGGCCAATATAAAGTATACTCAGTCAAAATTAGAGAAATTTTTTCTCTATCTTCATTTTAACTAAGTAATGTTTCTCCAGCTTGCCATCAGTAAAATATTTGGGGAGAAAGGGTTTCTTTAGAGGGTATAAATATTCAGCCTTCAGGTATTTATTAATCTTAAACTGGTTCCAAGTCTGTCTAGTATGAAAGTAGCAAAAACACATGTGAAATCTAGAAATGTTCTGTTCTACTACCGCAGAGCAATAGAATAAGTATTTTAATTGGTCTAATTTATCAGAGAATGTTTGAGGGCTCTGGGGCTCACTTAGAACTTATCAAATTAGGGCTTTGATCTTTTATACCATTTTAAATCACCTTTCCCTTTTTTTTCCCCCTTTTCTCTCACTCTGTCTCTTCCAGGGTAACCAGGAGCCAACAGCCACTCCTGACGCCATGGTTCAGCCATTTACCACCATCCCGTTTCCACCACCTCCACAAAATGGAATTCCCACAGAGTATGGGGTGCCACACACTCAGGACTACGCAGGCCAGACCAGTGAGCATAACCTGACGCTTTATGGAGGTACACAAACGCATGGAGAGCAGAGTACTAACACAGCCAGCACGCAGAATGGAGCTCTGACGGTATGTGACTTAGAAGGCAGAGAATGAATGGCGTGGGGTGAACCATCGTGTGCAGTTCACTTCATTGCTGTCACATGTAACCCTGGTACCTTACACATTTCTCATTCTTCTGGACATATGCATGAATAGCAGGCTAGATTGTCTTCACAAAGCACCCCAGGTCATTTGCCTTCTTACTATCTTTATTCCAGACTTATTTTTCAGGAAAATACCAAAGTATTTTAATTAAGAAACGAAGCCAACTCCCACTATCATCTGCCCCTCTGATTGAAGAGGGGAGCCATGGACTCCTGGAGGATGCCCAGCTCCGAACAGCTTAGAGTCTCATCACTCACTGGCTGCTCTGCTGTGCTCTGGGTCTTCTCTGCCAGACTCCTCCACTCTGCCCCCTTCCCTGCTTCTTGTCATGGATCATCTTCCTCTCTTTGGAAGTTCCTAGCGAGCAGGGATCATTCTTTCTCTCTTCTCTTCCCCCTCCCCATATTTGTATGCATGTATCTCTAAGCAAATAAATTCACTGTTTCCTCAATGAATGTGACCCTGGAAATGGCTGATAGCTCATTTCTTGAGCTTTGAGTTTCACAAAGTGCTTTTCTCAAAACTGTTTCTGTGTTAGTTATGCAAACTCCAGATGAGGAAACTGAGGCAGAGAGTGACTTAGGTGACTTGGCTCTAAGTCAGACAGTTGGTAGGGGAGAACTGGAATGTGAACTCATGTCCATCTTCCCATAGCCAGCATTTCTGCCCATTTAACAAGCCACCTCTGGTTAGGGCTTTACTCTTAGATATAAACAGAGTTTAGAGTCTTAGAAGTTCAATTTGGGGACCATTTTTTTTAACCTATTTTTCTTATAAACACTTGACATTTTCTGCATTTATAACTTTAAAAAGAAAGTATAAGTAATTGTAACCTTGGGTATATTGAGCATTTCTAAATGTTGTTTGACTCAAGTAAGGTTAAGTAGCAGCAAATTATGTATAGTTATGCTTAAAAGTATATGATAGTCTGTTCTTATACTTAAAAGTATATGAATTTATTCTTCTGTAGTATAATACTAGAGATGAAGACATTATGTAACTGCCATAGGCTTAATTCTCATTAAAAACTGTTTTATTACCTTCTCCATAGCATGGATTGCCCACTAACAGATTATCCCAGTGAAAGCTTTTATCCACCTCCTAAGCCACTTGTTAAGATTTAGACTCCTAATAAAGAACTTACAGTGGAAGCTTCTGTTGCATGGGGATGAATTTGATCAGCTCATACTTTCAATTTTCTTTTTATGATGTTGGACATAATAGGAATTTTTTTTTTTTCATAAAATGCTTAACATTGTGCCTTTTTCCTTTGGCCAATAATGTTTTAGGTTACAAAGGAGATGAATGCTCCTGTGAATCTGTGACCTCTCTCCAGACTTTCTCATCTGTTTTCCATACATCTTCAAAGAAGATTGATTTATTAAGAGTCTCCTGTATGCTAGGCACTATGTTAGGTACTGGAATGACAAAAAGCATCCCCCCAAAACGGTCCCTGCCCTCGAAGAGGCATATCCTCCCTGTCTAGCAGGTTTGGCATTCTGAATGTTAAAAAAAATCTTGAAGCCATATCTTTTTTTTTTTTTTTTGCTGAGGCAGTTGGGGTTAAGTGACTTGCCCAGGGTCACACAGCTAGGAAGTGTCTGAGACCAGATTTGAACTCAGGTCCTCCTGACTTCAGGGCTGGTGCTCTAACCACTGCGCCACTTAGCTGCCCCCGCCATATCTTTTTATAAAGAAGACAAATCTGTTGGTAAATTTTTATTATATTTCTAGAATCACCAGAATATCTTTAGGGGTTGAGGTACAAAATCACCCAGTGGTCATTAACCACAAACTAATCCTTGTTTCCATTTCAGCAGAAAAAAATGATAAGAATCTAAAATAAATTCTGAGGTTCTTGCATAATCTTAGAAGAGATTTTTCATCCCTTCGTGAATTTACCCACTGCCTCTCTCCCCCATTTCTCCATTTTTTTCCTGTGCTTTTCTTATTCATATTATTGCATTGTGGCTAAGATATCAACCCATTATGTATGTTTCTGATAGTAGTGAATAATGTAAGCTCTGACCCTTGACTGAAACCTTTGCCAAGCCTTCTGATCATCTTCCATATTAGGAAACATTTCCTTGTTTTTCTGTCAAGGAGCCTTGCTAAGCCAAGCAATTGCAGCTCTTTAAAGAAGCCACTTGAATAAATAGGAATGTATGTACTTGGATGATGGGGTTTTGATGGTGATGGGAATAGCTCAGGAGAAAATGGGAAGCCCACGTTTTGAGACCATAAAGAGAAAGATAGCATAGCTGCTCTAATTTGAAAGTTAGGTATTGGGAAATCGAAGAAACTGAAAAAGGGAGTCATTGAGGCACTTTAGTTGAAGACTTTCATTAGAGAATGTGATTGAAATGGTGGACTTAGAATCAAGAAAGCCTGGGTTCTGTTCCACCTCTGACGTCCATTAGCTTTCTGATATTGGGCAAG
This sequence comes from Myrmecobius fasciatus, assembly GCA_023553655.1. Lineage (NCBI taxonomy): Eukaryota > Metazoa > Chordata > Mammalia > Dasyuromorphia > Myrmecobiidae > Myrmecobius > Myrmecobius fasciatus. Next base: position 368,571 of record JAJPUD010000430.1, on the reverse strand, counting down.
TCACTTAAGGAGATGAATCTCAATTCCTTTATCTGTGAAATAATACCTTCAGTACCTACCTCATGTAGAAGGTTATTTTGAGGATCTTTTAAGGTCATATACATAAAGTGCTTTTAAATACAAAAAAGTATTTTTTTCATATTAGCTATGATGATGTTAGACTCCCCATCAACATGTTGTCAGCCTGAGAAGTGAAATCAGGGCTAAGAGACCTACATTTGTTGTTTATCAAATTACTGATTTGAGTAAATCAGTTAAAATTTCAATCTCTCGGTGTTACATATATAAAATTCAGATAAATAATTCTTGTGATCAATAATGTCTAAAATCATCCAAAAAATATTGGACTTCCTTATCTCTATCTCACTCCAAATAAGACAAAAGCAGAGATTTTCTTTTCTCCTTTAGACAAATAATGTTAAGTAAATGTAAAATGATATTAATACTAAGTAATAATGAAATAAAATACTTATATTTTATAGAAACAGTTTGTATCTTATTAGACAAGATTGTAAAAAAAAAATAATAGCTGCAGGTAATGCTTTCTCTTTGGATTCTTGAAGCCTTTGTCTGCTTTGTGAAATCTGGAGGTTTTGCGCTCATTTTATGGAATTTGTCTAGGATTTGAAAAGCAGTTTGATCATCCCAAGTGTTAGCTGGATGGATTTGAGATTTCGAATCCATTTTATTTGTTGTTGTTCTGGTAGAATATTGGCTCCTTGAGGACAGGGACAGAGACAGGGTGGTCTTTTTTTTTTTTTTTTCTTTGTTTTTCTAGCACTTTTTTATAGAATAAGTGCTTAGTAGTTCAGTTCAGTGACATTTTAAAGCACTTAGCGTGTGCACTGTGCTTATATTGGGGACATTAAGACATAAAGAAACAAGCAGGTCCTGTCTTCAAGAAGCTTTTGTCAGGAGGGAGAGAAGGGATAGAATATATGCAGAAAGAAAGAAACTGAAGGAAATCTGGGGAGTACAGATCATTAAACACCAGGAACCAGCAGCAGAGTTTCACGGGAGGATAATGCCAAAGCCACCATTTGGAAAGATAGTTCAGATTCTGAGAAGCAGCCATGAGGACCAGAGCTTCCATGGGGAATGGCCAGATTTATGTCAGTCAATGGAAGCGAGACATGAAAGCTCTAGGTGTCATAATAACAGTCATTTCCAGGTACGGAAAAATAAATACTCATTGAATTTGAATCAGTTGACATTGAGGCATGTACACAGTGCCCCTATCAAAGTGTTTTCTGCTCCTTTTGGCCATCCTTCTCTATTCCTCAGTGTGGCAGGGTAGGAAGTACATTCCCTCATACTGTAGGTAGCATGGGGGGCTTTAGGGGCTCCAGGCTGGGTCAGCTATGACAGTCCTTTTACTCTTAGCACTTCCCCTGAACAGAATCTTATAAGACTTTGAGGTCATTAAAACTCCCAGCCGCACAAAATGGTCAGTGGGCAGTGTGCTGTAGCAGACGTCATTTCAGCTTGCCCACATTGCACTGAGAAGATTCTTGGGGTTCAGGAAGCCACTTTGTGGCTTTAGGGGCTGCAGAGTGCCTTGCTGCAAAGCTAGAGAATGTTTTAAAAGTCCCATGTGTCCTCTTTATTCCAACATGGGCTGGTTCTCCACAGGCATGTGCCAGGTAATCCTGCCTATTCCTGGATATCTTTGTTGCCATTCCTTCACAGCTGCCTTTACTTCCTTTGTGTTCCTTTACCAAATCAGGCAAGCCTCCTCCCAGGTCGCTTGGAATCAGGGTAACTGAGACACCTTGTAAGTTGAAGGTGTTTTGGGAAATCCAAAGAAAGAGCTCTGCTAAGGCAGTGTATTTGATCCATCCTGTCTCTGCTGACCCTGCTGAGCCATAGCTGTGTTCTCAGTGAAAGCTCCTGCATGAGATTGGGTGGTTCTTTTCTCTCAACATCTGCCTTTTCCTGCAGCATGAAGTCCTGCCTGCTTGATTCATTTTCCATGAGCTGAAGGCCAGAATTGAGCGGTTCGTTCTAAGCAGCACTGCTGGAGTTTATTTTGGCACCTCAGGAGGAAGCTCTTCCTGCTTAGACAGTGAGCTGCAGAGGAACTCTTCCTTGCTTGGTGGCTGGTTCCCAAACTCTATAGGGGGTTTGCACATCCCCAAGCATCAGGTCTCCAGGTGGTACAGCCCCAAGCCCTGGATGAAAGGCTTCCTCAGAACTTCTTTCTTCCTAGGAAGCAGCTCTCATTGGTATACTGTTTTAGAGGGTACAAAGCAGGTCATGTTCCTGTACAGTAATTTGGTGAGATGAATAGGGGAGATGCTATAGTCCCCTTCTTCCCCTTGATTAATTACCAAGAAGTAAATGGAGGCCCCCAGAGGTGATGTCATCCCACCCATGTTCATAGAACAAGAAGGTACAAGGGGCAGAAATCAGACCTTGGTCTTGTTGGTGCAAAGCCAGTGTTCCCCCAGCTATCCTGAATCATGTCAGATGCTTGTGGTGATGCAGCTTCCTGGGGAGGCTTCTGAGATGCCAGGGATGCTTACTGATAACACATCTGAGTGCAAAAAATTAATCCCTCATCTTCATACCAGCTCTCCCTACTCTTAGCTGCAACTAATCTTGGTTTTCTATCCTCAGGTACACTCGATTACACCAAACCCCCTCAGCAGTATGTGCTGGGCTATCTTTACAACATTCTCTGTGCTCTCCAAGCTCCCAATCTCATCTATCCCCCTCTTATTCTCAGCAAATTACTGTGGCTCCTACTTGATGACTATTTGACATAAGGTCCCTCAGCAGAACCTCTCTAGATCTTGATGCCTTTCTTTTTCTTCTATGGTAGAAGAGAAAATATATTTTTTAAAAATTTTTTACAAAATCTGAATTCTTTCACATCACATTAGTCTTTCTCTTTCTCCAAAACCTCATTCCCTCAAGTGCTTTCTTCCTTCTTGAATAATCAGTCCTTTCACTAACTTCATTCCTTCTGTGTATGAACATGTTCAATTTTCCAGCTTTTGAGGGAGGTAGAGACAGGGAAGTCTTAAGGAGAGAAGGGTTCAAAAAGCCTTTGGCTTGGTTCAGAGAAGGATAAGAAGATAACCTAATTGAAGTGAGGACTAAATGAAGTGCGATCGCTTGAATATCTAATGAATGCAGTGAGCATGTCTGTATTGTTTTCTTCAGCTCCATTATGAGGGGCAGTGGAGGAACCAGTGTGGGTAGAAAGGGAAATCAAGTCAACTCTTTCACCAATTCTTGGTCTAAAGTGCCTACCAACTAACTACAAGCTTAATCTTCCACCTTAGAATTTTGTCTAGGATGGACATGCACTGCAACTTGATATGACAGTGTCTCAGAAATGTCTTGGAAGTCTCATTTCAGGCAAGACAAAATAAAAAAAAATCTTCCTAGAAGAGGTTAAGGTCCCAGGAGTAGAATTCAGGGTTCTACTGGGGGGAAGGCAAAGAACATCACAGCTTGTACTGGCAGTATGGTACAATTTACAGTTGAGTTAACTGAGATAGTAGACTTTCAATGACTTGCTGAAAGTCACACAAGTAGTAAGTGTCCAGGGTCAAATTTGAAGTTAGGATTTCCTGATTTCAGACCCAGTGCTCTATTCACTGTGCTACCAGCTGCAATATGAGGTTAAAAGCTCATCTTGAGCCAGTGGAAACTTGCCATGATTATTAAGGTTTCTTAACCATGGATTCTGAAGGCTACCCTTCGTGACTCAGCCAGCAATCACACCTGCAGAAGGAGCCTGGAAATATTTTTTTCTGGCCAGATGACTTGAGCTCATTTAGAGCATTAGAGTATTCAAGTGATCTCCTTCAAGGCTTTTTAACCATGTGGGAAAACCATTCTCCTTCATTTTTGTTAAAAAGGAAGCAATAGGAACTGAGTTGCGTTACTTTGTCTCTGTTGGATGCATTAATGTTAAATGCTCTGCTCCCCCCGCCCCCAGTCTTGTTTGTCTTCCCATCCTGTGGGTGTCAAGAAAATAGATCCATGTGAATTGTCTTATTCCCCTTATTGAAATCCTTTCCTGTTCTTCATACATGGTGCAACTACAACGTCACCTACTTCTTGAGCAAGGAGAGATGGTCCATTCTCCCTCCACATTCTCCTAGGGATACCTCTTTTATGGTTTTATCCCATTGTACTTGGTATTATATTTATTTTTGTACATATCATCTCCCTTGGTGTGGTATAAGTTCTTAGAGGCAAAGTACTGTCTTAATCATCTTTGCAACTCCCTTAGGGTTTTGCATGACTCATTGTATATAAGTATTTAATAAATAATTATCTTTTGAATAAATGCTGTTACCATGGAATCATAGGATCCAAGTTGGAGGGCACATCAGAGGTCATCTAATCCAACCCATACCTAAGCAGACAGCGCTTCTCCAGCAGCCTTCATGAAGAAGTTATTTAACCCACGCCTTCACGACCCTTCTATACAGTTCTTTCTGCTTTTGGAATGGTTCTTTTCATTATTTCCAGTAGTTTTTGGCTAGGCAAGTTTGTGTTACAAATCACAAAATCTTCCACATGAAAGCCCTTTAAGTATTTGAAAATAGATTCCTCCCTAATTCCCCACCAGGCTAACCTCAGGTCCTTCAATCAGTGCTCACATGAGGAGGTATCAGGCAGGGCCCTTCACTGCTTTGGACATTCTTCAGCTTGTTATTGGTCTTCCTAGAACAGTGCCCTGAACTGAATATAGTACCCCAGAGGCTGTCTTTGGGGGTAGAAGAGAAAGTGTCCTGTGGTGCAGGGAATAGTGTGAAACCAGCCTGCACCTAGAGGCTAGTACTAGGCAGCAGAAGGCAGCAGAGAGCCATTGAAGCTTCCTAAGCAGAGGGTCACCGGGCATTAGGGACAGATCAAGGGAACGGCTTTAGGCCAGGACACCATTGGGCCCAGCCAAAAGGATGTTACAATAGGCAAACAAGGTAAGCAGAGCCAGCCACTCATGATGAAACATGTTCTTCACCTGCTGATGGATGATGACCTCAGAATAGATTGAGGCATACATATATACACATCTCTTGCCTATGAATGACATGATGAATGTGGGAATTTTCCTTAGTTATGCATATTTATAGCAGTGTTGTGTTTTTGTCTTAATTTCTCAAAGTAGGAGATGAAGACAGGAGCTTTGGGGGTTTTGGCTGTACGGAAGATTCTAATTTTAAAAAATGGAACCAGGTCTTTGTTACTTCCTTTGCTTTAAAGAGTAAAATTATTCTTTAAGGAGGTAAAACATTTATCATTCTCTCTGATTTTAACAGAGCAAGAACTACTGCAGATATCTATATTATTGAAGGGCTACCAACCGCCCACCCACACACAATCTCTGTAATATGCTCTGAGCCAATTTCTAGAACTTGGCACCAGTCTTTGTTCTGGTTTGGTAGTCTACAATATTCTTCCACCAGAATATTGCTTCTATTCTCCACCCTCTCCCATGCTTCCTGCCTTCTATTTCTGGTTTTCCTGCTGGGAATATAGCTCCTTGATTTTCAGTGCTGCTTGACTATTCCATTTACCTACTCTATTGCCTTAAATTATGTCACAAGCTTCCATTGCCCATGTTTTAGTAACAAATTTACATGCCACCAAATCTGTTATGCCTTTGTAGTCAGTATTATTAAACTGTAAAATGTAAATCTTCTTTATGTACATATTGTTCAGTACACTTTTGTGTACATAGGATTTATGTGCATTATTCCTGTTTCGCTTTGGATAATATTTCTGACTAATTAGTGAGTCTTTTCACTGCAGTCCTTGTGTTTTGTACTATCTCATCTAGCAATATTGAGAACTTTGAGGTTCTGTCTCATACCCATCAGATTAGTGAAGACAACCAAAAAAGAAAACGATAGTTGTCAGAGGTCAGTGGAAAAAGACACAGGTCAATGTATTGTTGGTTAGTCATTCTGGAAAACTATTTAGGGCCACACCTTCAAAGTCACTAAATTGTCCCCTTTGCACAATACAACTGAAACCTGTGTCCCAAAGAGGAAAAGGACAGCCCCTGTATAAAAGCAGTTATAGTAACTCTTTTTGATATAACAAAAAAATTAGGAACTAAGAGGATACTGGAGAATGGCTAGTAAAGTAGGATATTACTGAGCCATTAGAAATGACAAAACAATGTTCTAGAGAATATTGGGAAAACTTATTTGATTTGATATAGGGTGAAATAATTGGGAGCACAATTTACATAATAACAGTAATTCAAAGGAAAATAATTCTGACAGATTTGAGAACTCCAATTATTAACAAGCTATTATGTCAGAGGACTGATGGTGAAGCATTCTACCTTCCTTGAGACAGACAAGGAATAGATTTTAATAGACTTAAGTTCTAGAGTAAGACAGGCACAGTTATTATGGGAATTTCTTTTGCTTAATGCATATTTGCTGCAAAGATTTCATTTTTCTTATATTTTTTCTAGTAGGAATGAGTGGGAAGATGAGAGGTGAATAAGAATAGGAAAAGAAAGAGGGCATAAAGGCATCTTTTTAAAAAAAAAATGTAGAAAACAACCACAGAAGCTGGATAGCATCAAAAAGGTCAAATTGAACTTCAAAAATTTGTACATGATAGAAATCTGCAGTTCCTGAACAGTTTTTTTTTGTTCAAGTAAATATATGAAAATGTTCATTTTATTTGACATCTTTTAAATTAAGAATTTTAAAATTAAAAAAAATAATCAAAATTCCCAAAGTTTTGTGGTTGATTCTTCCTCTCTTGCTATCCATTTACAGCTTAAAGCTCTCTTGATCAGCTCCTCAAGTATTTTTTTACAGGTCCCTATTTGATGTAATAAATGCTTGACTAAGAGCCTGTAGCACATGCACATGTCCAAGTTAAATTGCTTTCTTAAATGATAACCTTTTTAAACCAGTTTTTCATTTCCCTTTTAAAGGCCCTTGCCTTTAATTAGAGTTAGAATAGGGGACATTTATCCCTCAGTTCATCAGTTTTCTAATACTTCATAATCCCTAGTTATACTTTCTAGGTTCCTTTTTACAGCATTATTTATCCTGTCATATCTTCAGAAATGGTCCTCAGGTTTGGCAAATCTTAGAAGGCTCCCTACCCTGCCCCAGATGCATCTTTGGGAAAGTTACATGCCTCCTGCTTAGGTACAGAGGTCTTTCTTTCTTTCCTCCCCTGAGTCACATTTTTTTTTTTTTTAAACCTTCTAAATTCTTTGTAACATTAGGCATAGATTTTTTTGGAATTATTTTTTTCTCTTTGTTTTCTTCATTAAGGGCATCTATTCTTTCAAGATTTATTCTCTCTGATAAGCAAGAGGATGAAAAATTGTTCTTCTGTTCCTTTCACTTTTTCTTTAAATTATAAATCAGTCTGTATTTTGTGCACTTTTAATCGTTAATTCAACTGGCAGAGAAAAACAAGTATGTAATATAGTCTTTACAAATCACTGAAATGTTTTCCTTTGTGATGATGAAACTAAGATCCTTAGTTTCTTGTCATGCTTGCTAACTCTTAGCTGAATTAATTGAATTATTTTATTTGTGCACAGGGGGCACTTAAGTAAGACTTTTTAAATAATCAGTTTTCTTGCCTTTTCTCCTAATAACTGATGCTACTTATTCAGGTATATTTGATCTGCAGTTATTAGATTTCTGCTCACTCCCTTATGCAAATAGTACTTGCCCTCTGCTGTTGTTTCCCCGAAGGCCTTTTATAGGAATCCAACTGGCCAGTTATACTCCTTATCCCAGACCTTTCCCAGCCTGGTTTCATTACTACCCATCTTAATGACATATTAATAGGTGGGTGAGAGGGGAAAATATAATTATTTCACTTTTAGATATGTTGAATTTGAGGTGGCAAATAAGTTATACAGAAATGCAGGGAGTTAGATTTGAAGGTCATCAAAAAGAAATCATAGATTGTGAGCTGGGAGGGATTTTAGGAATTATGTAGTCCACCTCTCTCATTTTTCAGTTTGACAGACTTGCCGATTATAAGAGACAGAAACAAACACAAATTAGTAACGTCCTGTTTAGAAGCAGGCTTCTGTCCTTTCTCAGTGTTCTTCAGTTTTCATCCACTTTAATGTCTTCAATAATTTATCATTGGGAGGAAAACCACAAAGAAAGTAATCTGTAGAAACAAAACATTTAATTCAGGGGAAAGATGGCTCCAGTGTCCTGTTTTCCATTATTTGATTTACATAGAATTAGCAGAAGAACTTTAAAATTGAAAACTGAAGAACTTCGAACCAGAGAACTATTTGAGATTATTGGACATTACCTGAACATAGCATAAATATAATACATATAGCACATTTATTGAGCTCCCACTATATACAGGCCGCTGTGTTAAGCACTGGGCATACAAGTAAGAACAAGACAGTTCCTGCCTTCAAGGAGCTTACACTCTAATGGGGGAATACAACACAGAAGAAGTTAAAAGGAGATGTGAGTGCCCAGTTCATGGATATGATGGTGAAGTCATAACCAAACAGGACCGTTGGTGGGAAATTTAAGGATTGTGCTAATAATTGTGAACTAGAAGTGAGATCTTTCACAAAAGGGGCCCACCCGTGGACCAGGAAAGCGGGTCTAAGAAAAAACCTCTGAGTATAGCAGAGATGTGGGCTGCCTCAGTCACATGTGATCTCTCAGTGCCTTACTAACAGAGTACTGTATCTGATAGTCATCATTGGTGGAAATGCGTACCTCAGAATTGTGAGTGGGGTGTTATGCTATAATCTCATCTTTCCTTCTATTTAGTAAATGTTTTAATTGCATTAATGGAATCACTTGGCTGATGTGTTATATCTGAAACACAGGTGTGGACTTGGGAACTACAGTATATAAGTAAAAGAGTAGCTCCCTATCAGGGTTATCCCTAATATTTTGAGTTACAGCTCTGTGCAGAACCCTAGCTTGCCAACCATCATGGATACAGATTCTAATGAATGAGGTGACCTGAGAATAAAAGAAAGGTAGGATTGGGCATCTGCTGCATGGAGTTATAAATTAAGGCACAAAAAGTAGATGAAAGCTAGTTACTAGGTACTGTTACGGATGTTTCATTTGATCTTCACAACAACTTTGAGAAGTGAGTGCCAAGAAGGGAGCATGCACAGTTCTATAGTAGCAAAGATCTAGAAACATAAATAGATACATATTGATCAAGGAATGAACTGAGATATTACTGCACAATAAAAGAAAAAGAATTTTTGAAGAACTCAGAGAAACACAGGAAGACAAATAAACTGGTACAAACAAAACCGGCAGAACCAGAATATATCTAAAATTGTATAATGACAACCAAAATAGAAATCAATAACAGAAGTAAGTATGAAGACATTATAATGAGTAGAGATGGCTCTAGAGAAGAGATGAAACCTGTACTTTAGGAAGATAACTTCGACAGTTGAGTGGAGGGAGGACTCCAGGAAGGAGAAGCTTGAGGCAGGCAGACCCACCAGAAGCTACTTCGATAGTCCAAACAGAAAGGAGATGATGAGGACCTTGACCATGTTGGGGCCATTGTCAGTGGAAAGAAGGGTGTGTATTTGAGAGAGATTGCACAGGTGAAATCATTAGGCCTTGGAAATTGATTGGATATGGAATGTAAGAGATAGTGGAAGCCTGAGGGACTAGAAGGATTCTGGCTCCCTTGATGATAATATGGAAGTTTGGAAAGGGGGTGGGGTGTAGGTAGAGGAGGAATTTGTAAATGAAGTTTCAGGCATATTGATTTTAAGATGTATGGGATTTTTCTTTTGAGATGTCCAGTGGGCAGTTGGAGATGCAAGACTGGAGGTCAGTAGAGAAGTTAGACCTGGATAAGTAGACTGGAGTTCATTAGCATAGAGATGATAATTGAATCCAGTTTTTTTTTTTTTTTTTTAAAGATCTCCAGGTGAAATAGCGTAAAGGGAATAGAGAAGAGGGCCTGTAATATAGTGCTCTGGGACATTGGATAGAGAGTTTGAACCGGATGATGAACCAGCAACCAGTGAGAGAGATGGGAGGAGAACCAGGAGAGAGCACTGTCTTGAAAACCTAGAATGAAGAAAGTATTGATGAAAAAAGGGTGATCAGCAATGTCCAAAGCTACAGCGATGTGCAGAAGATTGAGCATTGAGAAAGGACCATTGGATTTGACAATTAATGGATCAACAAATCACTTTGGAGAGAACAGTTTGGATTGAATCATAAGGTTTATGTCCTGACTGTATAGTTAAAAGGAGTTAGAGGAAAGGAAACCTTTCTACACATCTGTTTCCTTACCTGTGAAATAAGGATGTTAGACTGGATGACCTCTAAGGTCCTTTCCAGCTCAAAATGTATGAATTTAGTAATCTGATTTATTTTGGACATGGAGATAAATTTATTTATTTTTTTGGATGCAAATTAAATTTTTTAAAATTTTATTTGCATAACACATGTGTGGGTAATTCTTCAACAATAACCCTTACATAGCTTTCCGTTAGAAATTTTTCCCCCCAGTTCCTCACCCCTCCCCTAGATGGCAGGATATCCACTACATGTTAATTATGTTAAAATATTGGCAAATCGAATATATGTATACATATTTCCAAACTTATCATTGTTGTGCAAGAAAAATCTTATCTACACAAAAATATATCAGATAAAGGAAACACAATGTAAACAAACATCAATCAAGGAGTATGAGAATGTTATGTTGTGGTCCACATTTCACATCCCTCTCTCTGGGTGTATATGGCTTTCTTCAGTGAACAATTGGAGGTGGTTTGAAACATTTCATTGTTGAAGAGAGCCATGTCCATCAGAATTGATCGTCATATAGTACTGTTGTTGCCATGTAAAATGATCTCCTGGTTCTGCTCATTTCACTCAGCATCAGTTCATGTAAGTCTCTCCAAGCCTCTCTGAAATCATCTTGCTGGTCATTTCTTACAGAACAATAATATTCCATAATATTCATATACCATAATTTATTCAGCCATTCTCCAATTGAAGGGCATCTATTCAGTTTCCAGTTTCTAGCCACTACAAAAAGGGCTGCCACAAACATTCTTGCACATGTGGGGCCTTTTCCTTCCTTTATGATTTCTTTGGGATATAAGCCCAATAGAAATGCTGCTGGGTCAAAGGGTATGCACAGTTTGATAACTTTTTGAGCATAGCTCCAAATTGCTCTCCAGAATGGCTGTATCCGTTCACAGCTCCACCAACAATGCATCAGTGTCCCAGCCCTCCCACATCCCCTCCAACATTCATCATTAACTTTTCCTGTCATTTTAGCCAATCTGACAGGTGTGTAGTGGTACCTCAGGGTTATCTTGATTTGCATTTCTCTGATCAATAGTGATTTGGAGCACCTTTTCATATGACTATAAATAGTTTTAATTTCATCCTCTGAAAATTGTCTGTTCATATCCTTTGACCATTTATTGATTGGAGAATGGCTTGGAGATAAATTTAAAAAACACATCTACCAGGCTAATTTATGGCCATAAGGATGTGTATGGCTAATATAATGTTTTAATACTCTCCCTAGACCTCAATGTTTCCAATATATTTAATATAAAATCAAGCCTATCCTTTCTTGTACATATTTGGAATGAGAAGGGATCATCAAATTCAAAAGTTCTTAATCTGGGTTTCCATAAATGTTTTAAAAATATGATAACTTTATGTGTATATATATACATATATATATATCTTGCATATTTCATATATATATATCTTCTTGTGTATTTCATTTCATGTATTCAAAAACATGATTCTGAGAAAGGGTGCATAGATTTAACAAGACTGATTGAGCAATCCATGAAGCAAAAAAAAGGTTAAGAATCTTTGATTGTAGCACAATGCTCAACTAAAGCATGAGCTAGTGTTCCCTTTGCAGCCCCCTATCATTCCAACTAAGTAAGAACTTTTTGAACTTTCCATCTATTTCTTCATCAATAAAAAAAAGTTGAATAAAACAAGGCTAGGCACAGTATCCAGTAGTAGGTTGTTAGAAATCTTTCTTCAAAACAACATTAATGTTGTGTGTCATTAATGACACAGTACCCTCAACCTTCAGTTGAGCATGAATCCACCTACCTCCATCTTTTTGTCCTACCTTTCTCTATTTTGTACATACATTAAGAGATTTTGTCAAATCAAATTCAGATCACTGTGTCAAAAGCATTTACTTGGTCCAGCTTGTAGACTTTGTTTAATAACCTTGTTTTTGGCAAATCTGTACCTACTACTTCCCTAACAACAAAATATTAACTTAACTGTTGTAGATATGTTTGAGGTGACTGACATGCTCATCTATCTTTAGTTTATGTAATTCGACCTTTTTCCTCTTTTAAAAATTAGGACATTTGACTATTTTGAATCCTGGGTCACCTCTCATGTTCTCCATAATTCCCTAAAGATTTAGTAGCAGCAGCAACACATCAATCACAGTTAGTATTTTTTAGCACCACAGCAGCAAGGGACTTCTGGTCCTAAGTTCATGAAAGGCACCCAGGAGTAATGGATCTTGTTGGCCTTGGAGCCATGAAAACCTGATTTCCAGCACTCCTCCCCTCTCAGGAAGTATGCGACCTGGGGTAAATCAGCCAACTTCTCAATGTTGCTTAAGTGCAGAGAAGGTGGTGAGAATGGCCTTACTCATTAGCTCTCTATACTAGTGAAATCACAGGTAGTGTAAGAGATCTCAACTCATTTAGAGGATTGAGATGCCCTTAGAATATAGGACCTTAATTCTCTTTGATTCCCTAACTTAACAATGGAGAAACCTGATGTGTACCATTTTCTCCTAGCCTACTGCTGCACAAGAGTCATTCTGCTGAGAGAACCATCTTATCATCTGCTTATTTTCCTTTTAACTTTTAGAAAATTCTTATTAATATTGTTTTTACAAAACTTTCACTTCTAAATATATCCCTGTTCTCTTACCTAGCAAGTCATTCATTGTAACAAAGAATGCAGAGAGGGAAAAAGTTCAGCAGAATTAATCACTTACCTATGTGTCCTCACTTCCTTGGCTGGGCCTGTTTCTTCATCTGTAAAATGAGGGGGTTGGACTAAATGCCCTCTGAATTCCTTTCCCAGGCCAACTTCATCAGTTATAGATTAGGAAATAGAGAATCAAGAAAATCTAAAACATTGGAGTAAGGCCACACTGCTAACTAGGCTTCCTGAATGCTTGTTCTTGACCAAGAGAAAAGACATCCTTCAAGACCCTTCATTCTTTCTGACTCCCATTCTTTATACTTCAATAGAAGGTTTCTAAAAACATTTTAGCATAATGTAGCTATCAATTAAAAAAAGGCATTTAAAACAAAAGGAAAGGGAAAGAAATAGAGTAGGCCTTTTGTGTATATCTCAGCAGGTATTTGTATTATTTTGTAACATCATGTACCTGGTATGAACTTGTAAGCTGTGTGGGACAATAGCACTTTGCTTTCCCAGTAAACTACTAAAGGCCAAGTCATATTGTCACCCTTTAGCAATATTTTCAGACAACTTTGAATGAACATTGATATTCACTAGTTTTTTGTAAAATTCTTTACTTAAATTCATAGAAAGGCTAGCAGTGCATAACTGAAGCACTAGTACTCAAAGATAAAATTAAAACCTGCCCTTGGAGAAGTGTGTGGTCACAGACAAGTAAGGCTGAACCTCTGGTCTCTGCAACGTCCTAATCCATGAATCCTAACACAGGAGACCAACAGTTGTCTAATCCAGGCAACTCATGTTACAGATGAAGAATGTCAAGCCAACAAAATGACTAACCCAACATCATACAACAAGTAAAGAACTGAATTAGAACTCAGATCTAGGCCTTCTTGTCTCTTTGTCCAGTGGTCATCCATTGTACCACAGAAATAGGGACTATCCCTCAGGAGCCTTACAATCCATCTCTTGCTGGAATTAAATGAAAAAGTTTTACTGAGAGGAGAACTACCATGCTCTCTCAGTATGATATTTCAATTTTGAAACTGATTGCTCTTAAGAAAATAACCTCTTCTGAGATTTTTAGCTTGAGAAAAAGAGAGAAAACAATTTTGTTAGCAAAAAAAAATTTTCTTTTTTGAAAAAGGCATTCTGTACCATCTATCCTCATGCTTTTCAACTTAACCATATGTCATTTTAGAAACCTGATACAAATGCTTAAAATGCTAACAGATGTAGTGGATAGAATGACATGGAAGGAAAAAAATAGACATCCGCCAGTTGAAAATGAAGTTAACATTGTAGTCATCCAAGTGGATTACCAGATCTCAAGACAGCTTTCTGTGCATGTCTGTAGATGTGTATTATTATTAATGCTTCATCATTAACTTCATCCAGTGTTCCACACATAACAAATTCTTGCTTTATAAGATCCTTACTCTACCTAATAGATTTGTTCCAGAAAGGGTCTATTTAAATTAAACTTCTAAAAATTGAATTATTTCTTTTCTTGTTTCATATTAAAATGTTAGATTTCTTTTTTATTTCTGATTGAAATTCTTTGATATATAAAATTCTAGGCAATTTCTTTAGAAAGCATCGATTTGAACAAATCCTTTAGGGGATAGGAATAACTGAACCTTTATTTATTTATTTAGTATTTGGTAAATATTTTATTTATACATAAATGTTTATTAAATTCAGTGTTAGGAAAATTAAATTTAGAATTCCTGTATAGGATATTGTATTGAATCTTTATTATTTTGCATCTGTGTAGTCCTTCATCCTTTTCTTTTTGTTTTTATTTGTATTGAGACCTTTGTACATCACCATCATATTTATTCCTGAATATACTCCTCCTATCTCCACAGGGCAACAGTCCTTCCTTTGTAACAAAAGCTAAAAGGGGATGGGGAGGTGCAATTCTCCAAAGCCTCCACCCCCAGCTTATCTGTACAGCGTATATAATATCCCCAAATCATGATCCTCCCATTTCTTCAGTGAAAGAAAGAGAGAGATCCATGTTTCTCTCCTGGGCCAAGCTTGGTTATGATAATTAATCACACAGAGTTCTATTTCAGAATCTGTTTCATTTTATTATTCTTTCCATTTCTTTTCTTTTCTCTTCTTTTCTCTTTTCTCTTCTTTTCTCTTCTTTTCTCTTCTTTTCTCTTCTTTTCTCTTCCTTTTCTTTTCCTTTTCTTTTCCTTTCTTTTTCCTTTCCTTTTCCTTTCCTTTTCCTTTTCTTTTTTTTTTCCTTTTCTTTCTTTTCTTTTTGTCTCTTGTTTTTTTGGCTGTGCTTCATGTATCTTCCCATGTCTCTGAATTCTTTTTATTTGTCCTGTCTTTTAGTCCATATTCCATTACTATCATGCCTCTCTATTTAGCAATTTCCCATTTGATGGATGCCTACCAGCTTTCTTTCCAGTTTTTTGTTACTGCTGCTTGAAAAGGCTCACTTGGCTTAATTAGCCTTTTCAAAATAATTTCTGATATATTAACTCATTCAAACCTTAAGGTAGACTTCAAAACCTTGTGGCTATAATCTTACATTACAGCCTGTGTTTGTTGACCTGTTGAGAATTAATGTGAAGAGAATCTAAGTTCTGACAGTGAATTTGGGTCGCCAGTTGTAGACCTAAAGCATTCTGGTTTAGCGTGGTTTAGCGTTCAAGGCGGCATAGCTAGCCACAGTTTGGGCTTGCTTCCCTTAGAGAGTGGGAAGCTCTGTTTAACCAGCTGTTGGTCAATACGGAACTTTTCCAAATTAGATGTAACTTGAGGGAGTTAGAGGAGAGCTTGTATAGTGGTAAATGAAACTTGATTCTCATGGTCTTATTTAATTCTATACAGGCTCCGCCTAAGAATAATAAGTAAGGTTATATTTCCTTCTTTCTATTGTACAATTTGTTAAAACTTGAAGTTACTACAAAAGCAGAGCTGACCTGTAGTCTTAGGGAGGGGAACAATAGCAACATACAGACACAGATAGAAAGTTCTGGTATAAACATTTGTTCTGTTTTCTAAGAGATTGGATACTAAATATGACTCAATCCTAGATGGAAAGACATCTCAAGTTGATGGCATGGGATAGGAAAAACATTCACATTTAATATTTTTTTTTTGTTTTTGTCTTTTTGTTTTAGTCAGGATCTGTGACCCTAGCATTCCCATATTAATTGTAGCAAGACTCCCATATGTCTCTTCCCTAACCATTCCCTTGCCAAACTGAACTCATTTTACAATTCATGCCCCCGTGGGGATGAAGGGAAAAACCATTAAACACATCACATCTTTGCCTGATTCAGCTATATCTTCTACTACAGCTATATCTGAGAACTCTTCTGTGTTCTCAGATATACATTTCCCTGACAGAGGCCCCTCCTCAGAAAGTGATCATTTCTACCCTTTTCTTCTTCCACAAATGAGGACAGGATCCCCTGGGCCACATCCTTAATAAGTGATCCCAGTGTTTCTCTTCTTTCTCTCTTCCCCCCTCCCCAAGATCAGGACACTTCTTTCACCATAAATATTTGGTGTTATATTTGGGGAAATGGAGAGTCAGGCCTCTGAAGGAGATGCAGCTCCAAAAGAAGATCCCAAAGCTGACATGGGGTGAGCATGAGACAGTAGTGATACCCAGCTCTCTGAAGGTCTCTGCTTAATAAAGAACAAACGCCCTACATGGGAAATTGTGGATTGGTCTTGATTTCATCCTTCAGAGAGGTTAGAGGAAGAGATGATTAGAACAACTGCCCAGTACCTGATTCTGCTCAAAAAGGGGGAACTGGTTACCAAAGTAAAAATGACAGTCTATATGGTGATGAGCTTTCAAGTGATCAGCTTATGCTGAAGAAAGCATGATGTTCCATAGGCTACTTCAAATTATAGGCCAGTAGCCTAAATTAAAGTAGACTTTAATTTAGATTGAAATTCTTGAACACTTTATAAAGCATTGTTTTATGAGCACTCAGAAAGGGAAACAGTGATTACTGTAAACTTTCAAGGATTCTTCAAGAATGAGTAGACTTTAAATTCAGTGTAAGTTATCAGTGTGACTTGACAGCTAAAAATTCTTTTAATAAAAGAAAAAATAAAATTTCTAACTTTCCTAATGCAAAATAATTAAAAGTCGAGTAAAGCAGTTGTTCAGATTAAGACCACTTGGGAGAACATTAGGAAAGATCTCACCTCCCAGAGAAATGGTCTGACTTGACTGAAGTGCAGATTCTGCTGAATCTTCAAACAAGTCCTAGAAGCAATTGTGCTGGGTGGCAACATCAGCTTCAGGAACTTTTGCCCTACATCGTAAGGTCAAATGCTGATCGAGGGAATATTAAAAGACCCTTTATTGGTGCTAAGCATGAGGCCCAGGTGCACTGAACAAAAACCAAGACAGCCTGTGACTATAGGTAAGGTGAAACAAACACAAGCCTGATGAATAGTCACAGGTTACCGTGACTGTGACTGTGGTTACTAGCAAGAGTCAAAGGAAAAAGAAATGTGTTTTAACTTGCTGTCTTGGGAGGGCCAGACTAAGAGCATTTTCAGTAACTGAATTGCTGGGCCCCTTGTCATGGCACAGGAGCAGAGAGGTCAGGTGCCCAGGTAGACCTCAGAAAACAAAACTACAAAAAAGCCTGAAGACTGAGACATTATCACTCTTCTCTATTCTCTCACCTCAGGACTCAGCCCAAGTCTAACATAAAGTTAACAACCAAGAGATAAGCCACATAAAAGAGAAAGATTCTAATAACAGATAGCCAATAGAGAAGTTATGGGTTCAAAATTGGAAGATAGAAAAATTAAAACAGCTACCTCTACTTCAAAGAAAAATATAAAATCATCAAGCCCAAAAAGGGCTTTAAATAAGAGAGATTAAGGAACAAATAGGGAGGTAGTGAGGAAATACGAATAATGCAAGAAAATTATGAAAAGAAAATCAACCAATTGGAAAAGGTGATCCAGAAACTTAATAGAAGAAAGTAACTCCTTAAAAATCAGAAGTGGGCAAGTTAATGACTTCAAAAGACATCAAAAAATAACAAAACAACATCAGAAAACAAAATCAAAAGAATGAAAAATAGAAGAGAATGTGAAATATTTCATTAGAAAAATAAATTTTTCTAATTTTTTCTAACCTGAAGAACAGATTGAGGAGAAGCAATATAAGAATTATAGGACTAATTAAAAATCATTTTCAGAAAGAATCTAGACACTATACTTAATGAAATTATTAAGGAAATTTGCCCTGAAGTTTTAAAACTGGAGGGAGAAATAGAAAAAAAACTTTTTAAAGCCCACTGATCACCACCTACAAGAGATAGCAAAATGAAAATTCAAAGGAACATGTTAGCCAAGTGTTGAAGCTCCCAGTTTATGGAGAAAATACTACAAGCAAGAAAAAAATCATTCTAGCTACTGTAGAGCTATAGTTAACATAAGATTTAGCAGCTTCCATATTAAAAGGCTAAAGGACATGGAATATTCTGAAGAGCAAAGGAGTTGAGTTTGCAACCAAGAATAACTTATTTAGCAAAGCTGAGTGTAATCATGTATGGAAAAAAAATGGAGATTTAATGAATTGAAGGACTTTCAGATATACATGAGGAAAAAAACAGAATTGAATATGAAATTTTACCTACAAATATCAGAAGAAACACGAGGTAAACAATAAAGACCAAAAAGAAGAAATTTAAGGTGGTCAAACTGTTTACTTTTTCAAAAAAAAATTTTTTTTCTGATTATAGATGTTTATTAGCTTTTTAGATACATGTTTACGAATCATGTTGGGAGAAAAAAAATCAGAACGAAAGGAAAAAACCACAAGGAGGGAAAAACAGGAAAAAAGTGAACATAGCACATGTTCTACATGTGATTTATATCCAGTCTCCATAGTTCTTTTTCTGGATACAGATGACATTTTCTTTCCAAAGTTTTACTTATATGGGAAAATACTATTTGTAACTTTTAAAAAAATTTTTTTACTAGAATAGTTTGAAAGATTATACATAGAAGAATTGGTGTTAATTGTGATGAGTTGATCCTAAAAAAAGAAAAGCATATAGGGAGAAGTAAAATGACACAAATTATCTTATACAGAAGAGATGTTTACTGTGGATGAGTGGATTGGGTTAAGAGCAGGTAGTGTGGGAAATATATTTTTCTAGTAAGTTATAAAAGTTATTAACTTACATGGAAATTGGGTGATAGAATAAGGGATCTTCTTTTAGAAGGATAAATAGATTAAGAATTAGGAAAGCAATGGGGCAGCTAGGTGGCGCAATGGATAGAGCACCAGCTCTGAAGTCAGGAAGACCTGAGTTCAAATCTGATCTTAGACACCTAACATGCCCTAGCTGTGTGACCCTGGGCAAGTCGCTTAGCCCCAATTGCCTCAGCAAAAAAAGCAAAAAAAAAAAAAAAAAAATTAGGAAAGCAAGGGGATAACATAACCATCTAGAAGGACATAAGACTTCTTAATTTACAAAGAAATAAGGAGGTGGGGAGAGAGTAAGGGAGGGACTTTTAGAAAGAAATACAGATCAAGAAATTGAAGGGTAAGGGAAAAGGACTCTTAGAAGGTAAGTGGGTAAAGGGAAAAAGTAAGAAGGATTCTTATAATGAATGCAGATTAGGGAGGCAGTGGTTTGAAGTAAATTAGATGGAAGAATATGGTTTAAAAAGAGAGAGAAGGATAAACAGTGAAGAAAAACAAGATGGAAGGATATGCAGAACTAGTAACAATAACTTTGAATGTAAATGGGATGAACTCCCAAAACAGAAACAGATAGCAGAATGGATTAAAAACAAGAATCCAGAAATATGTTGTTTATAAGAAATACAGTTAAAAATGAGAGATACACAGAATAAAAATTTAAAAAAGAAAAAGAAAAGAAAAAAATTATTATGCTTCAACTCATGCAGAGAAAACAAGCATAGCAATCATATTCTCAAAGTTAAAGTTAAAATAGATTTAATTAAAAGAGGTAAGCAGGATAACTATATTAAAGTAAAAGGTACCATAGATAATGAAGTATTATTTGATAGTAGATCTAGATACACCAAATGCCATAACATCCAAATTTTTAAAGGAAAAGCTAAATGAAATACAAATAGAAATAAATAGTAAAATTATATTAGTGGGGTACTCTAATTATCAGCTCTAGATAACTCTAAACAAAAAAAATTATAAATCGAGAAGATAAAAAAGTCTTAGATAAGCATTTACCTAAAATCATCAGCAAGCAAAGGGTATAACCTACATACCTTCCTAATAAGATCAGGAATGAAACAAAGATGCTCATTATCACCAGCATTATTCAGCATTGCACTAGAAATGCTAGTAATAGCAATAAGAGAAGAAAAAAGAAATTGAAGGAATCAGAGTGAGCATTGAGATAATAAAAATTGTCCCTTTTTGCAGATGATATGATAAAAGAAGATTCAACTAGAAAACAGTTAAAACAATAATTTTATCAAAGTAGCAGAATATAAAATAAATCCTCAGTATTTTTCTATATCACAAAGAAATTCTATAAGAAAAGGCAGTAAGAAATGCCCCAGGGGAAGGTGGGGAGGGAAGAAAAAAATATGGAACACAGGATTTTGCAAGGCTGAATATTGAAAATTATCTTTGCATGTATTTTGAAAAATAAAAAGCTATTATTTTTTTTTTAAAAAGAGATGACCCATTTAAAATAACTGTAAAAGGTATATGAGTATACCTGCCACAACAAATCCAGGAACTACATGAACATAATTATTACTATTTTCTTTTTATTAAAGCTTTTATTTTTTTTTCAAAACATATGTATGGATAATTTTTGACATTCATCCTTGTAAACCCTTATGTTCAAAATGTTTCCCTCCCTTCCCCCACCTCCTCCCCTAAACAGCAAGTAATCCAATATATGTTAAACGTGCAATTCTTCTCAATGTATTTCCACAATTATGCTGCACAAGAAAAATCAGATCACAAAGGAGAAAAAATGCAGAAGAAAACAAAATGCAAGCCAACTGCAACAAAATGAATGAAAATACTATGTTGTGATCCACACTCAGTCCCCAGTCCTCTCTCTGGGTGCAGAAGGCTCTTTCCATCACTAGACCATGAAGCTGGCCTAAATCATCTCACTGTTGAAAAGAGCTATGTCCATCAGAATTGATCATCATATAATCTTGCTTTTGCCATATACAATGATCTGCTCACTTCACTTAGCATCATTTCATGTAAGTCTCTCCAGGCCTCTCTGAAATCATCCTGCTGATTGTCATGAACATAATTATAAAACATGAATACACGAATATGGTCAGATGTAAATAATTGGAGAATTATTGTTCATGGGTAAGCAGAGCCAATATAATAAAAATGACAGCTCTATTAAATTAATTTGCTTATTCAAAATCATCCCAATTAAATTACCAAAACATTATTGAGCTAGAAAAAGTAATAGAATTTATCTGAAAAAAAAAAAGACGTAAAGAACATTAAATTAGTGAAAAACATAAACAAGGGAGATTTAGCAAACTATAATATAATAATATATTGAATTATAGTATAAAGCAGTAATTATCAAAACTGTTTGGAATTGACTAAGGAATAAAAAGGTGGATCAGTGGTACAGAATAAATACACAGTAGAAAATGATTATACAAAACCTATGTTTGACAAATGTAAAGATTTAAAGTTTTGGCATAAGAATTCACTAATATTTTACATGATTTACCAATTTTAGGTTAAAGTGAATAGATGACCTAGGTATAAAGAGATATAAGAAATTTAGAGGAACGTGGAATGTATTACCTATCAGACTTATGGTTAGAAAAAGAATTTGTGAATAAACAAAAGGTAGAAAGCATTATGAGATGTAAAATGAATAATTTTGATTACATTAAATTAAAAAGGTTTTTTACAATAAAACCAATGTAGCCAGGATTAGAAGAAAAGCAGAAAATCAGGTGTGGAGGAACAAATTCTTTTATACAGTTCCTCAGATAAAAGTCTTATATCTCAAATATATAAAGAATTTGAGTCATTCTCCAATTGATAAATGTTTACCAGCTATGAATAGACAATTTTTTCAATGAAGAAATCAAAACTCTGTAGTGTCATATAAAAAAAAATGTTCTAAATCATTGTTGATTAGAGAGATACAAACTAAAACAACTTTGAGATGCCATCTCATACCTGTCAGATTGGCTAAAATAATAGAAAAGGAAAATGACAAATGCTGGAGATGTGAAAAAATTGAAACACTAATGCCCTGTTGGTGGCACTGAACTGATCCAAACATTTTGGAGAGCAATCTGGACTTATGCCCAGAGTTATAAGATAGTGTATACTCTTTGAATCAGCAATACCCCTAATTAGATTTATTTTCCAACGTGATAAGGGAAAAAGGCAAAGAATTGGAAATTAAAGGAATGCCCATCAATTGGGGAATGGATAAACAAGTCCTCTATTTTTTAAAATCTTCTTAAGTCTGTTTTATTATGTTGTTAGTAGTTTACTAATTTTTTTAATCTCTACATATATAAGAACACTGAAAAATATTGCCTATAAGTAACTCATTTTAATTCTTGCTATCCTCATACACTTAGCTTATATAAGAGCTGAGTTAACACAGTTATTTTATTTTATTGTGGATAGAATGCTGGGTCTAGAGTTACTTTCTTGCATTCAAATCTGGCCTGAGCCACTTAACTCTATGACCCTGAGGAAGTCACTTCACTCTGTTTGCCTCCATTTCCTCATTAGTAAAATAAACTGGAAAAGGAAAGGGAAAACCACTCTGGTTCTCTGCTAAGAAAATCCCAAATGGGGTCAGACACAAGATTGAACAACAACAAACTTCATGTTTTTGCCTTGCTCTACTGTGTTTTGGTTTTCTCCCTTTTTTCTCCTCTCTTCCCTTACTTTTCCCTTTCCTTCCCCTTTATGCCCTTCTCCCTTATTCCTCTTTTCTCCTTCTCTCATCCTACTCCCAGAATAATAAACTTCTGTCCCCACAGAAATGTTGTGAAGATTGTGCTCCCTGAATTTGTAAGGCCTTCTAGGAAAAGAAAAATGTTATTCACTGGGAAATCATTGAGAAAGATGGGAGAACAATGAAGGGCTGATGTGGTAGATGATGCACAAAGCAAAATTGGTGCCCTGAGTAATGGAGCGCATCTTTGGTAGTCAGCATGAAATATCAGGAGTTTCTGTAAACAGATCTTGAGACATAACAGAATTCTGTAATCTCCCCTGGGAGGAGTGCCTTGGTCCACTGTCCAGTTACTAGTACAGAATGTAATAAATGGTTGGTGTTTCATTTGTGTTTGTGTGTGTGTATGTATATATACATACATACACACATGCACACACAATATTGGTTATCAGTAGAGAGAGGATTGAGTCAGATGAAAAAGTCCAATTTTGCTAAATTTGAAGGTTTTGCTATCAAAGAAACTTTTAAAAGGCATTTCCAGGTTGAGGGAAAGAGCCATTTTTAGTCTGGATCAGTACACAGAAGATTCCACTGGGCCTTGCTCAGCTTGAGGGGTTGGGTGAAGGGCAGACATACATGCTTTAGCCACGTGATTTCTTCAGGGTAGCTGCTGCCAATCCTCATTCCACATTTCCAGTAAACAGACTCCAGCCTATTCTGTTTCATCTTCTGCCCAGTGAATAAATTAGGTCAAACAATTACCACAAAAGGAAAAACAAGACCTTAGGAGGTTGTTTCTGCAACCAGTGAAGTTGCTCAGCAGCTAACAATAGAAGACTAGCCCCAAACCAGTCATGCCCTGACTGATATTTTCCTAAAAATGGTTAATATCTGTGTTTACAAAGACCAAAAGCCTGAATGCTCTCATTTGTTTCCCATCTCTGCTTGAGCAGCAAGAGCTATTCTTGCAGTTAAGGCAGTCTCTAATTAGAATGAGTTGCAAGGGATTCTTTCATTAAATGGAGAATCTAAGACTCATCCAATTTATATTATTAAGTTCAACACTGCCTTGCTCAGTACATGCAATTTCTGTTTATTTCTGCGTAAGTCTCCAGTGACCAGTGCCTCATATTACTGCTTTAGTTGTCATTTCATGTGTTTTCTTTGATATATTCATTCTTTCATCTCTCTCCTTGAAAGAGGCTAGAATTCTAGCCTTAGTTTGTTCACTTTTCCTAAAAATCATTCTAGCAGCAGATTGAGAATCCATCGAATGCTACTTAGTTTCCTTAGTTTCAAAATGGGATGGGTATCCTTGCTGTGCTTGCAGGTAAATAATGGATGATTATATAGTTGGGAGAGTCTTTGGACTTTAGGGAGTCATAAGGCCTTCCAACAGAAATAATCCTCCTTTATGCTTCACATCTCCCAGTGAACCAAGAGCTTCACAAACTTCAGAGCTCCCATTTATGACCAAACTTTTAGGTTTGCCAAGTGCCTCATGATCATTATCTCCCTTTACAACTGTTCAGAAGGGCAGACAGTGTAAGCCTCCTCAATGTCTACTGGCACAAAGCACAACCCATTCCTGCTTTCTCATCTTGAGGTGCTTGTCCATATCTAATTATAAATAACGGTGCAAATATGCTTTCTTCTGCTTTGCACATGAGGAAACCAAGCATCAGACAGCCCTGTGGTCACATAGATGACAAAACTGAGAGACTTTTAGAAAAGTGATATTCTGGTATTGTCTTCCTAGTGGATAGATTAGGTTGCAAGTTATACAGTTACTGTAGGGTTAGACCTGGAGTCAAGAACTGAATTTGAATCCAATCTCAGACACTTTCTGTGATCCTGAGCAAGTCACTTAAATTTTCTCAGCCTTGATTTCCTCATCTGTAAAATGGGGATTATAATAGTACCTACCTCTGAGAGTTGTTGTAAAATCAAATGAAAAAAATATTTATAAAGCATTTTACCAACTGTAAAGTGCTAGATATATGTTAATCATCATCTGAATCAATCTGAGTCTCTGACTTTTTTTAAGTGACCTAGACAGCAAAGAATGCAGATGAAGCCAACAAATAAATTCTAGAAATAGCTGTTGTGATGATGTGTGGTGGAAAAATCAATGACCTCTGTTGCTGCTTCAGATTCAGATGTCTCCAGGTTACATGTCACATAGAGGACAAGTCCATAAAGAAACAAGACTGGGATTTACAGACTTTTCTCTTTTCCCTTGTAGTTATACTTTTCATATTCATAGACAAGGCTAGTCAAAGTTCAGGAAATTATGTTAAATATTTTTAGGTTTGAATGAAATGATAATTTTTCAATAGATGAGAAGAGAGCTTGAGGCAAATCAGAATGTATTTACTTAGAGATAGATTGAGTTGCATCTTGAACTACTTAATACTGTTTTAATTATTTTGTTTCCTGTCTGAAAGGATTTTGTTCTGTTTAGTCTGTCCTATGCTTAATTTGATGATTGAAAATCTGATATTTTTGCCCAGCAGAATTTCATAGTTCTTCCTCTCACTATTTTATTTCAAATAGACCACATCCATTTCTGCCATCTGCACAATCTGAATGGAACAAAACAGAAAGTCATCATTAAGCTGCATACCCCTTCATGTGTTCTTAATGCATTCCAGACAGTCTTTTAAAATTTCAAATTTTAACACCTTTTTTAAGATGGTGTTCTGTTCCTGAGCCCAAAAGGTCTACGATCACAGCTCCTCTGAGTTTGTTCAAATTACAAGTGAGAGTTGGGGGGAAATTTTTTTTTTTTTTTCATTTTTAGCAAGGGCTGGAAAATGGCAGCTAGAAAAGCAGGAATTGCCATAAATAAGCAGATGAATCATTTTAGAAGGATTATGGCCTTGAAAAGAGAGCAAGCCTGAGAATGAGGTAAATGTCCAGGAAGACACTGTCTTCATATATGATTGGAGGTTGCACTTGTCTCCAAATGGTACTAGGTTGTTCAGAAAACAAAAGATTTTTCTATCAGGTACAAGTGTGTTTAAGCATCAGCTTACTGTTTATTTACTTATTTTTGGTTTTGTCAGTTAATGAAAAGTAGCAGCCATCATTTTTACTCAGAGTACTGACTGTAGTACCAAGAATAAATGGCAATTGGGACTAGAACTATAATTACTATTTGATGTTTGTGAAGTGGTGGCTTGTTTTTTTGTTTTTTTTTTTTAGCCAATGTCTCCTGTTTCTTTTATTCCAGCAGACAGAAGGAGGGGCACAGACAGATGGACAGCAGTCACAGACACAGAGTAGTGAGAATACTGAGAGTAAATCTACCCCTAAACGATTGCATGTCTCCAATATCCCCTTCCGATTCCGGGATCCTGATCTTCGGCAGATGTTTGGGGTAAGTCTCTGGTATACATAATAAGTGCTTAATAAATACTTATTGAATCAAGGTTACTTGAATCTTAAATCATTTTAAAAGAATTTACAGTTGTCATGTAAATCTCTCATGATGAGATGAACTCACAGGTAGACTGAGCAAGATCTTAGGCCTCAAAAAATTTCATCAGCCTGAAAAACCAAAACTAAAGGCTTATTTAAGGATTCTACTATCTCAGTAATTCTATTCTTTGAAATGTATCTTGGGTATCTTTTTTGAGAATGAGAAGTACAAAAGAAAAATTTCTTAATAACTCCTAGATTGCTCTTGCCACTGCCTAGATTTTAGAGGACATGAAAGAAATAAAGTAAGGTATCCCCTTAACTTATTGCAGAAACATCCCTCTCTTGACAAGAAAAGTTGGTGGGTCAAAAATGTAGGAAGATTGAGACACCTTTGTGACTGGCTGGTGAGGTATTAAATCTCCAAAGGAAAACAGTCAAACCAATTAATTAAGCATCATATACTCCTGCCATTTACAAATCAGTGTGGTCAAAATTATCTGTGTATTCAAAGAAAGTGAATCTTTATGTTCATGCTGCAGTACAAAATGACACTGAGTTAAAGCAGCTCTTAAAATAGAGTAAGTAGACTTGGAATCAGGAATGAAAGATTTTCCATTAGCTGAAATCATTTTTAAAATGTTCAGGGATAGGTACCACCTCACACCTCTCAGACTGGCTAAGATGACAGAAAAAGATAATGATAAAAATGATGGTTATAATGTGGGTAAACTGGAATACTAATGCATTGTTGGTGGAGTTGTGAAATGATCCAACCATTCTGGAGAGAATTGGGAACTATGCGAAAAGGGTTATCAAACTGTCCTTTGATCCAGCAGTGTCACTACTGGGCTTGTATCCCATAGAGATCATTAAAAAGGTAAAAGGGCCCACATGTGCCAAAAATGTTCGTGGCAGCCCTTTTTGAGGTAGCAAAGAATTGGAAAAGAAGTGGATGCCCATCGATTGGGGAATGGTTGAACAGGTTGTGGTACATAAAGGCAATGGAATATTATTGTTCTGTAAAAAATGATGAATAAGCTGATTATAGAAAAGCCTGGAAAGATTTACATGAACTGATTCTGAGTGAAACAAGCAGAACTAGGAATACATTGTACACTGTAGCATCAAGACTAACATTCAACTATGAGAGACTTGCCTTCTTCTCAGTGGCTTAGTGACCCAAAGCAATCCCAATAGACTTTAGACAGAAAAGGACATCTGCATCCAGAAAAAGAACTAAGGAAAGTGAATGTAAATCAACACATGCTGTGTTCACTTCTTTTTTCTGTTGTTGTTATTTTTAAATCTCTCCCATAGTTTTTCCCTTTTGCTTTGATTTTTTCTCTCCCAACATGATTCATAAAGCAATATGTATTAAAAATAAATAAATTTACTAAGGGTAAGTGCAGGGATTCAGTATTTTTCTCTTCCCTCAACTTATCATGTGTAATGTTCTAGGATCTTAGTAGCAGTCAATTATAGAAGAGACAATTCCCTGTCTAGAGGAGAAGTGATCTGAGTCAGGTGATGCACGACAGGAAATATTTAACAGTTTCTTAATTAAGCAAGGAAAAACCCTTAGGAATCACAGTAGAAAAGACAATAGAAGAAATCTTCCATGACCATATTGGTATCTCCTTCATGCCCACAGACCTCTGGACTTCTGGATAATGTTGTTCACAAAGTAGAAGGGAATGAGGAAGGGAAAGTGCTCAGTTAACCTTGTCTACAATCCACCTTCTTTATTGTGATGAGCAGAGCAAGGTGGAGCCCAGGGGGTCAGTGTCTTGTTGACCTCCTTGAGCAAGAGGCTGGCCCTTGGCTGTGGGAATTTTCTGCTTGCTCTGCTTTGGTCCATAGAGGGACACATGGTTTCTGCCCCTGGCTTAGAAAGAAAGCAGAGAAAGAAGCAAAGAAGATGGCATTTTCTTCCTCCACTGTGATTTGATTCCTTGATTTAGAAAACAAAAATTTTCCTTTTTTCCCCCTCCACTGACCCCTTCCCAAAGCTCATTTACCTAGAGCTCCATACCCCTCTTAGTGAAAGCAACACATTGTGTTTAGAAAATCAGAAGTCTAAATCCTTGTCTGTGCAGAGCTTAGACTTAAATGACCTTGCTAGCTATGGAAGAACTTTGGTAAATTTCAACTTCTCGTGGTCTCCATGTCTTCATCTGTACAATGGGGATAGGAGTGGACCATCTGTCACATCTTTCTAGGTTTAAAATCTCATGGTCCAGTTTTGATTTTCAGTCTCTACTGGCTCTTTGAAAATATTCAAATGAATGCTTCCTACTAGAGTGACTACCAGCCCATTTTATGACCCAGATGAAAACAGAGGATTTGTTAGCTGTTATCTGTTGGTTTTGGCCTGCTTAGTTTTGCTTCTTGGCCACTAAAAGACACATAAACTCCCTTGGCACCATGACAATGAGTTTACCTTTTATTGCTCATCATTTCACAGAAGCTGTGAGAACCTCTCAACATGTTAGAATAACCTTCAGCCAAGGGGTTTCCCACTTTTCTCTTGGCGTTATTTCCTTTAGATCATATTTCAGAAAGCCTAGAGCAATAATATGAATCTGTGATTCCATTGACCAGTTTCACAGAAACGAATCCTTAATTTATTGAAAAGAGGTTTGAGCAGAACAATGATAGTTAGAAGGCATTTCCAGAATTCTCTGTCATTTGGGTGTGTTGATTTCTTCACTGCCATCCAAAAGCAAGAAAATCGAAACTTTTCCTAAGATAGCATTAACAGGAGAATAATTTTAAGAAAAGAGATGAGTGGAAAGGACAGAGTAAGGAGAAAACCAGGTTTGCCAAGAGCAGCAGAGAAACCTGAAGGTCATCTGTCTCACACCCAGCAGTGTACAGAATGACAGAGTCTAGAGTTGGAAGAGAGATCACAGCGACCATGTGGTCTCCCCTCCTCAGGAGGCCTTACTCAGTGCCATCGTGGGAGACCAGCTGGGATTCCAACCCAGGGCTTTTGTCTCTAGAGGGTCTCTGTGCTGGTTCAGAGCAGAGGTGAATTGTAAATGAGTCAATGATTCTAAAAATGAAAGAAATTAATCCTAATGAGATGGTTTAAAAAAACCAAAAATGTGAACAATTTTCTAACCATATTCTAAGCCCCTAAAGGTTTTATAGAGTCGTAAAATTTCTAGCTGATCTAGTTCAGTACTTTTTTTCCAGACAAATACTGTTGCCTCCCACCCCCAACAGCCTGGGGAGGCTGGTAGCACAAATACTGTTCTCCCCGTTTTACACATATGGTGACTTTGATTCTTTGCTAATTCATGTCAAAATTGAGATGCAAACTTCTTCTCAGGTCTTCTGCTTCTGTGTCCACTAAACCATGGTGTCCCACTCTTTTAGCAGTCAGTTCTAGCTTTAGTAGTAATAACCATCATTTAGATTTTTGTCATCTAAACTGCTTTTAGTTGGAGCCCATTTGTTCTAGTTCTGAGATTTTTGTGTTCTTGGTGGTGATAAAAACAAAAACAACCTACACACATACACACATACACACACACACAACTAACCAATTCTCTTTGATAGCTATATAAGCTTTGGACTGTCTCAAGATTGGTGTATCCCTTATGAGCCATTGTTTCAACTCTTTTAGCCTTTCACATAGGACCTGTTTTCATTTTTTCCCTCATTTTATTTGCCTTCCAGTGTTCTTAAGGAACTAACTAGTCTTGCCTTTGCTAGAAGTATTATTGCTTTTTACACAGTATATCCCTAATGCTGCCTCTTTTTTTTTTCCTCTCATGTCTCAGCAGTACTTTTCTAACTTGTTTTCAATTTGATGTCCAGTTTGGCCTCCAAGCTATTTTTTCTTCCATATATTATTATACACATACACACATATATACATACACACACGTATGTATAAATAAAATTTCTTATCTTGACTTTGAATTATTCATTTTTGTTAAGTGGCTTTCTTTATTTGAACTTTGAGACATTTTATTTTTGATTTGCAAATAAAAAGCTTTAATAAAAAAATTGCCTATCAAAAATAAAATGTCTCAAAGTTCAAATAAAGCCACTTAACAAAAACACTGACCCTTAAAAAACTTTCTATTCCAAATTTTTCCTTCCTTTCCTCCACCCCTTCCCCTAGATGGCAGGTAGTCCAATACTTGTTAACTGTGTTAAAATATATGACAATCCAATATGTGTATACATAGTTATACAGTTATCTTGCTGCATAAGAAAAATTGGATCTAGAAAGAAAAAAACCTGAGAAGGAAAACAAAATGCAAGCAAACATCAACAGAAAGCGTGAAAATGCTATGTTGTGGTTCACAGTCAGATCCCACAGGCCTTTCCCTGGGTGTAGATGGCTTTCTTCATCACTGAACAATTGGAACTTATTTGAAACATCTCATTGTTGAAGAGAGCCATGTCCAGCAGAATTAATTATCGTATAATCTTATTGCCATGTATAATGATCTCCTGGTTCTGCTCATTTTACTTAGCATCAGTTCCTATAAGTCTCTCCAGGCCTCTCTGAAATCATCTTGTTGGTCATTTCTTACAGAACAATAATATTCCATGACATTCATATATCATAGTTTATTCAGCCATTCTCCAAAGGGCATCCACTCAGTTTCCAGTTTCTTGCCACTACAAAAAGGGCTGCCACAAACATTTTTGCACATGTGGGTCCCTTTCCCTCCTTTAAGATCTCTTTGGGATATAGGCCCAGTAGAAATACTGCTGGGTCAAAGGGTATGCACAGTTTGATAACTTTTTGAGCATCCAAATTGCTCTCCAGAATTGCTCCACCAGCAATGTGATAGGCTATTTATCTAAATTGTCAGATTTTTTTTTTCCTGTCATCTATACCCTAGAAGACTGTGTTGCCTGAAGATCCATGAGCATTCCATCAATCCATACATCCAAGTCATTAATTAAATGCATCAATAAACACAGGATTCCCCAGTAGTACACACTAGGTCTTAAATGTGACCTTTTAACCATTTGTGTGGTTTCTGAAAGACTGGTACATCTTTGTATCCCAACTTCATTTTTCCACATGATAAATATCTAAAAGTTATTACTTAGAATTTATCAAAAACTTTATTTTAAGAATTAATTTTTGCTAAGTGAGATTTGTTCCTTACACAAAGGGGGTTTTTAAAAAAAAGTAATCAGCTCTCTGTGATTGGAAAAGCCCTTTTAAAAAACTTTTCCAGAAGGCCTGAGGAAGAAGCCAGTCTCAAATTTTATTTTTCTGGTAACAAATTTAAATTCAATGTGTCCATCCTGGGCTGTCCAACTTAACTGCTGTGGCCTGGAAAAGCTTCATGTATCTCAGAAAAATAATGCACAGCATTCTTATACAATATAACTTTGTTGAAGAAATTAAAGACTTAAGGTCACCCAGGTGGTATGGTAGATAGAGAATCAGAAAGACCTGGAGTCAGATGTTACTAGCTGTGTGACCCTGAACAAGTAACATAACCCTGATTGCTTCCCCTCTTCTCCCCTTCCCTTTCCCCTCCATTTAGGATTATTAATACTCTCAAGACTGAAAGCAAGAATAGAATTTAATAGGCTCTTTTAGAATGCTTGGTGCTATATGACTCTTATTGACTGTAGTCAAGTTTGTTTTTCCATGCCTGATTTATTGGATGGGACCAGGAAGGCAGAGACTGTTATTTTATTCTTTGTATTCCCTTCACAACAATTCTCATTGTTGGTACTCCATAGTCATTCTTGGCATAAATAATTTGTAAGAGGGATATCCCCCCAAAATTCTTGGCATTAATAAAAAAGTCAAAGTTATTTGGGGAAGGAAGGAAAGAGAATTTGTTCTGTGTAAAACTGTGTTAGTTAAATTTTGAAAATTAAACTTCTTTGTCCTCAATTGAGAGAGGAATACTTTCTAAGTTAGATGTTCAGGAATAAATGTGTTTTGTTTTATTTTGTTTTTTTTTCAATCTCTGCAGCAGTTTGGCAAAATCCTTGATGTAGAAATAATCTTTAATGAACGTGGCTCCAAGGTAAGTCCTGTTTCAATGTTCATGTCCCTTGTTATAGTAATTCACTTACTCTTCAGTGATCAGTAGGAACATATAGATATATATATCTGAAAAACGCACAAACTCCTGAACTTGACAATAAGTCTCTAAAACCCGAATAGTTCAGGGTAAATATCCCAAGTCACAAAAGCACCAGACTGGAATTTTCCTCTGTGGCATTGCAGGAAAGTCAGTGAGAAGTAGGAGGGAATCATCCTTTGTTACCTGCACATGTCTCTTAAGCTTCTATGCAAGAAGACGAAGCAGAGACCCAAAGTGACAGAGCTTTTCCATTTGCCTTTTAGAAATCCCTCTGTTCTTTTTATGCTGTTGTTTTGTCAGTGAGAGCCCCTGAATGGTCTTTCCAGTTTGCTAGCGAGCCTTTGAGCATAAAGCCAGGTGAGCCTTCAGGTAGCAGACCAGTAATGCCTGCCACTGCTCATCTTCCATCGACATTGGAGAGTAAGGGTCAGTCACCCCTTGGCCTTCACTCTGGCCTTCAGTCAAGGCTTTGGAATCCATTTAATATTGCACTTAGGGAATTGATCCCCAATTCATCTTTTAAGCAATCTTAGCGTCCCTCTAAATACAACAAAAACAGGCTTTCCTGGCCTCAATTAAAGCAAGCCACAGCACTCCAAATTTTCACCAGGAACTGATTTATTTCCATCTTTTAGATATCATAGAATGAGGCTCTGCTCACCAGGAGGCCCCTCAATAAATGTCCCTCTTTTCTCAAAGGCAAAGATTGGTGATGTTTTTTATCAAAATTCACAGTGCAGGGTTTAACAATAGATTTGATTCCTTCCAAGGAAATTCATTATCAAACCCACAACAAAATAGGCAAGGAGAACTCTTATTAAGGAACGTTTGACTTCACTGATGCTAAATTTAATACTTTAATTACAATGATTGTTCCCTGTATTCCACTAACTTATTTAGCATCCTCCATACCTGACTTGTGTGAATTTTGAAAATCTGTGCACTTAGAAAAATGAAAGGAAAAATTATGGGTGGATAAGTATCAGATGGTATCAGATAAGTGTTATGAGCAAACTTTCAAGAAACAGACTTGTTAATTTTGCAAGTGTTTTTCCTATTGGCAAATTAAGTAACTCCCACTTGGCCATGGCTAAATTGCTAAATTTTACTTTGCTCTTCATTTGTCTTGACATACATACATACCTAAACATCCATTAGCAGAGCTGAAGCACAAAGCACTGTGAATATTCCTTAAGCCAGGCATGAAACATGTACCTGTCCCAGAATATTATGCTCTGCTCCTTCCTCGGGGCATACGCTATGATGCTCTGTCATTATAATACATGCCAATCCCCTTATCCCAAAATAAATAGTGTACCATGGAAGACAGACTTTTCTAGCATTAAAAATGGGACATTTATAAAGAATGATTTTAAAATGCATCCATCCCTCCCATATGACACACACTATTGTCACTTACCAGCCTTGCCAACACTAGTCCAGGCTCTACTTGTTGACCTAATTTTCATTCAGTCATTTCTGCTCAAATTTGGCAAGAGTATTTGGCTGCAGCCAAATGTCATCACTTCAGAAGGTGATCAGAAAAGAAAAAGAAGGCCAGTTGGACTGTCATCCGAGGAGTGAGTTTATTTACCTTCTTTTCCCTGTCCCCATCTGCATGGTTCTTGATGCAGTTTCAGCCTATACCCAGGATAGTTTTGCCTAAAATCCTGTGTGTGTCCTCCCACTCCCCTTTCTTGTGCCCTCCACATTTATACCCACCTCCACCCCCTTTGAGAACTTCTGCTTCTGTAATTAACCACAGGCCAGGCAGTTTAAAGCACTCCCAAAAGCATATACACCTTTGCCTCCTTGATGAGAAACTACAGCCCTGAGGACTTCAAGTGGCATGTGTTTTAAGAGTATTGAATTGTGAATGTCAGCTTTTGTTTTAACTGTGTAAGAAGGTAATTGTGCTCCAGGCTTCCAGTTTTCAGTTAAAACAAACAAAAAAAGATTGGCTGCTGCTAGCCCTACAGAATTTTCCCCAGGAATATCCTTGGTAAGTATTTTTAAAGGGGATGTGAATCAGAGGTCTCTGCACGCTGAACCTCTGTTCCCCTGTGGCACAGGTGCCTATTGCTTGTTGTCAATGTCTCTGCAACAAGCAGGTACCAGACTGATGCTCCAGGCTTCCAGGGGAGGGGAGCAGTCGAGTCCGGGATGAGCACCGGCTGCAGAGCTTGCACCCAAAGGAGCGGCCCGCCTGGGCTTTGGCTTTTAAGTACTTGCTTCATGATGCTAAAGTCTGGAAACCTTTGGAAGCCCAATGTGATTTCATGGGATGTAGGTGTTCTGGGCACTGAGGACCTGCTCCTTAGTGGAAAAATAAGTTAATGAAATTCTGGTGAAGCAAAGGAAATGAATCTTTCTTACGGCTTCTTTTTCTCACTTCTGGGGTGTTCACTCCACCAAAACATGGTAAATTCACCTAATGGAATTTCTGCTGCCCTGTAACTTTCTTTCTAAACTCATGATAGAAATCTTCTTTCTCTCTCTCTCTCTCTTTTTGGAGGAGTCTAAAACCAAGTGCCGCTGCTGTCAGCTTTGTCTTGTGTCCCTCACTGCCCCTTTCTTCTCCCTGAGTTCCTAAAAGATATACCTGTGTTGGGGGAAAATGTTTTTAAAGCATAGCACTCAGCCCTGAAATAGCCCTGGATCTGCCTTCCAGCACTGATGGAAAATCCATCCATGGGTTCAGGCTGTGGCTCTTTGTACATTCTTGACTCTGTCCAAAGTTCTTGGCTGAAATGGACCCCTGAAATTGCTCTGAGGAGGGTGATGGCGGTAAATTGAAATAGCCAAACACTAGGGGTCTTGTCTTTAGGGATCACCTGAGATAAGCTGATGAGTCTCTTCTCTCAGTGATTGAGCTGAATTCCTCATGACAGTAAGCACTTTTGTATATGTTGGTAACAAATTCAACTTAATGAAGACTGTATATGAGGTGGGCATGTGGTTTTGGAGAGACTGAAGGAAAGACAAGTTCTCACAGGAATGATCTGTTGTATAAACCAGCCACTCATTCTGCAGGAGTGTTATCCTGATCCTCCTGCAGTGGGAACAGGAAAATTAGTCATAAAGTCCTACTGAGCCAGAGTAACTGTAAAACTGTGTGCATTGAACAGGTAGGAACTACACCACCCTTGGAGAGACCTCTTTGCCCTGTCCTCAAATCATCAACTCACAAAATTCTAGGGTTTTTGAAAACAATATTATTGGCCAGTATTTGTTTCTAAGCTGACCAAGAGTTCAAAGGTTCCTTAGGGACCCTCTTGTCCAGCTTCCATATTTTATAGATGAGGAAACCGAGGTCTAGAGAAGTAATTGGATTTGCCCACAGTCACACAGGTAACAAGGAGCAGAACCAGGATTATTTTCACCTAAATCTTGTGTTTCTTCTCCCTGTCCCCCTCCCTCATTTCTAAGGCTGCCTGCTCCTAATTTCTGTTTTCCCTCATATGGAACATTTTTTGATTGTTTCTAAGGAAACTAATTTTCTTTCCTCATTTTTCTTTGAAAGTTCTAAATATTTTTCATTTAGATTATTTTAGATGGCTTTGTTAATTCTCTTGACCTATCATTTTATATCTTTTTCTCATCACTTCTTCTACATCCCCCCCCCAAAGAAAATAAATTTATTGTGTAATTTTCTTAGACTGTAGGATATCCTTTCATCTTTTTGAAAACATACATTAAAACTATGATGAGAAATGATATCCTTACCAGGAAAGTTGCTGATACATGAATTGTTTCCCCTGATAAATTGTATCATAGATGGAATAAGGAACATGACTGGATATGTTTAAATGCTTTTTTTTTTTAATTGACCCTGGGAGAGATATATCCTTTAAAGCCTAACTGAAATGTCTTATAACTGAGAAAATCATTATAGAGGTCATTTTGGGGGAAAAAAAAGCCTTAGAATTGAAAAGGACTTAAGGGATTGACTGGCTCAGGGTCCTACCCCCAGTGTAAGTCTGTCCAGCCTCCTCTCCAGATTCTACTTGCCTATCTCTAATAAAGGAGAGCTTGCCACTTTTCAAGGCAGTTGAATTTTTATTATTGGACACTTTTACTTAATAGAAAGTTGCTCCTTGTTTGAGCTAAAAGATGCTCCTCTGTCACTGTTGTCCATTTGTCCTAATTCTGGCCTCTGCAGTCACACTTCTATACACTCACCCTTCACATAGTTGTCTGTCTCTTCCCTAACTACATAGCCCCCGTTCCTTAATAGAAGCTTCCCAACCTCTCACCATTCTACTCTACCTCCTGGATACATTCCAAAAAGTTAGTGATCCTCTAAAACCTCCAGCACCCCCCAAATCAGACATGCTATAGATGTGGTTAATTCATCCTTCCAGAAAAATAAAAAAGTAATTAAAATATTAGAAAATATTGGCTTGCCACCTGACATAGGGCAGCTTATAATGTTCTTAGAATAATTTCCCTCTCTCATCATCGTCAGGAAGAAATGGGAGTATTGCTTGCATCTAAAGTATTGTACATAGTATTGGATAATCAAATCGCCCGTGAAGAAATGCACAAATTCTAAGTATTCTTCCCAGTTTATATTAATGTTTGGAGCAATTGAAGTAGTGTTGCTGTCCTTGTTCATGGGAATCTGGAAGATGACTCAATCCCCACCCTTGACAGATTCCAAGCTGACTGAGAAATCATACTGAAAATGGGGGAAGGCTCAGGTGGCCCAAACCCCATAGACTTGCTGTGATCTTGAGCCAGGCCCACTTCAGCTAGTATGCACTCATCACTTATCTCAGGTGTGTTCTTCCCAAGGTCACAGGGAGAAGGCTGCAGTAGCCTTGGACCCCCAAGCCTCGGAAGCAAGACATACTGGTGCTGGGCTTGCCTGGCTATGTCCCGGGGTTTTGAGCCTTGATTGACCACAAAATGAATTTATTTTGAAATATGTGCAAGATGAATTTTGGAATGTAATAGCAAATAAGGCTTGGTTGGTATTTGGCATCTTGGGATAAATAACGCTGTAAAGGCGAATATTTTTTCACTATGCTTAAAACTAAGAGTTAACAATGCATGGATTTTTAGAGGGCTTTGTTTACTTTCCTTTTGTTTTCACTTTTCTGGGTTTGGGGCTTTTTGTTTTTCTTTGGTTTGGTTTTTGTTTATTTTATTTATTTTATATTTTTTAATTTCTGTGTTCTGGCCATACCCAGGAGAACCGTCTGCTTTTGATTTCTCCCTTAAAAGTTACATGGTAAATTTTCTTTCTCATTCTTCAGAGATGGAAACATTCAAAGATTATCTCGATATATTTATCTACATTTTTTCTTTTTACACTGCTCATCCTGTTGCTTGTTATTTATTGCAGAGTCGGAGGCCAGACTAAAAAGGTGACAGTTACTCGGTTCCCCAAGCACCCTTAATTGGAAATGGTGCCAGAGCAAGGGGCAAAAATGACTACAAGCTATATAACCTGACAGTTACGAACCTTCTGTAGGAGACCTAAGTTAACGACAGCAATAATGACCAACAGGATACAGAACCATATAGAACCACTCAGTCTTATAAAAATACATTTTTTTCTTACTGGTTAGATCTTCCATAGTAGCTAAATTTTTGTAGCTAATCAAGAAACCTGGGAAACCACCTTTAAGTCAAATGTTACCTCAGAATATTTGGGGGAAGAAAAATTTCATTTCTTTAAATAGTTTGGGTACCAAGTGCTCTCTTTTTTTGTAGAAAGTCTTTCATCTACTGTTTGGAATGTTACTCACTCAGTCTGATTGATTCATATTTCACAGAATCGTTGATTAGCAAGACTGGGAAAACCTTAGAGGTCATCTAGCCTTGATATGAAGCTATTCTCAATTTTTAAAATATCGGTTTCTTGGCCATGGGACCCAACTAACTGTCTGAAAAGTCAGCAATCAGCAGTGATTTTTTTTTTCCTGCAAATTATATTTCTAAAAAGAAAACAAAAGTTTAAAAATAATTTGCTATAACTTCATGTTAGAAGTTTTTAATTTTCTAAGTTACCAGCAACTACATAATATACCAAATGAATGATTATCCCTTTTTTCCTTGTCCTGGAACCGCTGTTCCTTTCCTAAGTGCGCCATCCTCAGGTGTTTCCCCCCCCCCCCCAAACTTGCTTCACTCAGAATGCTGAAATCTTTCTTCATTTCAGGAGTTTCCATTAGAACAAAGAGGCTTCTCTTCTCTCTCCCCACCATGTCCCCAAATTATCTGTAGTGCTGGTATCAATTAAAATGATTTCTTTACATAAATAATTCTTCACATAAATAAATATAAAGCAGTTTGTCTTTGAAAGCCCAGAACCTAATAAAGCGTAGTTTTCTTTGTATTTTCTTCACAATATAGATGCTTCTGTTCATGAAACATTTTTAAGTTGGGCTCCAGCTTTAGACTATGAAATATTATTGTGGAGATGTGAAGCAAGCAAACCAAGATGTTCATATTCTATACTTGCTGACTATTAAATTTCCAATGTTTTGGGGGCATTGTCAGAATTTAATTTGTGGCCCCACCATTCATTCTTTTGGGGGCACGTGCAGTCTCACAGAGGCTGTGGAACAGAAGAAAGATTATAGAAAAGTGAGCTTCTAGGAGCCCTGAGACATGAGAAAGTAGCCTGATGACTGAAGAGGCAAGGGGAGGCTTTCAGAGAAATGGATTCTTGCCCCAGCTCCCACTTCTGCTGACTGTGTGGCTATGTTTATTTTGACTTGTACCTGTGTCCTCTCCTTCCAAAAGCCTCTGGGAGGGCAGAATGATATTCCCCTCTGATAGTCTGAAAAGGGCCTTGCTTCCTCCTTCAATTCTCTGGCCATGTCACTGCAGTTGTCCTCTACAGCACGGGCTACAGCTCCCACAGGACTTAGTGAATGGTGATCAAAAGATCTTTTACCCTGAGCCCAGCCCTGGGATGAATCTCTCTGACCTCTGGCAGAAAGCAAGGCTTTAATAGCCAGTGTGGGCACCCCACTGCTGTGGCTCTAGGTATTCCTGCTCTGGTTGGATACTTTTCCAAAGAATTTTTTTGTTATCATTATAAATAATTAGTTATTGAATACTTTCTTGAGACACATTCTCTTCTATAGTAGATGATGACAAGAAGATTGTGGCATTATGGAAACAGACACAAATGTGTCCTTTAAAAATGCTGAAAGAACCTCACCATTGTGAGTGAGTGGCTTTCCTCAAAAAGTTTAAGTCCCATTGGAAGGTTCTTTAATCCCAAGATAGTAGCCACTATGGTGATAATTAATCTGGCCTCTTCTTTTCTGTAGTAAAAGCTTCTTCAGATAACTGTCTGTTAACAGGCTGATTCACTTGTGAATTGCCCTGACACACTTTGGGGTGGGAATTTGCCTTTGAAATCCTATCCTATTTTGCAAACTCACCTCAAACTCGGAATAC
Organism: Myrmecobius fasciatus; assembly: GCA_023553655.1. Taxonomy (NCBI): domain Eukaryota; kingdom Metazoa; phylum Chordata; class Mammalia; order Dasyuromorphia; family Myrmecobiidae; genus Myrmecobius; species Myrmecobius fasciatus. Next base: position 328,773 of record JAJPUD010000430.1, on the reverse strand, counting down.
TGAGCCCAACCACTCTCTCTGTAACTCTGCTGGTCCCATTGCTTTATGATCATCTCTGAATCAGGCTGGTTTCCTAATTCTAAGAGTTCTTTGTGATGGGGATCATCCAGTTAAAAAAAGAGGACTTTATAAAGGTATCTCCGTGTACCTGAAAAAGGAGTTAGTCTCCCTCATGCCCCAAATGGTGTATCATTCCTAGGAGGAATCTGGTTACTTATATACACTGCTGACTGTTTCTGTTCAGTAAATTTGTAGCTCACCTTGGGGCTCAGAGGTAAGAACAGATAAGAGTGTCAGCAGGCACAGAATGCTCCTGCCCAAGAATTGAGGAGAGTCAGAATACTGGGGGGCGGGGGGGGAGAGGGGGAAGAGACGATGGGGCTGTTGGTGCAGCATGAAAGCTTTCACTGGGAAATCCTGAGACTCTCCCACAGTGTAGGAGAGGTGGGATGACCAGACCCTAAGCACGTCTGGAGGCCCTCATGGCGTCTGGAAGGAGAGAGAGACCAAGCTATCCGGAGAAAGCAGCGCTGACCTGAGGCTGACCAGTCATTTACCGTCTCCTGTGGCCAGTGGCACCATTGACGCCATCTTGGATGCCATTGTTCTGCCCACTTCCCTTTTGCATGGAGGGATGGCTCACAGCATGGGAGCAGCCCTGTCAGGAAGGGGAAGCCACAGGGAGGACCAGCAGCTGGGTTGTGACAGGCTGGTGTGGTGGCAATGTCACTGGCCTTCACCTGCCCATCTAGAGGATGGAGCTCCTGGAGATGCACGGTTGTGGCCTCGGCCTTGCTTTTGCAACTCCTCCTCCAGTGCCACAAGCCCATTTCATTTCTCCATCACCTTTAACTTGTTCTTATTTTTTTCTGGAACTGTGCCGGTAAGTTTGACAGTGAGGCCCAAGTTTGCAGTATAGGCAGCTTCTCTTCTGCCATTGACATGCACAGGTTTTCAGGAAGACCTCAGTCCATGGCTCATCTCCTGCCGTACTCAGGCTGTGCTTCCCTGAAAAGATGACCCTTCCTTTCTGGACTGGCCCTTCCAGCCAGGAAATCCCCCTTCAAGATGTGATTGTATGTCCCTACTTTTTTTTGCGGAGAAGGAAAGCGCTGCCTAATAGGAACAGGTCAAAGATCAGCTCCGAGGACAGAACGGCGCACAATGGCAAAGGCTGTATGGATTTGGCCAAGGAACCTCTAGGCCGAGAAAGGACCTAAGCCGTCAGGAGGCCTTTGCAGTTATAATTTGTCTAGTTCTAAAGTTATTCACAACTTCAGGTGCTTCTTATTACCTCACGAAGATTGAAATGTTGGGCATCAAAAAAGTGAGAAAGAGGTTTCAAATAAACTGTCTTACTGGCCCGATGATAGTTTCTCATTATAAATTACCTTTTAATAGTAGGATCCGAGTAACTTTTTACCTTCATTTTGGTCTGGCCTCAATTGCTTTATGTTTTATTTTATTATTACTGTTATTTATATTATTATTATTATTACTATTGTTCTGATTATAATTCTTTATTCTTTTATTGGATTTAATTTCCTTTTATGAAACATGCATGAACCGAAGATGTGACTCTAGGAGAGTATTGCTGAGTTGTGCTGATGTCGATTTCATACTGTGATATTTTTTCTCTATTTACCTAGAGATCAGTACTTCAATATAACGATGTGCATGTTTTCCCCCCTTCTCCCGCTGCATGCAGGGATTCGGGTTCGTAACTTTCGAGAATAGTGCTGATGCAGACAGGGCCAGGGAGAAATTACACGGCACCGTGGTAGAGGGCCGTAAAATCGAGGTGCATGTCTTCAATAATTCAATTTCTTCTTTCTATTCTTTTTATTTCTTTTTTTGTGTCTTGCCTCCCTTATTTCACATTTGGAACCCTGTCTCATGTGTGTGTGCGTGTGTGTGTTTGTGTCTCTTTGTCTATCACCTTCCTGCACTGACATGTATAAAAGTGACACCCCTACACCTCCCAAAGTTTTTGGTTGTTTGGGGATTTTGAGTTTAAAGTTTTGATTTTTTTTGTTTGTTTCTTTTCCCCCCTTCTCCAAAATTTTCACCCTTCTGCTGTCTTGATTTTCCTTTGCTTCAGTTTGCGAGGCTCCGAATTTCTGATAATCAGACCTGAAAAAAACTAACTAGAGAAAAAAAAAAAAAAGACTATCCAGTTTCTAACTGTATCCTAGAATGAAGCAGGGTGCCAGCCAGTATCCTCTCTCTCTTTAGAGGCCAGTTCTCCTCCATATGAGTGTGAGGTGCTAGAAAGGGGGAGGAGATTATTTTTGATAGAGTTTGATTGGGGGGTGGGGGCGGGGTATGGTGAAGGGAAGAGGGACCAAGCTCACAAAGGGCTTCTAAAAAAAATTCACTGGTCTGCTTTAAAAAAAAAAAAAAATCAGAGATTTCAACAGTTCTGAAAATTATTACCACAAAACCCTGCAATCCAAGATTTGGCTGGGACCAGCTCTAAAGGACTGTTGTGATCCAGGCCACCACCTGGTGCTCACTAGCTTTTTCTTTTACACCATGGTGAAGGTTAACTGGCCCCTTCTCCTCTGCCCACCTCTAAAAAGGAAAAAAAAAAGTATTAAATATAAAAGCCGCTGTTTTGAGTAAGATGTCTGCATATTTTGCTTTTTTTTTTTATTTCCTTTTTCAATGGTTTAGCGTTTAGGGCCCTTCACTTGACTCACTCTTTCCATGGTAACTATACACAAAGCTGGCGATGGTACGAGTTGGCGGTAAGTGAAATAAAAGCGCTAGAGAAGAAGCTTAAAAAAAACAAATTTAATTACAAAACAATTAAATAAGAAAGAAAAATCCATCTGCCATCTCACATTAACACTACAAAATGTGATTTGACTTGTTGTTTCCCCCCTCCTTTTCCCTTTCCCCCTTTTATTTTCAATGCTGTTGAGTAATGCCGCCTGGATTTTGGATGTCCATATCGTTTTGTAGCAGTCTGAGCTGTTTGATTACTGACTTCATGGTGATTTTTCCCTGCACATCTTACTCAGAGTTATTGAACTCCAGTTTGGCTGGTTTTATTAATGCACCCTCCCTTTCCCTCCCCCATTCTCGCTCTCTTCCAAGCCTTCTGAATGTGGCTCTGAGTGTGTTCTTTGGTTCCTCTCCTGCCTTCTTGTCTTCTCTGGAGCCCTCGGCTCCTTGCCTCTCTCTCCTCTCCCTCCCCATCTCCCTCTCTCTGTATTCTCTCCTGCCTTTTCTTGGGGCTCCTTCCCCTCTCCTCTCTCTGCTTCTCTTCTTTCTCATTCGTCTTCTCTCTCTCCATTCTTTTTCAATTTTCTCTCTCCTCTCCCTGTTCTGTTTTGCCTCCACTACTCCCTCTGTCTCCTGTCTATCTTTTTTCTCCTCCCTCTCTTTCCTTCCTCCCCTCCTCTGCCCTGGCCCCCCCCCCATGCCGCTGTTGGTCTCCCTTTGCTGACTGGTGGTCTCTGATGGGTTTTGGCCATTTTCCCTTTAAGTGCTTGTGCTGCCCTCTGCTGTAGCAGCTGATTTCAGGCTCTTGCGCCATCTTAGTGGTTGTCTGTGAGACCCATTCTTCCCCTCCTTTCCCCTTCCTCTCCCAAATTGATTGTTTTTTTTTTCTTTCTTTTATCTCTGTGTGTGTGTTTTTTAACTTGCATGCTTCAAGTCTCATCATTGTTGTATCCCATTCTTTCTTTTTAAATGTAAAATGTTTATATTGTTTGGTGGGTTGAACTAGAGTAAATGTAGTTTCAGCTCTTTTCCTTGCACCGATTTTCAACTCTATTATCACAAGGGAAAGAATTAAGTAGTTATTATTATTTTAGTTTGCCTTCTACTTTAAAAAGGCCTTGTTATGGCTTCTAGATCCATTCTGACCTGACAACCCAACCTGTTATTGAGTTCTGTGATGAGGCTTCACCCTCCTTGCAGTAGCTTTGAGGCTGATTCTGACACGGGCTGCAGTTTCTTGGCTTCCAAACCCCATTCATCTTTTCTTTATCAGCACCATTTCTGTAACACCCACTTGCTGTGGCACTGAGAATGCTTGAAATTATACAGAGCTCTGTAAAGAGGGTGGAGAGCACTGTGAAGCAAAGAGATATGAGCTGTAAATTTTCATGTCACAAAAATACATGCATTTCATAGATATCGTGAAAATATTTTGTGTACATTACGTGATACGAATTAGAACCTAGAAAGTTGGAAATTACCCTGTCCACCCCCATCAGTTGACAGGGACGAAAAGTCCTTGATTTTTTTCCCAGCCAGCTTCCAATCACAATGGGTTTTGTATACAATGAGCCCTCTACCTCTGCTGATGGACTGGAAAAGAGCCTGCTAAATCTGATAGGTTACTTTTCTGTCCTTTTTGAAAATCTGTTTCAGTGACCCGTGTGACCTGCCACTTTTTAAATGAAGACTTTTGAAAAGTATGGTGGCCTCCCCTGCTAACTTTCCATTCTTCCCACAAAGTAGTTTTTCTGCTTCAGTCAGTCCTATGAGAATTAGCACACGTTTGCTAGGGTGCAAAAAAGGATACTAAACATGTCATTTGGAGCTAGAGAAACTACATTTTACTCTTGTTGGCCTTGTTTAATGAGTAATTTGATTAAAATATCAAATGTAGATATAAATTTACTTTTATTACTACTTTAATTATTAAAATTAAGACTATAACTATAATTAATTGACATTTTTATAAAGAGCTTTTTGCTTCTTTATGTAAAGTATTTTATTATGACAGTGGATCAAGGCACCTTCATTTTTCCTAATATGGTCTGCTTCCTTCCCCCCTTCCCCTTCCTTCCCTTTTTTATTTATAGGTGAATAATGCAACGGCACGTGTAATGACCAATAAGAAGATGGTCACACCATATGCAAATGGTAAGAGTTTACCCCTTGGATTTGGGAAGACAGCATGTATTTCCTGGGCAAATAAGGGATCTTTTCATAGACTCCCAAATAGATTTTGAACCATTGCTGGACCTGCAGTGTTGTCCCTCTTTCCTTTTAGGATGTAACCGTACCTTCTGAAACTCACTGATTATTTATTATTATTGTATTATATTTAATAATTATTTATTATTATTATTACCGTATTTTTTTTCTTCAGACTTTATCCATGTGCTATGGTCTTATGACGCTCTTACTTACATAGGCAGGCATGTGCAGTGAGCACCTTATACTTCTAGTTGCTTTTGATTCCTCCGTGAGTAGAAGCATTTATCCCATCTTTCTCATCATCTGCATATTTTGTACACTCCCCCATGCTCATCAGACCTGACATCTACCTGACAGCCAATGGTACAATGAGTGGGCTGCTGGGCCCAAAGTCAGGAAGATCTGAGTTCAAATTCATACCCAAGCACTTGCTAGCTGTGTGACCTTGGGCAAGTCAGTTAGCCCTGTTTGTTTCTTCACCCATAAAATGGAGATGATAAGAGCACCTATTATACAAGGTTGCTCTGAGGGTCAAATGAGATAAGATTTACAAAATGCTCAGCACAGTTCTCAGCACATAGTAGGTGCTATGAAAGGTCCCCGGCTTTGGATTCAGAAAACTTGGGTTCAAATTCTGACACTTAGCAGTGAGACTCTGAACAAGTCTTTGCCCATCTTTCAGTCTCAGTTTCCCAATCTGTAAATGGGGGGTAGACGAGTTGAACTGAACCTTCAAAGATCACAGATTAGAGCTAGAGGAGACCTTCAGGGCATTGGCTTCTTAAAATACTCCTAATTTCTCCTGAGGTCAGCAGCCTGGAGGTGGCCTGGCTCGCTGTCTCCCTCTGCCCCAGCTCCTAGCCTCACACTGGGGGATCTGAAACCCTCCCCCCCAATCTGGGCTTCCTTGTTCCTCTCAAACCCTGACCTCTTCTAGCTGACCAGGACCCAGGTTCTATCCTTCCTCACTGTCCTGCATCCTCTATCAAGCCCTCAGCACTCCTCCATCTGACCGTGACCCATGAGTCCCTGTCCAGGCCTTTCTGGACCAGAGCAGGATGGCCCTCATCTCCCCTGGCTGGCCAGTGGTGACCTCCTTCCCTCACTCAGCCTGCTCCCCAGAGTTCTGCCATCCCTTTTCATTCTCACAGGCTCCCCAGGCTTCAGTTACTACCTCTGCTGATGATCGCAGGGTCTCATGTTCAATCCCACAACTCTGTTTTCCCCGGGGCCATTTCTTTCCCCACCACATCCTCACCTCTGCCTATGCACGCCTCTACCCTGTTGCTTCTCCCAGAGATCGTGGCAGGGGCCACCCAGGTCTCATCCCCCTCATTGAGCTCCTCCAGCTCCTGCTTCCTTCTAGGGTCAGATCTAGGCTCTGTGGGGGGAGGGTGTTTGGCCCCATCCTGGTTTTTCAGCCTTAACCATGCAGTAACTCCTCTTGTGCGCATCCAGCCAGCCAGCCAGATGTCCTTCCCATGGGAGTCCAACTCTTGTCTCTACTCCTTGGGCCTGTCATCTCCCAGGGAGTGCACTCTTTCCCTGCTTTCCTTGGGGAAACAGCCCAGGGCAGCCCTGCTGCTCACACCTTCCCCCTTCCCTCCCTCACTGGCTTGGATTGGTTAGGTGTGCATTTGTGGTGTGTGCATGAGCACGTACACACACACACACACACACACACACACACACACACACGAAGTTGTGCATGTGTTCTGTGCCCGTGTACATGAGTACGCATATGGCTGCAGGTAGTGTGGCAGCTCCTTAAAGGCAGGACCTGCTTCGCTCTTTGTCATCCCATCCCCTGGGCCAGTACACAGTAGGTATTTGATAGATTCTTGCTAGTTGATCTCTGTTAAAGTTGGAGTCAGCCAGGGCAGGTGTCGCATTGTCCTCATTCAAGGGTGTGATTACAGTTTATGGCCATTGTGTCATTAACAGCTGAGGGTTTGGAGGCTGCTAGTAGAATTTAAACGGTAAAAACACAGTGACTTAATCATCCCATACATCTGAAGAGCTGACAGTGTCTGAAAGTACTCCTCTCCTTTTTAGCTGACTGATAAATGAGCCTTCCTGACCTTAACCTACAAGTTGTTTACCCAATTCATTTCTTCTCTTTCCATCGGATTTAGAGAGTCAAAGAGAGTTATCTGTTTTCTGAAGAGGTGATCCAAAATCATCTGAGGCCCTAGAAGCTGAAAAGGCCCGTTTGGTCCTTGAAGACTCAGGCCATGTGGTTTTCATGGAGTAAAATGGAACGTTGAGCTTCCAACAGTAAGACAGTTGAGCAAATTGATCTTGCAGTCAGAGTCTCTACTCTAGGGTTTTCCCCAGTTGACCTGTCCTTTCACCTCTCTTCTTCTGGAGGAGTGAGAAAAACTGAGAAGGAAGAAATGAGTCTATATGTACTGTACCAAGGGCTACAAATACAAACGAACTTACGGAAATTGAACCTAGAACAGTGTAACAGTCCTAATGAGGGGATTGTAAAACAGTCCATACCATATTCACAAAGGTCTTAGATTCTAATGGGTCAGACAATCCATATAGGAGAGGGATGTCTTTTGGTCAGGTAAGTGAAGAGAATGATGAACAGAATCATGCAGTAATAACCTTTCCAGGAATATTCATGTTGATTTCCTGAGTTAACAGGTAAAAAGCGTGGGGCACAGTGACATAGTGTTGAGATGGTCAGGGAACAGTTGGGTCCGGAAATGATCAAGCTTCCCTAATCGGGAGCCCAAGGACGCAGGCAGGAATGAAGTTTAAAGATGGATGTGAAACACAAGAGCTAGCTCCCTGAAAAATGTCACTTTGTTTGTCAACAGAATTTCTAATTATCTATCAGCCTTAAGATAAACTTCCATCTTTATCATAAGCATTTAAAATAGGGGAGCTTCAGGCCTGTCAGTAAAACTGAAACTTATCTTTAATTGGCCTGCTTCTGAACATAAGCCTCTTGAAAAGGAATCTCCAGAGGAACTGCAGTCATTGGGATGCCTTTTTAAATTAGAAATTTATACATGAGGTGACAAAGACTTATTATAAGATAGTTCTTTTGGCAAGTCACTTAACTCTCCAGGCTTCAGGTCCTCATTTGTAAAGTGGGAACGAGGATATGGCAATATCTGGTTTTAAAAACTGATTGTGCGGTCAGATAAATAAATGAGCATTTGAGCACTCTGCTAAACACTGAGTATACAAACAGAAAAGGCTCTCAAATATAATAGGAAGAGAACAAATGGAAGTCCAGCAGTAGGACTCTTAAAGGTGCTTCTGTAAGGTGGTGGCCAGGCCCACAAGACCATGGGATAAGATGTACACAAATAACACAAAAAATAAGATGAATTATAATAATGTATATAAGAAATTTTGTGAATGTTGAAGCTTTCTATATTCAAATTAAGATTAATGTGAAAGAGAGAGATTTGGCAGTGGGTCTTATTTCCTAGGGCTCTTCCAAGACCTTTCACTGTCCCATCTGTTACCATAAGCTTTCCCTAGACCTTTCTGGAGTTCCTGTGCCGTCAGCTACAAAGCAATCAGCATCACAGAAGTCAAATAGTCTTTCTGCCCAGCTCTCTTTTCTCCATGCTCTCTTTCCAGACCTCTGGCCAGCCTAATTTTATGTTATTCCCTCCATTTGTTTAATATTCCAGCTCCACTGTATCTCTGTGTATATTTTCCATGCCTGAAATGTACCTTACTTCTACTTCTTACAGTAGTTAGCTTCCCTTAAGGCTCTGTCTGATGCTACCTCCTCCAGAAAGCCTTTCCTGATCTCCCCCAAATTGTTTCTGGTCTTTGCTTTCTCAAATAACATCTGCCAAGGAGGCTATACATCCCAGTAATGAGCATCCACATGCTCTCATCTGTGTCCTTGTCCTCTCATAAAGTGTCCATAGGAAGTCAGCCTCCCTGGAACTGCTCCAGCTTGGGGGCCATTCTGTAGTCTTCCTTTCTTCCTCTGTGAATGGCTCACCTCCCTTTCTTGTTCTCCTCTATGGTGGGAGCCTTTGGGCTGCTTCTCCTACCTAACTTATGGACTTCCACGTGACCCTGCACTGGTATTATGTGCTTCATAAATGCTTCTCCAATTTAACTGAAACCAGTGCAGTCTTCACATTTGATAGATAGAGTTCCTGATAGAGGGACATGACCATTGTGCCATGATAACTTAATGACAACTCCTTAGCTTATGCCTTAGGGCTTATAAAATCAGCATTTCCGAGGTGTGAGGCAACTTGGAAGCTATCCTGCCCAGCCCCTCTACTTATCCAAAAGAGGGAGTGGAGGCCCAGGAAAGTTGAGTGGCTTGCCTAAGTAGCCCAGTAAAAAGGACAGAGCTAACCCGTTGGCTTCTAGTAAGTGCAGTTATTGATTTCTAGTCATTGTTAAGACTTAAACATAATGATTCTTAGGGGCTTGAACATTTAAGAGAAAAAAGTCTTTGACATTCAAGCTAAGGAGATATTGAGGTCAGAAAAAAGCCAGCTTTGGCATTCCCCTGTGGCTCTTTGAGGGAAAGAGCATGGGAATAGTCTGTATAAAGCAAAGAATTTACACAGCCCATTTATGTGATGATACCCTGATCAATTTAACAAAAGTTTATACATACCCTTTGAGTTTTTCAGGGACATTTTACACTTGTGAATTGCAAGAAAATATCACAATTTCTGTTCAAATTTAAGGAAATTATATGACTTATATTACATGTTCTGATTGCTGGAAGAGACCTCAGAAGTTGTATAGTCTTAACTCCTCAATTTAGAGATGAAATAGACTGAGAAAGATGAAGATCCCTGAATCAGGAAGATGGACTAGAGTTTGACACCTGGTGATCTGGGAACTAGAGCCCTACAGACATCTTTGGCTCTCTCTTGTTTCCTACAGTTGTCTTCCCTGTCCCATCTCTCCCCTCCTGCCCTTGCTTGGTCGGAAGTTCTCACCTCATTGCCTCCTCCAAGGAGACCATCCTATTCTACTTTTTCCTTCATGGTTGCCAAATCATCTTCCTGTATAACCCCATTTCTATTACTCTGCTGTTCAAAAGCCTTCCATGACTGCTTGCTGCAGGTGGGACAGAATGCAGGCTCCTGAAGCCACTATTTGAGGACCAACAGATTCTAGCTCAGTTGCTCTGTGAACTTGTTAGGGTTCTCTAAAAGTGTTTTAGTGACTTTATTTCACTGTGTTTGGCTTCCTTTGTAGTCCTACATATTCAGTTTCATGTTTTTAAAAACACAATTCTGGACAGAGGGCCAAAGACTTCTCCAGAATGACTGCCACAAAAAAAAGGTTGTGCTCCCTGTCTAGCTCTAACCAGCCTTTCCTGTTGTTTTGTTGGTCTCCCCTTTGTGCTCCCTTTCCCTGAGCTCACTTGTCTTATCTTCATGCATTTGCACAATCTGAGCCCCGTGCTGAGAACACAGGCCTTCTACATGGCTCTTCCTGTTGGGATGTCCAGCTTAAGCAATACTTCTTTAGTCTATCCTTCCCAGATTCCCGCTTCTTTGCTCCAAAGCCCCCCAGAAATGATTTCTGTATTCCAGACATTTTTGTCCAAGCCTTTGTTGCTGAAACAGTCCTACTCTTTATTACACTTTGGTGTGTGTATCTTATTTTCCCATTAAATTGTTAATTCAGTGAAGGCAGAGACTATCCACCCCTCAACAAGATGGGCATTTAGGGAACATCTATTGAATTGAATTGCTGTATCATGGATAGGAATCCAGAATTTATCCAAGAAGAAATTGGGGGGCAGAGGGGGGAGACTTCTGGTTGGGTGAATTCTTGTTTGAAGAGGGTGGTGCTTTGGGCAATGCCCTTATTGATCCTGTGCAAATTGTGCATCTAAGTATCCATAGTGTGTGCTCCATTTATTGCTCTTTGTGAGGGTGGCCCAGCAAGTCTGGCCAAAGTGAAGGCAGGCAGGTGAGGTGGCAGGGTGCCCGCCTTCTTCCTCCTCATGCTGAGGAGGGATCTTTACCCTCTCACCCTGCTGGGCCAGCCTCAGGAAGGTGCCACAGCAGACACAGTAAGTTAGGTTAGGTAGCCTTTGGTTGCGCTGCCGCTGGTACCGATCCAGGCCGGAAGCTAGGGGAATGTCCGGGATGGCAGGGACCTCCCTCCCCACACTCCTGGGCCTTCTCATTGTTCACTATCTCCTTCTTGAGGTCTCAGTCCCCTCGTCTCTGAAGTGGTCCTGCTTCCCTTACAGGTTCAGCTGGGTTAATGGGCCATAAGCCTTCCATAAGCGGGAGCTGTTGTGATTGCTCTCCTTTTTGCCATTTCAGGTTGGAAGCTGAGCCCAGTGGTTGGAGCGGTGTATGGTCCTGAGTTATATGCAGGTAGTGCTTCCACTCTGCCCTTTGGGTCCCTCACCTGAAATGTTGTTCACTGGCTCTGGACCTGCTTATTTTTGCTCACGTTTCTGTCTTCTTTCTCCTTTGTTCTTTGAAACCCAAAAGCAGCCTCCAGTTTTCAAGCAGACGTCTCGCTAGGCAATGATGCAGCAGTGCCCCTGTCGGGAAGGGGGGGGATCAACACTTACATTCCGCTCATCAGTAAGTAACCCCCTAATCCCGCGAGCTTCTCCCGGCCCCACACACACCCATGATGTGTGTGCAACCCCCGCCTTGGAGAGGTTGGGGTGGTGAGGGCAAGGGGTTAGCAGGGCTGTGATCCTCCACTTGGCTCACACCCACTCCTCAAACTGCCCCACCCCCAGTCTGCAGTTCTCAACTCGCTAGGTTTGCTTCTTGTCTCCACATTGACTTTCTGCAGCTATCGATCACAGTTGTGTTGGAACCTAAATGTTATTATGCCCTAAGCCAACTTTCTCCAGTGCGCAGCATGATCAGACGGGGCCGGGGCCCCACAAATCTCAGATCTGTACAGGTTTGCTAGAAGAAGATTAGCTTCCCATGAATTTTCCCTGCATGCATTTCTACCTCTCAAAAGGGTAGATGAGTAGGGGCAGGGGATGGCAACCTGCGTCCTCCACTTTTCTGAGTTTGAACCAATTCTAAGAAGTGAAGATAAGGTTTCTGACCCCTGCCTACCTCAGAGGGAATATTGTGGGCCTTACTGAGGGAAAATACAGGTGCAGCTTCTATTTGGTCACACATAAAAAGGCCCTTTGATAAGAACTTGTCACCGTGTATGTGACGTGGCAAATGTCAAGAAACACAGTCATTCGCCAGTCTCCTCTGAAACCAGACCCTCAGCCTGGTTTCAGAGACCTCTCCAAATCCTTTTCTGGCATGATGGTTGCAGGAAGACATCTTGCTTCCTGGCCTGGACTAGACCAGGGTGGAGGTGATAACCATTTTTGATTCTTTGAGCATGGAAACATTCTTCCCTCCCCCCTCTACCTCTCCCCTCCATTCCAAGCCTCTCCATTTCCTGAAGAACCCCATGGTGACACAAGAGAATATTCTTTGTCCACAGGGACTCTAAAAAGAAGCTCTGAGCTGTGCCAGGGCCTTCCTCCAGGATGGGCAGATTTTCAATTGAAGAAAAGCTGGGAGTTCTCTCATCTTTTTCCTTGTCTTCCCCTGCAGTTCCTGGCTTCCCTTACCCCACTGCAGCCACCACAGCAGCCGCATTCAGAGGAGCCCACCTAAGGGGCCGAGGGCGGACGGTGTATGGTGCAGTCAGAGCGGTACCTCCAACAGCCATCCCTGCCTATCCAGGGTAAGCACTGGCTTTCACAATCAAATGGACCCCCATAGGCAACTGGACATGAATTGTAGCCTTCTTGCACAGTGCCTTGCACCCAACAAAATTTGATTGGATGGTCTGAACCAGAATGTGACATCAACAAAACACAAACCTGAATTCACTGTCATTTGGTTATTTAAGTCTTCATTTGCCTTAAGCCATCTTGGTGATGGCTCTCAACCGTAGCCTTCTGGCGTTGAGGAGCGGTGTGTTAGCATGGTGTTCACTTAGCATCGCACGGCACAGACTAACGTTTCTGCCTAAAGAAAACAGAACGAAGCGCTCCAGGCCACAGACCACAACTGCCTCTGCTCCCCTCCACTCTTTCCCCCATTCCGTCCTGGGGCTGAGCCTATTCCATGCCATCCCCTTGGGTCACACTGCCTGCGTGGGAAGTGGCAGAGCCAGTTACCCACGATGGGTTTGCTTTCTTTGTAGGAAACAGATTAAAAGAGGTTAATTCAAAGGTGAATCAAGTCCATTTGAATAAAAGGAGAGAGGGAGAAGTAGGAGGAATTACACTGCACTTGCCTTCCGAATGATGGTAAAATTACTGACGTGGCTGAACATCCTTTGCCCTTTGATTTTTGGGTACGGAGGGGGCCTTGTGCAGTGGAAGATCTCCCTAGCAACAAACATCCATTGTTCCTGAGCTGGGGGAAAGGAGTGAAGGCGGCAGGTTCTTTTGGGATTGGTTCTTGACGCCAAGCTGAAAGAGCACGGGGTTTTTGGTGGAGTGGGCTTTTCTGTAAGTCAGGTTACTCCAAGGACTTTCTCTTGGATTCAGGCAGTACTTAGGGTTCTCATCCTGTCCCAACCTCTAAAGGGACAGTCCTTCTAGTTCTAAGTGAGGCATCCACGTAGTAGCCTGGGCGCTCTTGCCTGCTGCCTGGCCAGAAGGAGGGCAGCCAAGGAGAAGTCACCATTGTGGTCTTCTACAAGCCTAGAATTTTACTTACTTGACAAGGACCAAATGGGTCAATAGGAGCAACAGTGAGAGGTCGTCTTCTTCTCTGGTGACATCATTCTCTGTCCAGTGCTGGACGAGGCGGATGTGCCCTTTGTTGTGGGCAGGCCCAGTAGCCATCCGAAAGAAGCTGCTGCAGAGTCACCAGTGACCTTTTCTTTACCGCTTCCCAGGGTTCTGTTCCCATGCATTTCACCATCTCCATCCTTTGCTGCTACTAACTTTATTTTTTCTCTTTGGTTCTCTAAACTTGGTTCTCTAACCTCTGCCCTCTGACAATCTCTCTTTCCAAAAAAACTAATAAAACAGGCAGAGTGATTTGCCAGGAAGCACTCAAAGGAAACCCAAGAAGTTACTACCTAGAGACTTGGTTTATGGATTATCGCTTATGTCAGTCCAAGAGAGTCATCATCGCTGTGTTTCCAGAGTGAAGCTTCCCACATGGAGCTTGCTAGGAACATTTTAGCTTAATGATCCTCTGAGTTCACTCTCTTATATGGATAATTCATTTTTAGTCCATTAAATAGGTGATTTCAGTAAGCTGACAAAACTCGAAAGCCTGAGGTCTCACAGATGTCCTTCTTTTCTTGTGTTGTCCTTTGGTCTCATCCCACTGACTGGAGTGCCTCACATCAGATACTGATTTCTTATTTCTCTTTTATGAAAGTCTTCCTACATTAGAAAGATGAAGATGGCCTAGATTTGTTTTAAGAACTGAATGACAAATTTTATCACGTATAGTGACTTTCCAAACAGAATATTGGAATCTTATTGGTTAGATTTCCCAAGGGGTGATGGAGTGGAGGCCATGCCATATTCTGGGCATGGTTTGGGCTCTACCAGCTTTCTCTGAAAAAAGAAAATTTTGAAGGCTTTCCTTAATCCCTTTCATAAAAACAGCCAGAGATGCTTATGCCAAGTTTGATTCCCTTACAATACTAGCCACCTGCTTGCAGGCAATTTGCCTATAAAGCCACTATTGCTTTGTCAGTTTAAACCTTGAACTGACTTGTGAAACTGAGAGACTGTAGACTAGCATGGAAAAGGAGCAGACACCCAGAAGCTGAGAACCCAGGAAGGGGGCCTTGTGGCCAAAGGCAGACACAGATATCAGACATGCAGAGGCTTGTGGAGCTTTCTCTCTGCCATGACTCCCAAATCCTCCTCTGCTTCCCCCCCCAAAAAAAAGCTCCTGAGTGCGGGAGCCCAAGCCTTGCCAGGGATTAGAGCCTAGCCTGCTCCGTCCACAGTGCCAGCCCGCCCTGCTATGCTCAGCCTTGCCTCTGGCTCTCTGAGGGGCTCTTCGCTCCTTCTCTTGTTTGACGACACTAGCGGTGCCTGTGTCGGAGGCCCAAAGAAGAGAGCCCCAGCTTGTCTTCCTCCTGACCAGCCTCTGTGCATACATACAGATGCCTTAAAAGGCTCGGATTTCACTCGTAAAGCACAAGTGTTACATTTCCCAGAAACCAAACCAGTACCATCCATCATTGCAAATTCCTTTTCTAACAAGGGAAGTGAATCCTAGGCTTGGAAACCTGGCTACCTCCAGCCTGTCTCCAGGGCGCCGCCCTGCAGGCCTTGCAGGGGCTCCTCCCCACCTTGGATTCTGTTGTTACTAGCCGGGATCCTGCTGCACCTTTCAATTCTTGGACCTTGGGCTAAATCACCTTAACCTTTTTAGCTCATTACCTCTGCTTGTGAAAGCAATGCATTGTGGGTATTTTTGGTTGTGTTTTGTTTTGTTTTTAATTACATTTCTCTGTTTACTTTGGTCAGAATTGATTGACTTGTTTTTCTGAGGTGTTGCATTGGTTCTTTAAAAGCTGAATAATAATACTTTGCATGCTTGTGTGATCAGCCAAATCTTATCGCATGTCTAATGTTCAGGGTAAAAGCAGGTGATGTATGGATATCAAAAGAAGATTTTTTTTTTAAATGTAGCTATGAAACAGAAAACAGAATCCTAAATGTTATTCTGAACTTTGCTTTGCATATAAGCACAGCCCTTCGGGGGCTTTTGAGCTTTTCCCCCCATATGAACCACTTTTCTTAAAAGGCCTTTATTATTATTTTGTTTTGTTCTTTATTTAGCATTATATTTATTGAAAATATTTCAGAGTTATATAAAAATGTTCCCACCTTGCCTCCTCTGTGATGGGGTTCCCCCCCGGAGTCTGATCCTCATTTTTCCTGAAGAACATTTAGCTTACTCATTCCCAGCTTTATAGACTTCCCCCCTCTCCTTGCATGTCCCAGAGAAGCTCCTGAGGCCCCCTGCCTCCCAGGTGCGAGCCCACGGAGGTGTCCCCTTTGATCCCGGAGCCCAGGGTGTGGATTCATACATCACCTGCCTGTGTACAGCGCATGTGCATGCTGCCGTCCTCAATAACCGGAACGTGTTTCTGTTCTTTTGTTTTTTTGGTCTTGTTTTTGTGTGGATTTTCTGCAGTGTGGTTTACCAGGACGGATTTTACGGTGCTGACCTCTATGTAAGTACACACACTGGGGCCTTCTCACCCCAACCCCTGATGAGCCAGCCTTTTTTTTTCTGTTGGTTTGGTTTGGTTTGGTTTTTTTGGAATATAATTTATTTACTTTGATTTTTCCTCTTCCTTGTGGACATAGACATCGATATTTATATAGTTAAGAATGCAAGCATGCTTCTCTGTCCCTGTGCTTGCCCCCCCGGGTGCAAGAAAGACCTGAGCCTTTGGGTTTCCTGATCATTAATTGCCAGGGTCACTTGATTGAACATTTTCTTTTCCGTTCCTCATGCACAGGCATTCTCTGGGGTCACTATTAGCTGATTGAAAAATTGTCTTACCTCCCACTGCATATCTTATGTAAACAATAGGATTGGTTCAGCCTTGCTCCCCCTCCTTACCCTTTTCTGCTTCTCTTTTCTTTCTTTTCTGTTTCTCTCCCTCCTTAGTTATTTTCAGTCTTGATTTGCGCAGTCTTAGACCCTTATGTTCCCCTAAGTTTAAGAGAATAAGTTGTTACCCTATTGAAGGAAAACTTGGAGTCATGATGAGTCAGAATGCTATACACTGAAGGCCTTCAACTTTACCAGAGGAAGTCCAGCACTGCCCCTGGGTTGTCCCTTTCCTTTAGAGTCTTCCAGAAGAGATGCAACAGTGGGAGTCTGAATGTGACAGAACCAGTATCTCCCTTCCTTGCCAACATTTAGCCATGAAGAGGCAGTTCAGCTGAGAGATGTCTTTTCTGGATGTGTAATGTTTGACCTCAGCTCTCAGCTTAGATTCTTTATCCATAGGACTTCCCAATCCACTCTCTTACTATAGAGAATTGAAATTGTGGTGACAGGGTCATAATTGATCAAGGTGGGAAAAGTGCCCCCTTGGTATCATCTTGTCTCCCTGAGGCCTTAGGCCCTTACCTGAAGAGTTACTTAGAGTCACCCCAAATTTACCATAGGAAATTACTCAGTAAGAATAAGTTGGGCTCTTCTGGAAATCAAGATACTTGAATAAGAAAATCTTTCCTGGTCCTTCAAGAAGACACATGGGATATCAAAAACTGTGAACTTCCAAAATAGCCTAACTAAAAATACTGGGAGATGGGCTTAAGTTGGAGATGAAGAGAGATTGAAACAGTTGTCTCTGATAGTTGGTGGACCATAGCTTTCCTGCTTGCAGAATGGCCTTCAGAGACAAATCTGAGTAGGCTATACACAATGTATTTGTGTGGACAGACTTGCTAAAAGTTCGTACTTTTCTGTGTATTCGGTTCATCTCAGCAAAAAAAAAAAAAAAAAAAAAAGCACTGAGAAATGTCTTTTATTTCTTTTTTTGTTTCACAGTGAAACTTGAAGTTAAAGAAGGTGAATTCCTCCTTACACCAAATTACTCAGTTCGCTGTGTATTTACATAAGACTTCTTCCATTTTCCCATGTATTCATTTTCATGAAACACCTATGTTCCCAAATATAGTTCCCCAGAATTGTTTTGTTGAGACAAATATCTCACATTTGGATATTTGGGTAAAAAATATATATAAATAGATTTGATTTTCTTTTTCATCTTTTTTTATTTCCAGATTTTCTAGTTGCTACACATTTCCTTAAAATATTATAAATTATTTGTTTAAAGTCCTTTATCTTGCTGGTCCTTGGTTTCCTCCTCTTTAAAATGAAGAGATTGCACTTGGTGGCCTCTAGGGTCTCACACTCTGCAAATGATCCTGCATACATTATACTAATAACCCTACTGTACAAAAACTGTGGGAAGGGCTCTCACACCCTGGACATGCCCTACCTTCTGAGACTGAGAAAGGGGCCCTTCCCTAAATCTTAACCCCGCTGCCCTTAGGACCGGTTGCTGTTGTTTCTCGCCTTCCCTCAAGGATGTTCCTTAATCAGTGACCACATGGGTATTGCAGACCTCCTTGATTTCTGTTGTGGGTAGTCTGGTCTGGTGGAACCAATAGATGCTCTTTCAAAGGAGAATATTTTAGTCCCTAAAATCAATAAACAGAGTTATCAAGAAAAAATTTTTTTGGAAGTTCACATACCCCTTATTAAGAGCTCCTGTGTGTGCAAATCCTAGAATGGGCTTTGAACCCTGAGAAAAAAGCCAGACCTGATGGGCTCAAGTCCAGGAGGTCAGCAGGATGCTGTGGCCTTTTAAATTTGCCCTGGACAGAAGAAGCAAAGGGTTCATTTAAAGTGTGACCTCCCCTTAAGGCCCCTCCCCTTGTCTCCCAAGCCCCTGGCCCCTTTGCAGAAACTTTTCTTGGGGACCTTCTGGCCGCCTTCTTGAGAGAGAGGGATCCTGAAAGAGAGAACAAGACAGGCTGCTGGAGATCACAGAAAAGACCCACGAGGGACTTGGGGGAAGGCCAGAGAGAGAGTTTTGTTTCTGCCTGTAGTTGTTTCAGCTTCCCTTTGTCATCAAGTTAGGATAGGAGTTATGGACCTGCTTTTCCTTCTTTCTTTCTATCCTGGGGCAGCCATCTCTGCCAACCATTTTTTTCCCCTTGAAAGGCCTCACATTTCCTTCACAATTCCTTCTCCTTTGGAGGCCAGTCAAGCTATTTGTGTCTGCGTTTTGTAAAGGCCCTCCCTGGGGTGGGCAGGAGGGAGGCAGGCAGGCGGCTCCCCTCCTTGGGCCACGAGGGCAGGAGCAGCACCCCCTGATTCACACACAACGGGGACCACAAACTGCTCCGGAGACTCAGCTCTGTCCGTGAAAAGCATGCTTGCATCCAAAGAAAAGAAAAGGCTGGCTGGGCCCTTCGAGGCTGCTTGTATGATTGTTTCCTTCCACAGCTGTGTTTTTTTGAACTGCTCTCCCTGTGTTCTGTTATAGAATAGTCTTACAGGAACCAATCATTAGCGCTAAAATACCTCAGGTAGGAGTGCCAGTGTGACCTGCCAACCAATCAGATTGTGGATTGCAGTGGAAAAATTGAATTCTACTAACCATTCCAGCTCCACATTAGAGATGGGAACAGAGGCTTTTTTTGGACAGTGGAGACTTGTGAGCATGTGGCCAAAGGCCCCCTGCCTCTGCACTGCACAGAGCCGTGTCTCATCCACAAAACGGGCCTGCTTCTAGACCTGTCTTCTCATCCTGACCCAGGCAGCCAAAGGTCCCACTCCCATCACTGCCACCCCTTTCATCACTCACCTCTACCCACAGTGTTTTAGAGCCTGCCCTTTTATTTGGCCTCTTAGCACATCAGACCAGAGTCTTGATTGTCCTCCTCCTAGTGGGGAGAATAAGCATGGGAAGGAACTAAGAAACCAGACTTGGGAGTCCCAAGCCCCTGAAATCACACATAAGGAGGAGGCAGCGGTTGTAGGGACAATGCAGGTGCGCCGGGACCCTGGAATTCAGGAGACCATGTACCCCACTCCTCCCCATTCTTCCTCTTGTCTCTCGGGAAGGACAGAGAGATTAGTGTGCAAGAATGAGCTAAAAGAAGGTCTGTTTGTAGCATAGAAAGCAAGAAGTGGAAGTATCGGTGGCTTACAGAGTCTAATGACTCTAGGTATGCCAATTAGGCATTAGGCTCAGAAGTGATAGGAAAGAACGATTCCCATTGTTGGGGCCCCACGGGACAGAGAGTAGAAGAATTATTGTCCCCATTTTACAGACAAGGACACTGAGTCCCCAAGAGGGGACCTGACTCTACTCACATCATTATTGTGTCAGAGCACAGGTCCAGCAGATTACCCTACCTCTCAGGTATCCTCTCCTATCACGATCTTAAATATAAGAAGCATCATAGACCAAGTGGGTCATAGCCAGTGTCTTCTCTGAGATCATTTATTTGGGTTTTAGCTAAGGTTTTTGGATGGACCAGTCTGTCCCAGACTGTCTTGATTCCTCTGGTTGGGAGAATTGTTTCAGCTTCCATTAAGGACCACCCTGTCCATTTCCAGTGGGTGCTGTTCACATGCTATAGAAAATCAACACATGACCCCACAATCCTGGCATCAACCCCAGAAACCTTTGTGCATGGGTAGCTCGCAAGAGAAGCGACTCCCAGACACCCAGGATAAATCCTGCCAATGGTGGAAGCTCCTCTTTTCTAGGCTCCTTTCTTGTTTTTCCCTTTGCCCTCCAGCCCCCTGCCCTTCTAGTGTAGTCTGGATGTGATCTGTTTGTAGGCCTCCAAACAGCCACCTCTTTGGCCGGGGCTCTCGCTGCAAGGAGAAGAGGGAAGAGTGTCTTGATACCACATCTTTGCCAAAGACCTGTTTCACTGCAGACTTCAGAGCAAACAAAAAGTTCATTTACTTTGGAGATTGGAGAAATACAGAAGCAAGGGAGAGCACATCTGCTGGGCTCACCGAGGGGATAGTCAGAAAGTGATTATATCGGGAAGCTTCTGCTTTGGTGAAAATTGGGCCCTATGTATGGTATTCACCCTGGTTAGATCTGTCTGTGACATTGGGCTGCAAGAGACATTTAATCAATGATTCAGAGATCGGCAGTCGTTAAGACAGAAAGCAAATGTAAACGGTGATCTGTATTCCCAGCCTCAGAGGTCTTTAGGGCTAGAAACTCTGAGAGAAGCAGTTTGGACTCCTGGGATGACAGTCTCCGAGAAGCCTTCCTCACTTGGCAGAAGTGAGGCAGAGTGGCTTTTTGTCAGGGCCTTTCCACATTGCTCCCACACCACTCCTCTTCTTGCCTCTGACAAAGCCGGAGACAAAGGCCCAGCTAGGACGAGAGAGAGACCTCGCAGGAGCTTGGGGGCCGTCTCTGCCTGGAGACAAGGACAAGAGGGGACGGTGGGAAAAGATGGTTCTCCAGCAAGCACAGACTTTAACATAGGAGCAGAGTTTGCCATCATTTGCTGTAACTCCAAAGAGTGGATCAGGAAGGAGCTGTAGGCAAGTTTGGCAGAGCTTGCAGTTACCTGGGAATCCTACAGGACAGCATCCCACCATGTCAGAGTTAAAAGCTCGGGCCAAGGGAGCAGTGCAAGAGGGCAGGGTTGGCTCCCAAGAGGAATGGCCAGGGGCATGCACAAAGACAGACGGAGGATTGAGGAAGCCATCCCTTTTTAGGAGGCATTTTCTCTTTGGCTTGGGCTCAGCCAGGCCCATTTTATTCAAATCCCGCAGTTCCCTGAAGCTGTCCACATGTTCCACTCCATTGGAAACTTGATTGGGCCATGCTAATTCCCACTCTTTGTTTTATTTCAAATCATACACAGATAGACTCTGCAAACAGCTTCAGATCAAACAGGTCTGATTGTGTGTAATACATATGTCCTTTTTAATTTTTATTAATGGTTGCTTCATTTTTGCATCAGTGCATGGTTCAAAGCAATACACATCAGCTATTTCATGACTCCATATATCCAATGGATTATTTCTCCTCTTTTTGTTTGTTTGTTCGTGCAGTCAGCTGAAAACATGTTAGCACCTCACTCTAAATCTCAGTGGAGTCTCTGTTCCCTTCTCTGATATAACAGATGGGTTATTGCTTGTTATAATTATTAACATCGTGGTGTGGGACCAGGGGCTAGGGTGGGCAGGATTTCCTCTCCTTGGGCTGGGGGGGGCCAATTGTTAGGGGATGGAATGTTAACTCAAGTGGTGACTGACTGTCTCCGTAATACCAGGTCGTTGTGGCTGCACGCTCTAGTAATCGAGGCTGTGACTTCACCAAGCTTGTGGTAGCGCCTAGGGCAAACGGCTGTCCCAAGAGAATGCTGGGATAGATAGTCTAGCCAATACAGTCTGAACGTGGTGATTTTGCTGGTTGTTTTAGCTCCAGATGTCAGCATGCTTAGTTCTTAATGTGATTAATAAACGTGGTGCCATACTCCCTCCCACGCCTGAACCCAGTCTTTACCCCTTTTCCTTTTGAAGATAAACCTCAGTTAAGAGATGATGACAAGAAGCTTTTTGTTTCAAACTGCATTTTGTTCTCATGTTCCATAAAAACCTTAATATTTGCTCAGTAGAATTTGCTAGTGAATGTTTGGGGAAACAGTCAATCTCTGCTTTTTTCAGACCTGAAACATTCACTGCAGGCTCAGAGAGAGAATGAGTCTTTCCACATCCACTCTGTCACCAATGTGCCGATTAACAGTATAATTCAAAAAGGGCAGCAGACATCATTTGTCCTCCCAGTTCCCCCCAGTTCCAGGGTGTCTGTTTTCCCCACCCTTTGGAAATCAATGGTGGATGATAACATTGGCCAATTAAGCAGTTGCCTCCTGGGCCAGTGAGAGCCTGGAACTCCTGGTGAGCCTCTGGGAATTCACTGCAGTGACATCAGGCTAACAGAGGTTGGCCCTAGGGGTGGTCAGATGGTTGTCAGCTTTTGGGAAACTCAGCCCCAGTTTTGAGATTGTTGTGGTAGAGTCTGTTCTTTGAAAGTTTGTCATTTACCAGAGGGTCCACATTTCTTCTACAGAACATAAAATCACTGTAGACTGAGCAGGAACTGCAACCATCACCTCTGTGCCTGCTGTAAATACACTTTAAACATCTTCCTGCTTCCTTATGTTTGGAAGAAGAAGAGTCTCAGTGTCTCTCTCTCTTCTCTCTCTGTCCTCTCTCTCACACACACACAAACATATACATGCACACACCTGACTTTCCCTATGGAGAACTTGAACTTCTCACCAATATCCCCCTCCCCAAATCTATAACAAAGACAGTGAGATAACACCACCACTGCATGGACCTTGTTAATTTAAGGAGTCGTTTCTATCACGAAAGTAATACAAAGAGCAAAGCCAGACAGAGTGAAGCTGACTTTTCTGCTAAAAGAAAAACATGGGAACGAATGCAGTTTGAAACATTTCCTTTCCTTGGTGTGTGTGGTAACGTGGATGCGTGTGAGTGTGTGCGTGCGTGTGTGGATGTGTCTGCCCCTTTGTGGGGAGAGGTCTCTGTAAAGTCAGTTCTTTTCTTTCCTTTAGGGTGGATATGCAGCCTACAGATATGCACAACCTGCTACTGCGACAGCAGCCACAGCCGCTGCCGCCGCTGCAGCCGCTTACAGCGACGGGTATGTAGTGAGAGCTAGGCCACCCCCTTGAAGGTGATGCTGGGAGGGCCCAGCCTTCCCCTCAGTGCCTCCAGAAAAGGCTTCACTCCATCTGGCCTCTACCATACCCCAGCATCAGGGCCAAGGAGCCCTAACTGGAGACCATCTCTTCCAACTCGTTACTTTCTTCCCCCTTTGATCCTGAACCCCAAATCCGTATCTCTCTGCCAGCATCCCAGCAGTCCCTTTAACACATACAAGAGTGGGGCTGTACCTGTAGCTTCCTCCTAGTCAGGATTGCTCAGTGTGGCCTCCTCAGACCAGACAGTCTCATGTTTATAAGACCCAAACCCCCTCTTCAGGTCATCGCCCCAGATCTCTTCCACTCTATAAAGAGACTGATTGTTTTTCTCTTCCTCAGTTATGGCAGGGTTTATACAGCAGACCCCTACCATGCCCTTGCCCCTGCCGCTAGCTACGGAGTTGGCGCTGTGGTAAGTAGGTTTCCTTCTTTTAGGTTTTTCCCTTCTTCTCTTTCTTTCACAGATTACAAAAGAGCCAGGGTGGTAAAAGATTCAATGGGTAATATGAGAAGCCTTTACTTCCTTCCCCGGTGAAGTATTAAAACTACCTCCTGCCGCCCCTTTGTGCCTCGTGCGAGGGTGAGCCCAGCGGGCCACAAAGATGCAGCAGGAGGGGATGAGGAGGGTACGTCAGTGCAAAGAAGGAAAAAAGAAACTGTTTTTGTTGCTTCCCATGTGCTCATGCATCCATACAGTATTCCTTTTGCTGCTGGTATGGTGTCTAGGCTTTCTGTGCCCACTAGGAGGTTATTGCCAAGGGGCCTCCTGGTCTTGGAAACTTTCTGAGTCAGGGTGAGCAGTGTCCAAGGCCAAAGTAAAAACTGTGGGATGGTGCTTCCTTGTTGTAACAGAGAGTGGCATTTTAATCAGTGACCAAAATAAAACCGGGGAGCTCCTTGGAAAGTAGAGTTAGCAGAAATTGGCAGGTGGCAATAGGTTTCCTTGAGAGTAGGAATAAAGGGCCACTTGCAGAGTCTCGCCATGACATGGAACTGGCTCTGAACTCTTTGAGGTTTTAACAGAGAAGGGCTTTGGCACGTCCTGGAAACCTGGTAAGGCCTTGAACTCTGGACCCTCATCATTGGATCGTCACCTAAGATGTGGGGGTAGTCTGCATCTGGGATATTGTGCTCCTTGTGAGCTATTTCAAATGAAATAAGAATGAAGAACAAACTGAAAGACTTTAAAAGGCCATTGTGGGGTCCTCAGAGTCTGGGAAGCTGTGTTTGTCCACTTAGGCTTTGGTTAAGAGGGATGCGTGAGAGAGGGTGTCTGGGACATGGAATGTATCTGATGAGAAGAGGGCCTTTGAGAGGCTCTCGATCCATCCGGGTAAGGGGGACTGTCAGAAGGCTTCATATGGCATCAGAAGCTCCCAGAGCCCTGCTTGTACTCAGGGGCCCTCCTAAGCTATGCCTCCTGAGGTGTTTGATTCAGGAGGGTTGAGTGAATAAAGGATGAGGGAGGGTCACAGAACAGATGTGTAGAGGAGCCAGCCCCTGTTCTGACTAAGGCAGAGGATCTCACTAGGTGGCGGTAACTGAGACATAGGCCAAGGTTTAGGATCTGGAATCAAGAAAGGGAGGGGAGTGCCCATGGCACCACCCATGCCAGATGGGAGCATTGGCATCTCAAGGAAATGAGAGGAGTGTGAGAGGACAGATTCAAGTCCTCATCAGGTGATGAAGGATGGCAGGGGCTTTCCCTAACTGAAGAGGTAAGTGTTCCCTTTCCTAATTTTCTTGAGAACATTGACTCAGCAATGAATTTATAGGACTTTGGTTTCAACGTTGTACAGGCTTTCTGACCTTGTCAGCAGAAGCCAAGTGTGATCTGTTGACTTTGGGTTCCGTAGGAAGCCATCTTTTTTCAAACGACCCCTTTTCCAAATTCTCTCCTGAGGCTCTCTCTCAATTGTCTTTTTTTTTGTCTCCCTTAATTCCCACAGGCGAGTTTATACCGAGGTGGCTACAGCCGATTTGCCCCCTACTGAAGTGACGTGACCCCCTGCAGATGGGACAGCCCCCCATTCATGAGGCCTGGCTATTGCAATATTTACTCCTAGAGGAACTCTATAGCAAGATGAAGAGGAAAAACAAAAAAAACAAAAACACACAAAAAAAAAACCACAAAAAAAGAGAAAATACTTTTTTATACCTCACTATGTTCTTTGAATATGTATTTTTCCTTTAAATTTCTGCCTTTAATTCTTTTGTTCCAAAGATTGTGCATTTTTCTTTCTTTCTTTTCTTTTTTTTTTTTAACTGTGGTAAAAAAAAAACAAAAACGATGCATTTCCATGTCTGTATGTCCGTGCGTAGCTTATTCTGCCAGTCACGGAAGAGGCAGTTAACGAGGAAGGAAAGACTTTAGAAAGTGACCCATTCAGTGAATCAGAAGTGAACAGGCAGAATGACCGAAGTGAGTGGCGCGGCAAGCAGTTGTGGAACTGGCCAACAGGGGAAAGGGGCTCCATCCCTCCTTTCCCCAACTCTTTGCCTTTTATGTTTCTTTGGTGGGCAATCCCGATGGACTGTGGCTGGGATCCCCACGCGGAGGGGCAGCGGGGAGGATTGGGGTTCGCGTAGCCAGAGACTAATATGCTTTCCTCTCTCCTCTTCCCTTCTCCTGTTTCCCCATTCATTGCTGATATCCCTCCAGTGATAACCATACCCATTGTTGATAATGCACAGACGGGCTGATTGGCACTGAGATCACCAAACCTGCCCTTGACTGTGGATAATTTAAAAAAACAAAAACAAAAACAAAACCTTCATCAAGAAACAGATCTTAGAATGAAGTCTGGAGTGTGGAAACTGTTCTTTTTCTTTTTCCTTTCCTGTAATCCTAGCAGTGCTGCTGGGCTGATTCTGCTTTCTACTTTTGCCTCAGTTCGACTCATCCATCTCCTCATAAACCCTTGCTTCCATAGCCACAAATAACCAGGAATTGAGGACCCAGGGACAAAGGACTAGATGTTGGCCTCTGTGTTTGTAGATCCAGGAATATCAGGATTAGGATGATTGCTTAATGACTGTCTTCAGAAAGGAGCGGCAGGGGGAAAGCTAGAAGGAAAGGACAGCAGAGTGCTCTGATTCAGAGAGAGCCCCATCCCGCCGCCCTCAGCCCTTCTTCTGTTAAGTCAGTCCAGTAGTCTGTTGGAAAAGCTGAAGCACAAGATGTCCCTGGAGCCAGCTCCGGTCACTGGGGCCTGCGAAGGGCAGGCCGGGGCACGTTGTGTAGGTTCTAAAGCCATAGGAATTTCCATCTTCCAGAGCCTTTCTGAGTGAGTCTCTTGTATTCACAGTCTCAAGTCTTGGTGGCCGTCCCCCTGGCCTTTCAGTATCCCCCAAAGACACAGAACTGAGCCCTTGGGCTGCTTGGTGAGCATTAACGCTACAGGATGTCAGGCTTGCTGCCTAACTCCCAGCGGGGAGGAAGGACTTGGAAGAGCAGGGATCTTGCATGTCGCCAGAAGAGAAGTCCAGTGACCCATGACAGCGAGGTGGGGGGTCTTGATGTCTGGTCTCAGTTGGACAAATTCTGTCAGGTGAGAAAGGTTCCCTTCCGCTGCTAGCTAACTCTGCCCAGGCAAGTTCAGTGCTCTGCAGTGCTCTCCAACTAGAAGGCATTGGTGGTCTGTTGGGGGCTTCCCAGCCTCCCCGTCAATATTCAGATGCCAAGGGCCATGCCGGGGAGGAGGGCCAAGGTGGAGCTTTTTGGTTTGGGTTTTGACTCCTGCTCTAGCCCAGGCTGTTAGCTAATCACATCCCCAAAGTCAGCCCGGGCTGCTGTGAGGTCTGGCACCCCAGATGGATGGTTATCTGGTGGTCCTTTAGCCATCCAGAGCCCAACACAGGCTTCAGTTCTCCTTCAGATGCTTGCCCTTCCTAGAAGGGTGGCAGAGGCCTCAGGACCTCATTCGGGGACACCAGACTGCCAGTCCATTGGCCACTTTTTTTTTTGCTTTTGTTTTGTTTTTTTCTTAATAGTTTGTTCGTTTGTTGTTGGGCTTTTTTCCCCAAGCCAAAGTTTGGTTTGCTCTTAAGACAATTTTTGTTGTGTGTATATAAATCTTTTAGTTAGACTGAAAATTGGGAAGGGGGAATGGGGGCTTTCACAAACTCTAGAAAATGGGGAAGAGGGTTTTGTTTTACTTCTTTTGACTTTTTCCTTTTTTGAAGGGGGAGCATTTATTAATGAAAGCAGATATCTGAACGCAGTCTAGTGTCATGTTCGATCCAGTGTGATTTCCACAAGATGCCCTTTGGAGCTGAGACTAGGCTAAGATCCCCAGTATTGCGGCAGCAGTAGCAGCCTGAAAGGGTAGGGCAGAGAGATGCTTCTCGCTGGCGTTTCACGCCCGGGAAGAGGAGAGACATGATGGGGGGAGAGGAGCCAGTGTCCGGGGATGGCCTCTTGAGTCAGCTCCTCTCCGCCTCTCAGTTCAGCTGGTTCTGGCTGTGGGCTCCAGAAGGCCGGGCTCCATCTCTCCAGTGACTATGGGTGGTGTTCCCCAGAAAGACCCTGGGGAGCTTGGCTTCTTGTAGAGGCCCGAGAGAGGCTGGCATCCAGTGCAGACCTGGGCTTTCTAGAGGCAGGTTCCTCAGATGCTGCGGTGCATCCTCTTTTCTCTTGTCATTTGATTTTTTTACAAAACAGCCAAGTTGGAGCTTGTCCGAAGAGGTCAGTGGCAGGCCCCAAGCCCTTGTGGACCGGCTCTACCCGAGAGCGGGACAGCCTCCCTGCTTAGCTCTGGGCCCAGACTGTAAATCAGGCTTCCTTCACGTGTTTGCTCTGGCAGCTGGGTGATTGTATAGGGTTTCTCCCATGAAACCCGGGATGGATCTCATGAGAGCCTTCCCTTCCCGCTCCTGGTCCTCCCCAAACTCCCCACGGGTCATCGGACCACTCAGATTTGCCTGAGTTCAGCCATTGGGGTCTGGCCCTTGCAGAGCTAGTGGCAATGGCAGAATCCAAAAGGAAAAGCATTGAAAGCGTTCTGGCTAGCAACCACATCTAGGCCGATCGAGCCAACTTTGTGGGCTTCGATTCTTGAGACAGGCAGCACCTGGGCTGAGGGATCTGGGGAGGGGAAGGTCGGCAGTATCTTCACGCCTCTTCCCTCCAGGGTCTGCTGCACTCAGTGAGTCAGAGGAATTGAATGAGTCAAAGTTCGTTAGGGACATCCTATTATTAGTTATACTAAGCAGCCTCTGAAAGCAAGGGGCGTAAAAATGGGGCTTGGAACATATAATTCCCAAGAATATGCAAATAGGGCATCATAAATTCCCCTTCCCTCTGCCCAGGGTAAAGAGACCGGTGGGAGACGGTCTGGGGAGCGCCAGGAATCCAGGAAAAGAGGGGCTCAGAGAAGGGGGTGTCCAGAGCTTCTCTCCTTTTGCCAGGCCCGGCTCCAAAGAGGGGGAGCTGGGCCACTCGCTGCTTTTGGCAGCCCTCTAGCACAGCACCCTTGGAGAACAGGGCTTGCCCCTGGATGCTGGAGGAAAGGAAGTCGGGGGGTGGGGGCGGGACGGGGTGGGTAGTGGTGGTTTTAAAGCGTATGTTACCTGTTTGCACTGTTTTAAAATAGGACAAAAAATAGTGGACAAGGTAAACGTCAAATGTAAACTTCTGTGTGTCTTTTTTTTTTCTGTCATGCTCTTGAAAATGTTGACCATTTGTAGTATACACCAGTGAAACTTGATTCTTGATTGCATAAAACACTATTTTTTGGCTCTGTTACTGTCCAAAAGCCCCTCTCTTCATTGCCCCCTGCCCCCCCTTTCTTGCAAGCACTCTATCCTCTTGGCACTTGTCGAAAGGAAGAGCAGAGACAGCCGGGGCATCCCCTGGGCCAGGGTCTGCCCACAAGTTTGCTGAAGTCCTTGAGATGCTTTGATTTGGGTGCTGGGCCTGGGGCGGGGGGGGGGTCCCCACACCAGACAGCAACAAGTCGTTCACTTCCCAAACCCAGTACATTAGGAATGGGAGGGGGGGTTCCCCAAGCTGTATAATTAATTGGCTGTTGCCGTTGAGTTCTCCTCCACGTTACCACAACTGTAGCCAGTTAAAGTTTACTCAGGAAAACGGTCGATCAATTCAGCCATGGTAGTGCTGGTTGGCAGGGATTTGGTAACTCATGGAGAACTTGCCCACCGGCCAAAACCCAAACCTTCCTTTTAAGGAAGCGGCCAGCCTGGAGGAGTGGCCCCGGCACCCGGTGGGCAGTCAGAGTGCCAGTGCTAGAAGGGTTCAGGTGAGACTGGCACCGAAAGGCAAGAAGGGGCGTCCTCTCTCTTCCCTCCCCATCAGCTTCCCAGGAGGAGGTCCATGTTGGGGATTTTGGGGTTTTATTTTGTACCTTTTTTTCTGTTTGGTGTCCTGGGGCCTAATGTGCTTTGAGGAATGCCAATCCCCCATCAAGACTCCCAGCTTCAGTCTGTCTCTTGGTTTTGGGATTTTTTTTTCTGTTCACAGTATTTCTGTGTGTGTGTGTGTGTGTGTGTGTACACGTGTGTTTTGGCAGCTCAGTTTGGCTGTATTATATATTGAGTGATAAATTAATCCTCCTTTTTTTCCCCCTAAGGGATATAAGTTGTTTCTCTCCTCTCTCTCTCTCTCTCTCTCTCTCTCTCTGTCTCTCTCTCTCTGTCTCTCTCTCTCTCTCTCTCGGTCTCTCTCTCTCTCTTCCCCCCTCCCCTCCATCTGCCCATCTGTCTGTCTGTCTCTCTCATTATACTTCTATTTGTGAATAGCTGGAGTGAATCCTGGGGCTGATGGCACATGTAAGCTAGGGCTGCAGAATGAGAACAGCCAGTGTAGAGGTCACTTGCACCCCCCAGGCTGACCTACCTGAGACTGGGCTTTTCAGTTCAAATCATTGCAAGATTAAAAATGCCACCAAGCTGCCCCCCTTTCCTCTCCCTCCAGCCCCCCATGGCAGTGACTGAATCACCCCTCTGTGCAGTTCCTCCTGCCCCCTCTCATTGCCATGGCAAAACCGGTACCTTTGGGGCATAGGGTGCATCAAATAGGATGCTTGTATATTTAACCACCTGGCCTTCCCTCCCTCCTTCCTTCTCTCCATCTTTCCATTCCTTCTTTCCTTCTTCCATCCCCTCCCTCCCTCTTTCTCCTTCCTTCATTATCCTCCACTCCCTCCTTCCTTCCCTCCCTCTCCCTCACCTCCTTTTTTCCTTCCTTCCTCCCTACCTTCCTTTTTTCTTCCTCCCTCCTTCTCTCCCTACTTCCTCTTCTCCTTCCCTTCCTTCCCTCTCTTCTTTCCTTCCTTCTCTTCTTTCCTTCCTTCCTCCTTCCATTCCCCTTTTCTCCTTCCTTTCCCCCATCACTTCCTAGGACGCCAGAGCTGCTGCCCAGGGTCCTGTTTCCCTGCTAATCCCAGAGAAGCACCCAGGGCTTTGTGACAGCCTCTATCCCCCCCCCCATCTCCCTCCTCTTGTTAAGTATCATAATGTATAGTAGCTTTCAGACCATACAGTATTCATTGGGTTACTCCTATTATTATCAAGTAGCTGGAATTGTGAAGGTCGGAGTAGTTAGATCTTTAGCTTTTACTCCTTATTTTTTTTTTTTTTTGTATTACTATCCATGTGTATAAATTATTGATCATGTTGCTGGCTTTTATAAACTCTTCGCAAGGGAGGGGCGCTGCCTTAACCTTTGCAAATGGTAATGAAGCACTGTTTTTAAATAAAAGAGAGAAACACCAATTTCTGACTTGCCTCTGTCTCAAGTCCTTCCAGGCTCAGGAGCTCCACAATGGATTTCACTTGGACAAGAAAAAACCCTTTTTTTTTTTTTTCCTGGTCTTAAAGATGAATAGTTGACATAAGAAGCTAGAGCTATAGAGCTACTGCTAAACTCAGGCCAGAGAAACAGGACACTCCTGGGCTTTTGCTGAACTCTGGTGCTCTTGGAAACAGGAAAGTAGTGTCTCACCTGAGATCTTCAGATGGAAGCTAGATGGAGCCATGTTTGGAAGGTGTGGGGTGGGGGTGGGGGGAGATTGCTGAGCTGAGGCTCTTCCCCCTCCACTTAACTGGAGCCACAGCTCCTTCAGAGTAGTATCATGCTTTTTTAAAAAAAAAATTGAATTTTATTTGTAAAAGATTTTATTTTACTCCACTTACATATAAAGACAATTGTTGACATGTAAAACATTTTTTTGAGTTCCAAATTTTCCCTCTTTCTCCATCACCTCCCCCTTCTTTGACACAGTAAGCAATTTGATGTAGATTATATATGTTCAAAAAAGCATCATGTTTTTCCAAATGCATAGATAAGATTGGATAGTTATCAAAACAGTTCTGATATTGTGAAATTGCAAACTTAAAAACACATAAATTTGTGGACCCCAGATTAAAAACTGGACCCTTCTGTACAAATTGAAAAGAAAGGGAGAGGGTAGCTGCATCAGAGAATCAGGTTCAGAAATGAGATTTCTGGAAGGCTTTCAGATTTAAGGACAGGATCTAACAATCCTGTGATGTGAGGTAGTTCAAGTGTTAATATAGATGCCCATTTCATGGGTGAAAGGGCTGAGAAGGCTCCTCACATTTGGGTGGAACTAGCTAGTGCAGCCAAGGGTTAAGAGGAGTCCAGGCTGGACTCTGGGCTCCTGGAGCCAGGCCTAGGTGCTCCTGGGAGAAGTTCAGGGAATTCTAGGAGGAAATCATCCCACCCCAAAGAGCACCAGTGGACTAACAGAAATAAGTATTAAAATGAAGAAGGGGAAAAATTAAACAGTAAAGAGCAAAGGAGGAGGGTGGGTGAGAGGGAAGTTGTCTGCCAAGACAAAGCATACACATCTCATTTTGTGCACCTTCCATTCAGTCTTACTTGATCCTAATAGCCCTTCAAGATGGCTGCTCTGATTATTGTTACAGACGAGGAAACTGAGACCTGCCCTCACCTGGCTTCTATTTACATATAATGGCTGCCCAGATCCGACTTGTGTTGGCCCATTACTTCAGGTGCCGTCTGGAAATTGTGACCTCACGTGTTCCTCGCTGCTGGAAAATGCAGCTTCACATAATCACATGCAATTCATATGTATCTATGTCGGGCAGTCTCCTAGCATTAAGTAGAAACCAAACTGCACTCGATGTTTGATTTTTGCTTTTACATCACCTTCATTTCTGAATTTGACCCTCCCCACTCCCTTGGTTAAAGAGCCTTGCCTTCTAACAGAATAAAAAAGGGCAAAGGCAAAGGGTGCAGCAAAACTCATCACCCAAATGGGTGCATTGTTCTCCTCTCCACAAGGAAGGGACATCCTGGCAAATAGTGCCTTCCCCCAAATCACTGTTCATTGACTGGGCACCTGGGAGGGAGGGTGGGATGTGGAGAGGGAGAAAGAAGGGGCTCGAGAGTCAGCCTTAGAGCCAGAAGAGCTCAAGCCAAGACAAAGCGTACACATCTCATTTTGTGCACCTTCCATTCAGTCTTATTTGATTCTAATATCCCTTCAAGATGGCTGCTCTGATTATTGTTACAGATGAGGGAACTGAGACCTGCCCTTACCTGGCTTCTATTTGCATATAGCATACATAGTCACGTTTATGAAGCCCTTTAAGATTTGCCAAGGGTTTTGGTAGCAGATGGAGGCAGGGTTTGTAAGATTTTAGTTCTAGCACAGAAAAGGACCCCAGACGTTATCAAGTTAAACACCATTTTGAAAATGAGCAACCCAAGACCCTAGGTAGGTGGTAGGTGGTAAGCAAAACCCAAAGTCAAAGTATCACAGCATAATTTGAACCCAGGTGATTCAGCTCCAGGGAGTCCAGCTCACTTGCTCTTTCCCCTTACAAGACAGCAAGTATTTATTAAGCACCTCCTACAAGCCTAGCACTGTGCTGAACATGGCAGATATGGGCAGAACCAATCCCTTCCCTCAAGGAACTCCTGTTCTAATCAGGGAATCCACATGGAAACAATTCTGCATGATCAAGATATGAGAGAGGATGGAGCTGGAAAAGAAGGCTTATAAAATATATGTGTTCGATAGATTTATTGAACTTTCTGTTTTTTAAAAAAAATAATAAATGTTCCACATAGAAAAGCCCATTGGATTTAGCTTTGGGCCAGCCGTTGGTGACCTTGAATAGAGTAGTCTGAGTATCAATTCCACTGTTTCTCATTCTGGTCTCTGTCTAGACCTTGTCATTGGATATAAGGTCTTTGAGAGTCAGAGCTGCTAAACTTCTTTTCAAATATGCAATAAATATTTGAATTGGTTTGATTCATTCTGCCCAGAGAATTTCTTGGGAACCAAGAGGAAATAGAGTTCTGGTCCCCAAACCATAGGCACTCAATGACACAAGATCAACCAACAATGAGAAGCTCAATCCCTCTGCCTCATGCTGATAGCAGCAAATGTATCCTCCTATTTTATTTTTAAATCTCTTTGCAACCTTCCCCAACCCAGCTTTCCTGTCTCAATGTGCATTATTTGCTCTGATTCAGTCTAACTAACTAGTCTCTCTTCTCACACACTGCAGAACTTTACCTTGATGCTTTGGTACTGGCCGTCTGCCTTGTCCGCACTGTTTGGCCACTTCCCCTTCAGCTCAACTTCCGTGACTTCCCACAAGTCTCGGCTTCAAGTGTCCAGTTCCAAAGGAGGCCCTTCTCAGTCCTCCACTCTGCTAACCCCTACCATCCAAGGCCACGTTCCCATGACAGCATATATATCTTACACGGGCTATTTTTTTGACATGCTGTCTCCTCCCCATTAGAATGTGAGTCCTGGAGGATAGGGACTATCTATCTTTTTTATCCTTTTTGTTTCCTCAGCACTTACCCTAGTGCTGATTACCCAGAAGGGGTTTGATAAATGTTTATTGACTAATTCTTTTCCTCTACCTCAGAATCCCTCTTTTCCTTCAAGACACGCTTCAAGCAAGCATTTCCTGATTCCCCAACTCCTTGTGCCTTCTCTCCCAAACTATCTTTTATTTAGAGATTTATTCTTAATTTTATTTAATCTCATTATCTTCATTTATATTTTCTTGGTATTCTTTGTATTTATAAGAATTTATATATACACAAACATGCAAATACACATATATATACATAATATACATATATGGATATCTAGATATGTGGATGGGTAAATGATGGATAGATAGGTGATGGTTGAATGGGTGGATGGGCACATGGATAGATGGATAGTGGCTAGATGTTAAGAAAGATAGATGTAAAAATAGGTAGATAGATGGACAGAGATGGATGGGTAGGTGGATGAATAGTGACATGGGTGGGTGGATGGATGGATAGATGATTGATAAATGGGTGGATGAGTAGGGTGAGTAGATGGATGGGTAGATGGATAGATAGGGAGGGAAACAGATCTTTTTTATCTCCCACCATTAGAATTTAAGTTTCTTGCAAGTAGGGACTGTTTCATTCATTTTATTTGTATCCTCTAGCACTGTGTCTGGCACAGAGTATGGATTTAATAAATACTTTGTGATTGGTTAATTGACTGAAAGAAACAATACAGCTGCATGAGGTGGGTCAAATTAATATCCACTGGCCAGAGAATCAGTAAGCCTGGAATTCCCATCTTTGTTCTGAGTTTTCTGTATGACCTTGGAGGAATCACTCTCAGGGCTTCCAGTCTCTTTATCTGTTAAAGGGGATGTGATCTGGATGTCCTAGGGGTCCCTTTCAACAATCAATCACCAAGTCAGTGCTAAGCAAGCACTTGGCATCTAAAGATTGTTTTTGGTTTTTTTTTTTTAAATCATATAGACTCTGCCTTTAAAGGGCTAATATTTTCAATTCATTGACCTCTAAGGTCTACAAACATTAAATGCCTACTATGTGGGGACAGAGATACAGAGAAAGACAACACAGTTCTTGCCCTCAAAAAGCCCACACAACATGCAAACGACTGGATATAAGTGAGCAATAGACAAGATAAATTGGAGAGAATCAGCAGAGGGAGGACATTGAGGCTTCTTGCAGGTGGTGGGATTTTAGCTGGGACTTCAAGGTATTTAATAAGTCGCTGCCTTCAAAGAACTTATATTCAATCTGAATAGGCTTTTGTAGGAGGCCACAGTGTTAGAGAAAAAGCCATCATTTTGTACTGGATGGAGCCAAGAGGCAAGCCGGCGTAGCCCAAATATCCTTCCAACAAAAGCAGGCACACCCCTCATAATAGTCTTCAAAACCCACAAACTACCAGTCTTGCTCTTGCCTCAAGAGCTGGGCAGCAGCAATTGAAAAATAAGGCTTTGACCTCAGCCCAAACAACTCTGTCTTCTGGACTTTTGAATTGATACCATTTCCCTACTACCCATCACCCCCAATGGTTCTACTGAGTTGGAGAAATGGTCCCTTGGAAAGATGTTAAGGTTTCATGGCATCCATACAGGGTGGCATCCTCCCCTTTGGCCAAACCATCCCGGGGGTCCCTCCTGACCACTCATACCATCTAGTGCCTTGTCAGCAAATTCACAGGTGGCTTTTGGTGGCCATGTGATTAAGCCATGGGCATCTGGTTTGGAGTTTATTGTAACCTTCTCAAAGGGCAGAATCTTTCAAGGAAAGAAGAAAGCAGCTGTCCCTTACATACCTAGCAGAAGCTCACACCAAGCCAGAGAGTAAAGTGGTTTGGCCACAGAGAAAGGGGGTGACTGATTAGGTCGAAGCTTCATGAGGGCAGGACTAGGGGAAAGCACATGGCTTTTGGTAACGTTAGAACACCTAGATTTGAATCCCACTTCTGACACTTAACCCCTGTATGACATTGGGCAAACGATGATGAAGATAATACAGCTAAATTTATATAGTACTTATGATGTGCCTCCAAGCACATTAATTATTATCTCATTTGGTCCTCACAGCAACTTGGGGAAGGATGTTGACCTTCTAGTATGAAGACTTACCCTTAATTAAAATCAGGACTGAAAACAATTCAACAGCAACCACCACCATAGCACCTTCTCTCCGAGATTAATGACTCACAAACAGTAGTCCTAGTCTTTCTTTAATAAGAAGGGCGGCATATTTAATTCTAATTACACAAGAAACAAGAATCTGAGCAAAGTAGATTTTTTTTTTGTTTGCCAGGTTCAAAGGCCTTTTGACATCATCCATTTTAGAGGAAAAGGCATTCACTGGGAACAGTGAGAGCCCAGGGGGATGAGAATGAATGAGCTCTGCTCTCTCCAAGCATCTCTGATTTGGCTGCCTATGTTTTATACATATACTCATATATGCCCACATACATGCTCAGGGTAGCTTCCCTAATAGATTCCAACCCTCTTGAGGGCATAGTTTTTGTAGCTCCAGCACCTAGTACAATACCTGGCACAGAGAAAGCCCTTAATTATTGATAGGTCAATAATTTTTCCCCCAGGGTTCCCAAATCATTATGGGAAAAGCACAAGACTGGAAGTAAGAAAATATTGGGAGCTCTGCTGATAACTCTCTTTGTGAGCTTGGATAGATACTTGGTCAATTTGGACCTCAGTTTCCAAAATCTATAAAAGAAAAAAAATTCCTCAGTGGTATTTTATTTTTCTAAATACACATAAAGATAGTTTCCAGAATTCACTTTTTTTTTTTGCTTTTTGCTGAGGCAATTGAAGTTAAGTGACTTGCCCAGGGTCACACAGCTAGGGAATGTTAAGTGTC
>JAJPUD010000430.1:261878-291891 GCA_023553655.1 Myrmecobius fasciatus | reverse complement strand
ATGTAGATGGCATTTTCCATCCCAAGTCTATTAGAATTGTCTTGAATCACTTTATTGTTGAGAAGAACCAAATCCATCTCAAATGATCATCACACAATCTTGCTGTTACTGTATACAATGTTCTCTTGGTTCTACTCACTTCCCTCAGTATCAGTTCATGTAAGTCTTCTCAGGCTTTTTGTTTTTTTAATTGGCCTGTTCATCACTTCTTACAAAACAATAATATCCCATTATATTTATATATCATAAATTATTCAGCCATTCTCCTATTAATGGGCATCCACTCAGTTTCCAGTTCCTTGCCACTACAAAAAGAGCTGCTACACACATTTTTACACATGTAGTCCTTTTCTCTCCTTCAGGATCTCTTTGGGATACAGACTCTGTAGAGATACTGCTGGATCTAGAGAAAGCACAATTTTATAATCCTTTGGGCATAGTTCCAAATTGCTCTCCACAATGGATCAGCTCACACCTTCATCAGCATTAGTGTCCTAGTTTTCCCACATCCCCTCCAGTGTTTATCATCTTTTCCTGTCATTTTAGCCAATCTGAGAAGTGTGAGCCACAGAGTTAATTTGCATTTCTCTGATCAATAGTCAAATTTGTAAATTCTTGGATTTCCAAATATCTGTAATAATTTCCTCCTTGACTGCATTGGGAACCAAGAGTGTAAAAGTCACAAGTCTGGAATACATCGAGAGAGCTTCCCATCTCAATTTCCATGGTTAGAAATTGCCTTTCTAAAACCATCAGACAAATGGGGAGGAGAGGAGGAGAGGGAAACTTCTGAGGCCACGTTGACAGACTCTTCCTAACTTGCAAGTCAAAGATTAGAACTTCAAGCTGTGTGAAAACACCTGTGAATCATAGGCCTAATTTATTTTTCTGATCCTGCCAAGGATGTGTTTGTATATATGTGTGCTGTGAGTGTGAAAAGACAGCACCTCAGGATAAAAGAGAGAGTGAATGTTGTCACAATCCATTATATGAAATGCTAAAAATCTTGCCTTTGGAGCTCATGTATAAACATGTTCCCTATTTCCAAATGAAAAGAAACTAACTCCATTTTTTCGTAAGCAGAATTTGAGGAAATCACTTAGCTTCAATAGGAAGTATCTAACTCGTGGAGTTGTTGAAGTTAATGATCACTTTTATGGAGTTGTGTTTCTGGTGGATTTATAATCATTAACTCAGAAAATTCAGTTCATCGGAAGATTTCATTCTCTGACAAAACTGATTAAATGAAGAATTCATTACACATATCTGTTCATTTCTTTTGTCCATATTTTAAGAAAAGAAATACTTTCTAAGCAGATCTGCTCTGGTAATTAGCTGACTCATAGCTGCCAACTTCCTTTGTGCCATTACATTGAAATCTTTTTGACTGCTTCTTAAATTTCCCATGATTTCTTACCAGTGGGCACTGACATCGTTCACCACAAAGAAATGGGTTTCTATAGTGAAAGCAGCAACAGTCCCCACTGCTATTCCACCCTATTATTATTACCATGGAGTTTTTGCTGTTGTTAAATATAGTAACTGCAGGCTCAGAATTGAAGCCAGAATTCTCTCTTGTCATCTTATGCTTTTCCAAATCCACTAGTTTCTCATTGCAGGGCATTTGTAATTTAAACACAAGGTAATTTAAACCCTAGCCCAATCTCCTAGAATCACAGAATCTTGGAACCTAAAGAGCCTTCAAACTACCTAGTTCAACTCATACCAGAATAGAAGTCCCCTGTATGACTTCCCTTATAAGTTTATGCAGGCTCTGTTTGCAGACCTCTGCTGATGGGGAGCTCACTTCTCCAGGAGGCAGTCCATTGTACTTTGGGAGAACTCTATTAGGATGTTTTATTAGGACATGTGAAACCTGAGTCTGCCTCTTTGCAACTTCCACCTCTTGATCTTAGCTCTGCTCTTTGGACCAACCAAGAGAAGTTCATACAACAGCCCTTCAAAGTCTGGAAGACCAATTATTATGTTCTCCCCATCTCCCTCCATTCTTCTTCAAGCTGAACATCCCAAATCTTGTAACTCATCCTCCAGTCTCTTCACCATTCTGTCCACCTTCCTCCAAAGGTGTTGTAGAGCTCTTAGAGTTTGGTTTAGATATCAAAGATACAAGATCATTCACTGCATATTTAGTCAGTTTGACTCTGTCCTGCCGCTGGACAGTGATGGCTTTAGAAGAGAGAACGAGGCTGACAATTTGAGACAATTCTGCTTCACTTAAATCCAATTTATGCATGAATCAAAAGACATCACCAAAAGACATCTGAACCTACTTGAGATTGTTACTGTCTTTTCTAAAATGTAGCTCTTAGAACTGAGCAAGGTCTGTCCAAACGAGATTGCGATGGAAGCATCATTTCTTGTGCTAAATGACATCTCATCCTTCCTCTAGAGCAGCAGGAGGTTTCCATTAGTTTTTCTTGGCTGCTGTGCCATTTCTTTAGCTCCATTGGAACTTTTCGATCATTAAGCTCTCTGGATCATTTCCCCCCCAAGATGAAGTGCTTTCTAGTTATACCTCTTCCTTCTTATACTTGGGAAACTGAGCCCTTGCATAGATCATTTATTTCTATTCCATTTCATTTTGTGAAATCAAGCTTATCATTCTATCCTTTTGAGTGAAATTTTACAGCTCCTGACACAATCACCCAACTGATAGCAACCTGGAATCTGTTAAATTCATCCTATGCCATCATCCAAGGCAAGGACTAGAATGTCAAACAGCACGGGAACAAGAACAGATCCCTGTCTTCCTCTCAAGACTTTTCCCCATGCCATCTCTAATCTGCATCTCTCCATCTTGTCCATATGGATTACACAAGAGACATCCTTTGCTGAAATCTAAAGTAAAAATTATCCAAGACAGTTTTCTATTTTGCAAGTCTAGTCTGATCATTTTTGGATTCATCCTTTGTTTTACCAGTGCAAGGAACTTCCAGGGAAAAACCTCCCTCTACTAGTGCAGACCAACAACTGATCTGCAATTTGTAGTTTTAGGGATTTGCCTGGGAGAGGAGAAGAGAAGGAGCACTGAGAGGTTAAATGAATCCTTCATTATATGTTAGAAGGAGGACTTGAATCCAAGACATGCTATCTATACAGCCAACTCTCTACCCATCATCATTTGCTTCTCTAATTACTGCCCATCATCTAGTTATTTAGTCCAAAGAAGAAAGCAAGTTACTTTAGCATAACCCATTTATTTAATTGTATTTATTTGCAATTACATATAAGGACAAGTTTTAACTACTTAAAAAAATTTAGTTCCACATTTTCTCCTTCCCCCCTCCCTAAGATAGTAAGCAATTTTATAGAAACATATTTCCATATTGATCATGTTGTGAAAAAAGAAACAGGCCAAAAGAGAAAAAAAAATGAAAACTAAAGTGAAGGTGGTATTTTTCAGTTTTCTTTTAGATTCCATCAGCTTTTTCTCTGGATGTGGATAACGTTTTTCACCATGAGTTTTGTAGAATTGTCTTGGATTCACTGTATTGCTGAGAAGAGCTATGTTATTCATAGTTGAACATTTTACAATGTTGCTATTATTATGTATGACATTCTGCTGGTTCAACTTGCTTTACTTTGAATCAGTTCATGTAAGTCCTTCTAGGCTTTTCTGAAATCATCCCGACCATCAGTTTTTATTATACAATTAATATTCCATCACAATCACATGCCACAAGTTGTTCAATCATTCCCCAATTGATGTTTTCATCAGTTTTTTTTTGCCAACACAAAAGAGCTGCCATAAATATTTTTATATAAGTAGGTCCTTTTCCTTTTTTAAAAAAAAAATCTCTTTGGGATACAGACCTTGTAATGGTTTTATTGGATGAATGTGTATGTACAGTTTGCCCATTGGGCATAGCTCCAAGTTGCTCTCAAAAAAGAATGGTTGAATCACTGCTAATTCATCAACAATGTTGTTAATCTCACTTTTCCCATATCTTCTCCAATATTTATTATTTTTCCTTTTGGTTATGTTAGCTAACCCAATAGGTATGAAGTGGTACCTCATAGATGTTTTAATTTGCATTTCTCTAATCAGTAGTGATTTAGAGCATTTTTTTTCATATGACAATAGATAGTCTTGATTTATTGATCTGAAAACTACTTTTCAAATTGACATCCTTTGACCAATTCTCAGTTGGGGAATGATTTGTATTCTTATAAATTTGACTCAGTTCTCTATATATTTGAGAATGAGACCTCTTTGAGAGATACTTGCTGTAAAAAATGATTTCCCAGCTTTCTGCTTTCCTTCTAATCTTGATTGCATTGATTTTATTTGTGCAAAACCTTTTTAATATAATCAAAATTATCTGTTTTATATCTCATTAAAAACATCTCTTTGGTCATAAATTCTTCCCTTCCCCATAGGTCTGACAGGTACACTATTATTCCTTGCTCTCCTAATTTGCTTATGGTATTATCCTCTAAATCATGTACCCATGTACCTTATCTGGGTACACAGCATAAGATGTTGTTCTATCTCTAGTGTCTACCATACTAATTTCCAATTTCCCCAGCAGTTTTTGTGTAATATTGAATTCTTATCCCAGAAGCTAGGGTCTTTGGGTTTATCAAACACTAGATTACTCTGGCCACTACTACTGTATCATATGTGCCTATTCTATCCTACCACTCTATTTCTTAGCCCATAGCAGATTGTTTTGATGATTACTACTTTTTAATATAGTTTGAGATCTAGGTCACCTAGATGTCTAGGTCACCTTCTTTTTCATTTTTTTATGAAATCTTTGATATTCTTGATTTTTTGTTCTACCAGATGAATTTTATTATCATTTTTTTCTAGCTCTATAAAATAATTTTGGTAGTTTGATTGGATGGCACTGAATAAGTAAATTAATTCAGGTAGAGTTATCATTTTTTATTGTATTGTTTTGGCCTACCCATGAGCAGTTGATATTTTTACAATTGTTTAGATCTGACTTTATTTGTGTGAAAAATGTTTTGTAATTGTATTCATAGTTTCTGTCTTGGTAGGTAGACTCCCAAGTCTTTTATATTGCTTACACCAATCCATTTTTAATTTAGAAAAAACCTTTTTATTGATATCTTGTTTTATATCATCTTTTATATTACCTTCATTTCCAAAAATATGAGTCAATTTTTTTTGTTACAAAAAAAATTAAGAGTTGGGGGAGCAGTTCATTCAGTTCAACAAAACTAGACAATTCATCAACTGAATCACATAGTATGCAAATTGTTCCACACTCATAGCTCTACACCTCTGCAATGAAGGGAAAGGATTCATTTTCTCCTTTCCTCTTTAAGGACAAGTTCAGAATTTTGGTGGTGGTGCTGATGCAGTGGTGGTAGTTTCCATTTGCATTTTATAGACATTGTTTTCTTGGTTTTGCTGACTTCACTCTGCATGAGTTTGTGTAAATCTTCCCATGCTTCTCTGAATTTTTCAGGAATAGTAACAGTTCATTAAGTTCATGTACCACAATTTATTCATTCCCCAGGTGATGAGCATCTACTTTATTTCTAGGTTTTGCTACTACAAGAAAGTGTTACTACAAATATTTTGTTTTACACAGGGCTTTCCTCTCTCTCTTTGACTGCTTAGAGCATATGCCTAGCAGTGGGATTTCTGGGGCACAATTCACTCTTAATTAAGCTCC
The DNA here is from genome assembly GCA_023553655.1 of Myrmecobius fasciatus. NCBI lineage: Eukaryota > Metazoa > Chordata > Mammalia > Dasyuromorphia > Myrmecobiidae > Myrmecobius > Myrmecobius fasciatus. The sequence continues at coordinate 286,219 of JAJPUD010000430.1, read as the reverse complement.
ATACTTTTTCCTTTTCTATAAATACATAGATCATCCTTTTAATAATTCGTTCCTGTATTTTTCCAGAAATCAAACTCAGTAACGAAAACATGAATTTAATATAACTTCTCTCTTTATCCTTTATCATTATTTCATCTACCCTTTGCAAATCTTCCCTTTTCTTTAATCATCCTCTTGCTACTAGCAGAGCTCAAATTCATCCATCTCTTTCTCTCTCTCTCTCTCTCTTTTTTTTTTTTTTGCTGAGGCAATCGGGGTTAAGTGACTTGCCCAGGGTCGCACAGCTAGGAAGTGTTAAGTGTCTGAAGTCAAATTTGAACTCAAATCCTCCTAACTTCAAGGCCGGCACTCTTATCTACTGTACCATCTAGCACTCATCAGTCTCTTTTAGCTCATTATGAACTTTAGCACTCATTAAACTATTCTTACAGCATCTTTGTATTCTTCTTTTGCATAGTTTTGCTTCTGTCTTCTGAACCTTTCTTGATAGATGTTAATGGCCATTATTCTCCTAAGACTCCTCACTTATTCCTCATTGGCACTGTGTTCCTTTGGGTGTCCAAGGTTGCATTCTTAAAGGTCTCCCATCCTTCCTGGACCAACTTCCCCTATAGAGTTTCAGCTTACTGTATTCTCCATCTCCTTTCTTTAAACTCTTTTAAATCTATTCTCCTATACTCAAGTGTGCCTGCTGGAAAGTGGCTTTCCTCCATACCTATCAAAACTCTAAGATGGCATGGTCTCTTCCTCCCAAAGTTTCTATCATTTCTACTTCATTAGTGAATTCCTTATTGTCTAGGATTACCTTCAGACCTTAGGAGCCTCTTTCTATCTTTTGAAAAATGAAATTGTCATTAATTTTTTAATTTTTGTGGCCTTTTTATTGGGAAAAGAGAGAACTCCAGTAAATATGTATATATATATATATATATATATATATATATATATTCCTACAGTGTGCAATTTTTGTTTCTCTTTCCTTTGATTCTCACCTAAATGATCTCCTTTGTACTTCTCCCCTCAGGTGTCTGGATTTCTTATGAGTATATTTTTTGGTAACAATCCTTGCCTCTTTTGGCTATTTTATTCCTTTGTAATGTAATGTAACCTTCTTCACATCCATGCTTCAGTTCCAGGTCCCACCAAGTCTTCATACAATGGCATAGAATTTACCTTCTCGCATTATAATCTCTTGTTTACTACATTTTTGTGTGTTTGCCCTCACGATAAGATACCTTGGGGGGATGTTGTCTCCCCTGAATTAACTACTGATCTTCCCCCACATCATCAAAATTTTATTATTTTTGTTGCATGTGTTTTGTACAATACTTATTTATCTGTGTAAAGTTGTACACCAGTAGACTTGAACCCCCAGGAGAGTAGGACTGTGTTGTCTTTGCCTTTCCAATGCCAGACACTTAGGTGCTTAGTAGTAGTTGTTGGCCCTTTGTTCTCAAAGACCAACAAGATAGCAAGTAGTTAATGTTTCCAGGTGTGTAGTAAATATTTGTCGATTGATTCAAGTGACACCATTATAGGCAGCTGGGTGGTTAAGTAGATAGACAATTGATCCCAAAGTCAGGAAAACTTAAGTTCAAGTGTGGCCTTAGACACTTCTTAGCTGTGTGACCCTGAGTAAATCATTGTTTTTCTCAGTTTCCTCACTTGTAAAATGGGGTTCATAATAATACCCATCTCTCAGGTTGTTGTGAGGATCAAATGAGAGAGTATTTACAAAGTGCTTAGCACAGTGCCTAGCACATAGTAGACACTATATAAGTGCTTATTCTTTTTCCTCCCTCCTCCCCATAAAGTTATGCAATTGACTTTTTAAAATGAATATAACAGAGAACACAGGAAGTTAAAGCTGGAAAGGATCTTAACAATCAACTCCTTTATTTCACATCAAAGAGAAAAAATGATCCAGAGAAGAGGTGACTTGGTCAGATTCACAAAGCTAGTAAATTATAGCCCAGGTCCCCAGACTCCCAAGATAAAGCTTTATCTATTTTAGCACTAGGCTTCCAACACCTGCCAAGATGATCAAATTAAATTTAGTGATTTATGTATTATATAAATAAATGTTCACTTATGTTGTTGTTTAAGCAATCAACAAAAAGCATTTATTATGCACCTATTCTATGCCAGGTGCTAGGCTCAGAGATACAAAAAACAAAAACAACAGTCCCTTTGCTCCAGAAGTTAATTATCATAACCATCATCATCATCCCTCTCATCTTCATCATCCCCATCATCCTCATCATCTCCATCATCCCCAGCACCACCACAGACACTAAATAAACTGGTGGTGGTATTTAAGCCCTGACAGAGAAAGGAAATATTTGGCACACTCACAAAAAGGGCTGAGACAAAGGTCAACAAGGACGACTTTCCAGAGGGTCACATAGCTATGTCTGGGGACCCAGGAGTCTCCACTGTGAGTCACATAGACGGTACCAATAGGAAGGGCTCTGCCTTTCAGGTCAAAGGTGGCCCAAGCTCCCTTTGATGTTGTCCTCACTAGAAGTACCCCCCACCAGGACAAGGTTACCAGTAGTCTGTGTCCAAGGGACCCTCCAAGTCAGGCTGCACCCCTTGTGCTGATTCCAACCAGAGTAGCCCCGTGTCTTATATGTGTAACAATTCTTAGACCAAAGAGAAAAGGCTTCCCCCCCATTTGGTTCTGGGCAGCCAAATGGACATATACAAAAATCATAAATGGTACTATTTTAAAATATCACTGTTACTGAACAACCCTATGTATGTACATATATGCATCCATATTCTGTGCATATGAACACACATGCATATACATGTGCGTGGATACCCATGTATTTACATACAAATTTTCATCGTGTGTATATATGAATGGCAAAGGGGGAGGAAGAGAGAAAGATAGAGGAGAAACAGAAAGAGGGGCAGCAAAGACCCAGAGAGGAAGACAAAGACCAAGAGAAAAAGAGACAGACAGACAGATGGACAAAGACAGAGAGAATAAACTGTAAAGAATTAGGAAGTATACAAATATGTGTATGTATGTGTGTACATATAAACATACATATGCATATGTGGGTGTGGAGACACAGAGACAGAGACAGAGAGAGAGAGATAAGAGAAAGAGAGAGGGAAACCAATAATACCTGTAAAAATTCATTGGTCATTTCTTGCCAATATGTCTGTCCTTGGTCCAAGCACATGCCTTACCTCTCCTAAGACAGTGTCTGAACTTGAAGCTGTGCTCGGCAGGCTGAATATCCAACAAATCTGGAGAAAATCTGGACAGAGACAGGGAGAAATAGAGTGATATAGAGAGAGAGACAAAGACACACACAGAGAAACAGAGGCAGAGAGAGGCAGAAAGAGATAGAGACAGAGAGAAACGGGGGGAGGGGAGCAAGAGAGGACAGAAGAGAGACAGACAGAGAAAGAGACAGACAGACAGACAGAGAGAGACAGAGAGAAAACAGGGAGGAGGGAAGGGAGGGAGAGAGGAGAGAGGAGAGAAGAGAGAGGCAGACAGAGACAGAGACAGACAGACAGACAGACAGAGGCAGAGAGAAATAGTGATATAGAGAGAGAGAGACAAAGACACACAGAGAGAAACAGAGGCAGAGAGAGACAGAAAGATAGAGACAGAGAGAGAAACGGGGAGGGGAGCGAGAGAGGAGACAAGAGAGACAGACAGGGACGGACAGAGAGAGACAGAGAGACAGAGACAGAGATAGAGAAACAGGGTGGGGAGCGAGAGAGAGAGGAGAGAAGAGAGACAGAGACAGAGAAAGAGAGAGACAGAGAGAGAGAGAGAGGAGAGAAGAGAGACAGAGAGAGACAGAGACAGAGAGACAAACAGAGACAGAGAGAGACAGAGACAGACAGACAGAGACACAGAGAGAGACGGGGTCAGGAAATGAAAGGGAAAGGGGGGAGGGAGGAGGAGGGAGAGACAGAAAAGAAGGTACTTTTGGGGTCCCTATTGCGCTGATGCTGCCGCATCCTCCCCAGCCTCCCCTTCTCCACCGCCGTGGGAAGTCATGATGTCCAGCAGACTATTATAGGCCTGGGAAAGCTCCTCAAGTTTATTTTGCAGCTTCTGAGCCTGCTCCCTCAGCTCTCCTGCCATTTCAGCCTCTGCTCCCTCCAGTAAATGGTTCAGGTCCTGAATGAAGGTAATCATGTCCACCAGAACCAAGGCCCCCGCCGTCATGGCCCCCATCACCCGGGCGCCTCTGGTCATGGCCAGAGCTGTGCCGCTGAAGGCCTTCTCCACCTTTGGGGACTTCCAGGGGAAGAGGCGTCTGACCCTCGTGAGCTTTTGGGCCTTGGCAAATAGGCCAGGGTTGGCTTTGGCCAAGCGGAAGGCCCGGACGTTCTTGCTGATTTCCTCCACGGCTTGGTTGCCCAGAGAAACACACTTCTGAGTGGCAGAGACCAGCCGGGGCGCCTCCTTGCACAGCACGGCCGCGGCGGCTCGTCCCTTGCTTCCCTTCTGGTCGCTCAGCCGCTCTAGCGCCATCACATTGCTGGCGCGTTCAATGACATTTGAGGAAAGGCTAGTGACGGTGGCTAGAGCCCCCAAGCCAAGGCCGGAAGCCGACAGGATGAGGCTGCCTCCCGCCGTCACCGGCGCCAGCGCCAGCCCCAGGATGGTCATGACACCCGAGAACATGCTGGTGGAGCCGGCCACCACGTTGGTGAGGGCGCACTTCCGGTGGGTCTTCTCAACTTGGTCTGCCACTGCGTGCAGGCCCCGGATTTGCTGCCGCAGTTCCCACCTCTTCTCCGGAAAGTCCTTTAGAAAAAGGACGATGTCCTCAAGGCACAGAGCGTCATCTCCCTGGGCGGCTCCGTCAGTCGGCTCGGACGGCTCACACAGGGCCTCGAGGAGCGCGAGGGCCTCTTCCCTGCCAACAATCCAAGTGAAATGACTGGTGGGACGCTAATGATGTTACTAATCATCATTTTATAAGTATGTTCTATAATTGAAACCAATAATACGTTATTAATCTATATTTATATAGTATCATATTTAATGTATTTTATAATTGAACCCAATAATATTTTATTAATTGATATTTCTATAGTATCATCATTAATATATTTTATAATTATGTTCTATAATTGAAAACCAATAATATTTTGTTGATTTATATTTATATAGTATCATAATTAATATATTTTATAATCATGTACTATAATTAAAAACCGATAATATTTTGTTAATTTATATCTCTATATTGTCATAATTAATATATTTAATTATGTTTTATAATTGAAAACACTAATATTTTATTAGTTGATAATTATATAGTATCATAATATATTTTATAATTATGTACTGTAATTGAAAACCAATAATATTTTGTTAATTTATGTGTATATGTTATCATAATATATTTTATAATTATGTGCTACAATTGAAAACAATATTTTATTAATTTATATTTATGTAGTATCAAAATTAATATATTTAAAATTATGTTCTGTAATTGAAAACCAATATTTTGTTAATTGATATTTTTATATTATCATAATTAATACATTTTATAATTATGTTCTATAATCGAAAACAATATTTTATTAATCTTTATTTATATAGTCTAATATATTTTATAATTATGTACCATAATTAAAAATCAATATTTTGTTAATTGATATTTCTATATTCTCATAGTTAATATATTTTATAATTATGTATTATGATTGAAAACCAATACTATATTTTAAATTATGTACTATAATTAAAAACCAGTAATATTTTGTTAATTGATATTGATATATTATCATGATTAATATCTTTTGTAATTATGTACTATAATTGAAAACCAATAATATTTTGTAATTTATATTTATGTTATAATTAATATCTTTTATCCTTTCATAATTGTGTTCTATAATCGAAAACAATAATAGTTTATTAATTTACATTTATGTATTATTATATGTAATATATTTTATCATTTTATAATTGTTTCTATAATTGAAAACAATAATAGTTTATTAATTTACATTGATGTATTAATATTTTATAATTTACGATTATGCATTACAATAATAATTATTATATATAATGTTATATATTATATCTCATAATGCATATTTAGATATATAAATTATATAATTAATAATAATAGCTAGCATTTATATAGCATCTCCCACTTGTCAGGTATTGTGCTAAGTACTTTGCTGTTATTTTCTCATTTGATCCTCACAACAACCCTGAGGGGTAAAATGTTGATTCCCATTTTACAGATATGGAAACTGAGGCAAATCGTAATTAAGTGACTTGCCCAGGTACCAGGTGTCTGAGCTTGAAGGTCTTCCACTTTCAGGCCTGGCACGTTACTTAGCCTTAGCTGCCTCACTGCCCAAATATTAAAAACATTGGTTTTCCTTACTCAGATCTCAGAATTTCAGAGCCTGAAAGAAGTGTCTCACAAATGGGAATCCTCTTGAGTGCTTGGAGGCACCATGGAACCAGGGAAAGAACACTTGATTCAGCTTCTGAAGCTCCAATTTTGGCCTCTTCAGCTTAGGGGCCAAACCTTAATTAAACACCAACCGTGTGTAGGCATTATGCTAAGGGCAGCAGTTGCAAAAACAAGCAAAAGCGCCTGTCCTCTACTGGAATCCTCTTCTCAGGTTTCCAGGTTTCTTATCTGTGAAGTGATATGGTAGGACGAAATGAATATCAAGGTCCCTTCCAGCTCTAAACCAATGCTCTGGCATCCCCTGTTCTAAAGTCCATTCACTTCTGACGTCCCTGTTCTAAGCCCCCCAAGCTCTGACATCCCCTGTTCTAAGCTCCCTCCCAGCTCTAACATCCCCTGTTCTAAGCTCCCTCTAAGCCCTGACATCCCCTGTTCTAAGCTCCCTCCCAGCTCTGACACCCCCTGTTCTCCCCAGCTCTGTCATTCCCTGTTCTAAGCTCTCTCCCAGCTCTGACATCCCCTGTTCTAAGCTCTCTCCAAGCCCTGACATCTCCTGTTCTAAGCTCCCTACCAGCTCTCATACCCCCTGTTCTAAGCTCCCTCCCAGCTCTGACACCCCCTGTTCTAAGCTCCCTCCCAGCTCTGACGTCCCCTGTTCTAGGCTCCCTCCCAGCTCTGACATCCCCTGTTCTAAGCTCCCTCCCAGCTCTGACACCCCCTGTTCTAAGCTCCCCCCCAGCTCTGTCATTCCCTGCTCTAAGCTCCCTCCCAGCTCTGACATTCCTGTTCTAGGGTCCCTCCCAACTTGGCATTCTAGGTTCTTAGATCCCTTTTAGCTCTGACGTTACATATTGTAAAGACATACAAGTTATTATTCAGTAGGTAATGGTTTTCCTGCAGAAAAAAGGATTACACTTTCTCTCTGGGACCCTATAGGGCAGAAAGAACACTGTCTCTGGAGTCAGAGTGGGCTCAGATTCCCCTTCTGCCACTGACTACTTCTGTGATCTGGACCAATCACTTCCCTTCCCAATTTCCTCATCTGTCAAATGAAGATAGTGATAGCATCTCTCTCTCAGAGTTATTGTGAGGAGATGGTTCTAAAGCTCTCGAGCTATCAGTAGCAGTTAAGTAACCCAAGGACCCAAAGCCAACAAAATGGCGCCCCTATGAGTGGGTGGGCCCCCTGATAGTGGCAGATTGTGAGATGGCAGCCTCGCTCCGTGTTCAGGCCAAACGAAACGGACGTTTAAACTCATCAGATCGTTAGTGGCGGAAGGCTCCTTAGCGGCCGTGAAGTCCAGCCTCCTCATTTTCTAAGTGAGGAAACTGGAACAGAGAACAGACCGGACTCTCCCCCCCCCCTCCGCCACACATTAATAAGTAGCGGAGGTAGCCTTCGAATCCAGGCCTCCCGCCCGGTGCATGAATCACACTTCTTTTACTCCACAATGCTTGCTGTAGGCTGTGGCTGAGTCACATCCAAAGCCATCCCAATGGGGACATCCCACCAGACACATCATCACAAATCCCTTCCTTGTTCACCTTTTCCCCAGAGGGTTTGAGGATGTTTTCATTTAAACCATGACCTAACTCTGAAGCACTTTTGATTGCTTGAGGTTCAGATTTGGTGGTGACTTATTTCTCCACTCTCAGCCTCAGTTTCCACATCTGTCAAATGGGCATAGCAATAACACTCAGAGCACCTGCCTCATAGAATTATCATGAGGCTTCAGTGTGATAATATGTGCAAAGAGCTTTACAAACCTGTGCCAGGTTTGGGGACCATGTTATTGTTATTCATTACAATCAGAGAGAACTGCCTGGAGGAGGGGTCATTCATTCCACCTACAATGTATATGCACAGTTCTAAGCTAGCTAGGTTTTAAGGAAGCGATAAAAATGAGTAAGTCATAGTGCCTGCTGTAGGGTGATAAGAGCTAGTGCTGAAAGAACTTTTAACAGTCATCTAGTCCATTCCCCTCCTCATTCACAGATGAGACCATTGAGTAGCCAGTCCAAGGAAGAGAAGGGATTCCTCTGACTAAATCCAGTGCTCTTTCCCCTGGGACTTCTGTCTAATAGGAGAAGGGAGCTCCCCAGGGAGGGATCCCCCAGTGAGCTTCTTTATGGACACTAGGATTCTGGGCCAGTCACCTCTTTGAGGCAGAATTAGCAAAGAATCTCTCCAGAGCTTCTTCTTCAGAGCTCTCCTCCAGGCTCAGTTCTTTCATGTTTTGGGAGTCTGGCAGATCCTTAGGGGTCGCAGGTGGAAGGTCCTTGTTTTCTAGGGGAGGAGGAAAGCAATGGTTAGAGCTCTCCCTTCTTTCAGCAATTTAAGCTGTTGTTACTGTTCATCATTTGATCTGTCAGGATCTGTTACCCAAACTGTAAAACTGGGTCTACATGGCCTCTAAATTGGTCTAAATTGGATTAAATGGTCTCTAAAGCCCATTCTACCACTAACATTCTCTGTTCTAAGGTCCTTCCCAGTTCAAACAGTCCTTGTTCTATGATCCCACCCAGCTCTAACTTTCCATGTTCTAAGGATTCATTCCACCTCTGATATTCCTCATTCTAAGGGTCCTTCCCACCTCTGACACTCCCTGATCTAAGATCCCTCCTACCTCTGACATTCCATGTTCTATGGGTCCTTCCCACCTCTGACACTCCCTGTTCTAAACTCCCTCCCAGTTCTAATATTCCCTGTTCTAAGCTCCCTTCCAGCTCTAACACTCCCTGTTCTAAGCTCCCTCCCAGCTCTAACACTCCCTGTTCTAAGCTCCCTCCCAGCTCTAATGTTCCTTGTTCTAAGGGTCCCTCCCATTTGTGACACTGCCTGTTGTGACTCCCTTTCAGCTCATCATTCCCTGTTTTAAGATTCCCTTCCAACTCTAATATTCCATTTTCTAAAGGTTCCTCTCAATTCGGACATTCCATGTTCTAAGGGTCCCTCCCACCTCTGATATTCCGTGTTCTAAGGGTCCCTCCCACCTCTGATATTCCATGCTCTAAGGGTCCCTCCTGGATCCAGCATTCCCTGTTTTAAGCTTTCCTTCCAGCTCTAACACTCCATGTTCCAAGGGTTCCCCCCACCTCTGACATTGTGTAATTCTGTGACTCTGCATCCAGAGGGGTGCCTCTCAGGGTGGGTACTCTGCCCTCTCTAAAAAATGCTGGACACATGGATTTGAATCCTAACTCTAACATCTGCCAGCCACGTGGTCCTGGAACAGTCACTGCACGTGTCCAGATCGGGCTTTCCTAGCATATAAACCAGGGGAAATATTTGCTCTCTCTCCCTCCCAGCATTGCTGTGATGCAAGAGTTTTGGAACTTGGAGCTTCGAGAAATGAGATCATGGTCTCCAGGGGACACTCAGAATAATAGCTCTCATTCCTCTAGTGTCCCAAGGTTTACAAAACACTTGCCTCACAACAAGTCTGGAAACGAGAGAGAGCAAACATTATTTCCCCTGCTTTATACATTAGGAAAGCCGATCCGGACACGTGCAGTGACTTTTCCAGGACCATGTGGCTGGCAGATGTCAGAGCTAGGATTCAAATCCAGGTTCCCAGAGTTCTTTCTGCCACTTTGACATCTACTGAGTGATGAAGAAACTGGGGTCCAGAAGGACCACTTATGGGATCTTTGTGACTTGAGGTCTCTGGGTCTCCTCTGTCAGATAAGAAAGAAATTTAGATGGTAATTTAAGGCCCTGAAAACCTTGTTAATATAAAAAAAAGGGAGTATTTGGGGCTTGAGGATTTTGTTTGAGTGAAGAGTGAAGGGAACTGACAGAGCTGGCATCCATCTATCACGTAACACCCGGGCTTTCATGTACTCATATAAAAATGAGGAGGTCGGCTTGGATGGCCTCTGAGGGCCCTTCCAGACCTGGAGCTACATCCATGCTCTTGTAAAGCAAATAAGTCCTATTTCTCCTAGTCCCCCAATTCCTCCTCCCCCAAAGGGTGCAGTGTTTCTCTGTGCTCTTCAGCCTCTCCCCCTGGAGTCATTCCTAAGCAAAACTTAGTGGGGAGCAATAAAAAGAGCAGATTTTGGAATCCAAGATTCAGATCTTGCCTTGATCACGTACTCTCTGGGTGACCTTATCCAAGTCACTTCAGTATTCTAAACCTCTTTTGTAAAATAGAGGGGTTTGACGAGGCGATCTCTGAGTCTAGCTCTGGAGTTCTATGTGAAGCTGCTCTTCTCCATCCTCCTGGTACCCCACCAGCCTTCCTCGGGGCACTCAATCTGCTGTGTGTTCGCCCCCGAACTTTGACCTCAGCACTGCTTACTGGCCTAATCTGTTAGAGCTTCACACATCCTGAGTTCATAGGACACTAGACATCTTCCATCCTTGAGTGTGTGTATATGTATCTATGTATATGTATACATACACACATTTATATATATATATGCATACATACATATATATTAATTATATTATAAATATATATCATATATATAATATATGTTTATATATATTATATATAAATATATATATGATATATATTTATATATAATATATATAAATATATATATATATATATTAAAGTCTTGATCTCACAGATCCCACCCACAGGCCCTTTGGAATGGGGTCTGTGAGATCAAGACTTTAAAAAAATACATATATATGGGGGTGTGTATATGTATGTATATACATATATATATATATATATTTGTGTTTATACACACACACATGCACACACACACGCACACACAAAGGTGTTATAGTTTCCAACACAGCAAATATCTATAGTTAAAACTCATATTTAAAAAATCTGGGGTAGAGTTCCCAATAATTTTTAAGAGCGTCCCTGAGATCATTCGAGAATCATCGTACTATAGCATGACTAAGTTTTCTCAGGTGAGCGAGAAGCTGGATGGACAAACTACTCCATTTCTGACTAGGATAGACACTCCTCCAACCCAGGAAAAGGGACAGGAAGAGAACTTTGGAGAGCTTGAGAAATGGGTTGAGAATTCTCCTTTTTTGTCTGGGATTGGATCCATATTGTGTCTCCAAAGAAAAACGCAAGCCTCTTGAGGGCAGGAAATAATTAATTTTTGTTTTTGTAACCTCAGCATTTGGCACGGTGCCTTATTTAAGGGGTTTCATCACATGCCCATTGGATTGAATTAGTTGAAATGAATGTGGGTCCTTTCAACACTGATGTTTAGACACCATCCCCGCCCTGTCCAAACCCTCCTACCAATTTTTCAGTTCTTTGGAGTTGTGCTTTCACAAAAGCAGATAAACCCAGGACTAAAGGGTGATAGCTTTCATTTTTAGGACTCGATAATGTTGAATCATTCTAGATTTGGATAATGATGAACTATTCCAAGTCTAGATGGTATTGAATTATCTTGGATCCGAGCAATGTTGATTTATTTCAAATCTGGATAATGTTGAACTATCCCAGCTCTGGATAATGTGGAATCAAACCAGATCTGAGTAATATTGAATTATTCCAGGTCTGGATAATGTTGAATTATCCCAGGTCTGAGTAATATTGGATCACTCCAGATCTGGATAAGACTGAAATTATCCCAGGTCTGGATAATGTTGAATCATTTCAGTTATGGATAAAGTTGAATTATTTCAAGTCTGGATAATGTTCAACTATTCCAGCCTGGATAATGCTGAGTTCTCCCTATTCTGGGTAATGTTGTGCAATCTTGGGGAAAAGGAAAATGATACCTTGTTTGCATTTCCAGAACTTTGGAATAATGGTGTCAAGAAACTGTTCCATCAGTTTTTTGGGTTTTTTTTCCTGATGAGGTTTGACTAGGGAGTTGAGGGTGGAAGATATGATATTTCTCCCTTAAAAAAAAGAAAACATTTTAAATTAGTAAATTTTCTAATTTATGAGCAGGTATATCACAGAAATTGATTTGCAAGGCAGTTGTTTAAAATTTTTGAGGGACATTTTCCTTTAGAAGCAATATTATTAAGGTTAGATTCCCAGACTAGCTTCTCTCCCAAATCCATATAACCACTCCTTTTTCAATATATTGAAACATAAAATCAGGTCTGATCCAGTTACTGATTTGACAGAAAGTAAATATTGCCATCATTCACTGGACAGCCTAAATTTGTAGAGGCTCATGGTCAGGTTAGCCATCTTCTGTCCCAGTAACTCATGAAGAAGAAATAATGCTACACTAAAGAATTATGATCTATTCTATAGAAAGAATACTCTTACAAAATCTAGTTAAAAACCAGAGTACACAGATATACAGAAACATAACACCTAGGTGATGCAGTGGTTAGAGTGCTGGACTGAATGAAAAGGGGTTGTGACTGAGAAAAGTGTAAGAAGCTCTGCAGTTTCTAGTCCACATACCTCATGTGATTTGATTTTAAACTATTTTATTGATGCCTCTTGTTTTGAAAACCCAGTCATTTCTGAAATACTTCCCTTCACCCAGCTCCAAAATGAACCCTCTCTTGCAGCAAAGATAGACAGTTGCCCTAGTTGTAGCTCTGAGCGTCCAACTCTCCATAAAGAAGGATTCAAGGCTAGGTCTTACTAACTCCAAATCAGACACTCAAGTCACTGCACACTCTATGCCAGAGATTATTATCTACATTTTACAATGGAGGAAGACAGAGAAGAAGAGACAGAGAGACAAACACAAAGAGACAGAAAGACAGAGAGAGACAGAGAGAGAGAGAAAGAAGGGGGAGAGAAAAACTGGGGAGGAAGGGAGAAGGGCAGGGAGAAGGAGAGAGACAGATAGACACAGGCACAATCAGAAAGACAGAGAAAGAGGAGAGAAGGACAGAGACAGAGATAAGGAGGCAGAAACAAAGATAGAGAGATAGAGATAGACAGAGACAGACAGAGAGAAAAAAATGAAAAAGAGACAGACAGAGAGAGAAACAGAGACAGACAAAGAGAAAGAGACAGAGACAAAGACAGAAACAGAGAGATAGAGAAAAAGAAAAACAGAGAAATGGCTGCAGACAGAGACAGAGAAAGAGACACATGGAGAGAGATAGAGACAGAGAAACAGAGACAGACAGAGACACATAGAGAGAGAGAGAGAGACACATGGAGAGAGACAGAGATAGAGAGACAGAGAAACAGGGCTGGGGCTGACCCAGGAAGCCCAGATGGTTTGTGTTCAGGCACCAGGATAAATTGCATCTGAAACAGTGAGCCCCACAAGGCCCCCCTCCCCACTGCAGCAGCAGGCACAGTTTCTGCCCTTCCTGATTTCCTAGGGCCTTCCACAGTCTGGTAACATCTGGCTTCCCACAGGGCTAGGGCACTGAGCTCAAGGTCAGGAACATTCTAAGGGGTTGGAGTAGACAGCAGCTGAGCCCTAGCAGCTCTCTGTCTATGATCCAGTCAATTAGCAAGTATTTAATAAGTACCTATTGTGTGCACCTAGCACTGTGCTCTGTGTTGGAGACACAAAGACAGAAACTCAGCAATCTCGGCCTTCAAGAAGCTTTCCTGCCCCCGGAGGATATAATAGGCATCTCTATAAGTAAATAGGAATTGGGGGCGGGACACAACTATGCTTTCATTGGTACACTTGTAATAATAGCTAAGAATTATATTCTGATTTAAAGCCGGCAAAGTTCAAATTTGAGTCTCTCAATACTCCTGGCTGCTGTTATTATCTCATTTTCCAATGAGGAAACAGGCTGAGAAAGGAAGACTGACCTACCCAGGAACTCAGTTTGAACCCCGTCTTCTGACTGCCAGGCTGATACTGCCCACTCTGCCAGAGTGCCTACCTTCAGCCATTGATTGAGAAATTATTCTGAATCCAGGGTTCTAGGTGGTTTTGTGGTCAGGTTTTGGTTTAGTATTAGCGTCAGAGAGCTGTCTGGCCCACTAAAGGGTCAAGCACTTATCTGAGGTCACCCAGACAGTAAATATCAGAGCTGAGACTTACACACACACACGCCATGCCCAGGGGACTCAGACCTCACTCTGCTCTTGCACAGGTGTTCTTAGTTCCATGTTATTTTCCAGGGGATTTGAGAGAGTGATTGGCCCAGGATCGCAAAGCTTGGGGAATTTGAACCCAAGACTTCCTGACCGCAGATCCAGAGTTCTCTCCACTCTCCCTTGCCTCTATTGTTATTAAAGGGAGCTCTGGAATCCTCCCCCCCCTCCCCCCGGGGAACTTCCCCTCCCCCCAGCCAGTTGCTTGTATCTTTGGCCCTCCTTGGAGCCTTCTAAATATATTTGGATTCAAGTGGCAGCTGCATGGAATGCAGTCTCCGAGGAGTGGGCAGGCCAACGGGCAGGTGGTCAGGCGGGCAGGCCGGCTCCTTTCTAAATATAACTGCAGCAGAACAAGGCCAGAGTTCATCGGGACCCAAGAGCCAGTTACTTTCTCTGCCCCCCCCCCCAAAAGCCAGCTCAGGCCTGAGTGGCTAAGAGAGCTGGACCCTGAATGTTCTTCTGAGGGGGACAACGGGGAGCAGTGGGAGGAATCCCCAGCACGGGAGGACAAGGCTCAGATTCTGAACCCAGTTCTATCATCCTTGGCTTGGAGCAAGTAATTCTCGCCTCCGCCTCTTTATCTGTGAGGAAGAGGGGTTGGTGGGAGCACAGTGTCCTGGAGAAAGCACTGAATTCAGACAGAGGATCCAGGATTGAACTCCACCTCTGCTCCCTAATCCTGTGTGGCTTCAGGCAAGTGACTCTCCCTCTCTGAGTTTCAGCTTTCTCATTTTAGGATGAGATGCTTTCAGTTAAAAATCTACACTCCTCCACAACAGGGGTCCCTTAATCCAGAATACCCCTCCCCTCCAAGGAATCCTTGGATAGATTTCAGTGATCTTAAATGGGAGGAAAATGGCATCCTTATGGTCACCAATCTCTATGTCAAATGAACACATTCTTCAAAAATGTGACCTGAGAAGGCTTTGTAAAAATCCTTCCTCGGTTTATTGAGTATGACAAATAGCAATGACATCTTTATATCTAAACATTTAATGCTGTTTCTCAGTAAAGTTTAGAATTTACATCAACATTTCATTGTTAAATTAGATTGGGCACTTGGTTTCTGTTTTATTTAGAAGGAAAGAAACCACATTTATCTGTAAGTTAATATTCGCAAAATACAATTAAGGACTAGTATATTTTGAGAATGTTACAATTCTGAAGTATCTGCTCTAAATGTTAATGTTATATTATAATTAATCGTTTTAATAATATTAATTATATAAATATAGAATTGTATTGGACCAAATGATTAAACATCATTATTATCAACAATATTGTTATAATTCATTATCTATGGTAGTATTATCTTCATGTTGTAAATCTTATTAATTACAAATCATTTTTTACTTTTTAAGACCCTTTTTATTTTCAAAATACATGCATAGATAGTTTTCAGCATTCACCCTTGCAAAACCTTGTGTTCCAAATTTTTTTCTCCCCCCTTCCCCCTACCTCCTCCCTTAGATGGCAAGTAATCCAATTTATGTTAAACAGTGCAATTCTTCTATACTTATTTCCACAATTATCATGCTACACAAGAAAAACACCAAGAAAAAGTATCTTCCTTTCTGTCTCTATTCAATTTTCTCCAAAGGTCTATCATAGCTGATTTTTTCTAAAATTCTATTTACCCCCTTCTTTCTTATTTATTTTTGCTGTTTGATTTATCTAGTTCTGTTAGAGCAAGGTTGAGATCCTCCACTAGTAGAGTTTTGCTGTCTATTTCTTCTTATAGTTTTCAACTTCTCCTCTAGGGATTTGGATGCTATTCCACTTGGGGCATATATGTTTAGCATTGATATTACTTTATTACCTATGGCACCCTTTGTTTTAAGCAAGATGTGATTTCCTTCCTTATCTCTTTCAATTAGTACAAATCAAATTTTAATATTCCTTTTCACTCATCAGCTTTCCTACACTGAGTGATGGGGGTCATTCCAAGGTCCAGTCAAGCTTTCTCAAGCTAGGATGACCCCTTCATAATCCTCTTGTACTTGGACTCTCACAACCACATACAGCCTTTTTCTGATTGGATCGATTGGATCATAACTGAGAACTGTAAACCCCCATTCTATAAATAAGAAAACTGAGGCCCATGAGATTAAATATCTAGTAAGTGCCTGAAGTGGGATTGGAACCTTGGCTTTCCAGAGACACTTATTTTTGTGTCTCAGGCATCTCCCAAGGACTAATTTACCAAGTGATATGAGGGTTGTAATCAGTTCTAGTGAAAGGACTTTCCACATCCAGAATTCTTAGATTAAAAATCTCAGTTCTTTGTCCTTTTTTATATTATTTTTCATCATTGTTATCATGATATCATCATCAAACCCTTGTGGCCTGGAAGATAGTTTCTCCTTCATTAGATGCTTTTTAAATTGAGGACTCCTTTTCTAGAATAAAAGCAAAAAAAAAAAAAAAAGTTGTAGATTCATCCCTAAACCCTGGCCCACCAAGGTCTGGGCCTGAAGTCAGGAAAACCGGAGTTCAAATCTGACCACACACGCCTATTAGCTGGGTTACTTAATTTCTGTCTGCCTCAATTTCCCCAACTGTCAGACTGGGTTAATAATAGCACCTACCTCCCAGTGTTGTGAAGATCAAATGAGGTAACATTTGTAAGGTACTTAGCATGGTGCTGGGCCCATAGTAGGTGCTTAAGAAATGCTTTTTCTTCCCCTTCCTGAACAGAAAACTTGACTTAAACACTTATTTAGCTGCGTGATCCTGGGCAAGTCACTTCACCCTATCTGCTTCAGTTTCCTCATCGGCAAAATGAACTGGAGTAGGAAATGGCCAACCACTCCAGCATCTCTGCTGAAAACCCCAAATGGTGGAGCCAAGAATCATTCATGACTGAACAACAATAGCCCAACCGCTCTTGGTTGTTATGAAAATCAAATGATTCTGTAAAGGGCTTTGCAAGCCTTAAAGGAGCTATGTAAAAATTAGCTATTACAAATAACAATATTTTTATCCAAAGAAGTTAATCAAGATAGAGAGAGTGGGGACTGAATCCTAAGATCACAGAACACAAAGGACCTACCTTTCCCGGGACTCCAACCTTAATAGTTCCCATTTCCCTGGAGCATTGTACAGTGGGACTATTATTAGTACGTAATCAAAAAATGGACTTTCCCTCCCTCTGTAAATGGTTTACTAAAGTGCAAACTGATTACATCTTTGGGGAGCAAAAATATTTTCCAGGGGGAATGCTTCTTCAGCTTTCCAATTTCCCAATATTTTCAATAAAGACGACTTTTAAATGAGCATGTCTGTTCGGAAAAGTGAAATACGCTGTAAAACTTCTCCAGAGGGGAGGAAGGTATTATTAGCCAGGGGAGAGGACAGAAATGGAAAGAGCATTTACCAATGGCCAACTGGCTCCCGTACTAGGTTAACCAAGCCCCGACTCCTATAAATTTGTTTCCTGCTAGCTAGGGGTGTAGCTTGGGTGCTCTCCAGCTTTCTTAGAAACTCTTGGGGCTGAATACTTTTTTTTAACTTGCTCCCCTAGAGCAGCCTCTCACTGCTGTACCAGTCACCCACCTCCCTGTGTAGATAGATGCCTCTTGCTCATACTTTCCCCACTGCTAAGTATTAGGGTAGGGTGGGTAGGAGGGGGTCCAGTCTTCCCAGTCAACAAAATATAAGGACCCCTGATATAAGACGCATGTGTTCTTACCTCTTCATGGGCTGCTCACCAGTTAGTGGAAGAGTATACAGATCTGGGATTGCCTCAGAAAAAGGGACAAAGAGCAAAGAAAGAATATCAGTTGCTTTTTTGTTTTTTCCCTAGTCCACAGGGAACTGCAATGTTTGTGCAGTCACACCCAGCAGGGTCAGTTGGTGCTCTCGGAAGGCTATTTTGCTCATTTCTGGGACAGCCTTAAAACTCCTTGCCCAGTGGTTATAGAGATCTGGCTTTGTGAACAGGGAAATGTGTCATGGTAACCCTCAAGAAAAAATAAGTATCGGTCAGTAAAATGAGCTCTGATTTTATCTCCCACTCCCTTTCTCCAGTCTTCCTCTCAAGGCTCCCAGGCAGCCTCCACACATGGAGATACAAACAGCGTCGGCCAGGGAGATATTTAGTGGTCAGTCCTGTGAGCCCCCACGGCAGAGACTAGCAGAGGGAATAAACAGCTGGCAGAACCGTAATAATGACCTGGTTGTTTTGCCTGGCAATGGATACATGCTTAAGTCTTGGCTGCTCTGGGAGCCTCAGAATCGGGCACCGAACCCAAGCACACATTTGGTCCGTGCAGCAGAGCTGACTTCAGGGTGGGATATAGGGTGGAAGGAGCCCCGGGAATAGTTTCCAATGGCTTTTCCAGCTCTGGATCATATTTGGGTAGTTCTTTCTACTTTCCCCATAATTCACAATTTGTAATTTATTCCATTGGCAAAAGAGCCTGTTTCAAAAGCAGGGAACCAGGAGACAGAGCAAATAAAATATATATATTTTTAATAATAGCTTTTAATTTTTTCCAAATACATGCAAAGAGAGTTGGGTAAAATAATATTTAACACAATCTAGGGTGATATTTGTGTACTTGATATTTGTATCTCTCACATGTAGCCCCCCAGATTTGAGGCTCTCTATAGGTCAGTCCCCACTTAACTCACAAGCCCTCACAGCTTTTAACTTGCTAACTGAAGAGCAGAAGCAGCTAGGTGGCTCAGTGGATAGAACAATGGTCCTAGAACTGGCCTCAGCTAGTAAGCTGTATGAGTCTAACCAAGACATTTGATCCATTGAAGGAGGAAATGACGAACCAGTCCAGTATTCTTTGCCAAGAAAACCCCATGTGAGGTTATGAAGAATCATAAAGACCAAACAACAAACAACAACATTCTCTCTCTCTTTCTCTCTCTGTCTCTCTCTCTGTCTCTCTGTCTCTCTCTCTTTCTTTCTCTCTCTCTCTATATATACATATATAATTTATTATATATAATATATGAATATATATTATTATATGTATATATATTATATATATAAATTATAGAATATATAAGTTCAAAACAGAACAAATATATACAAAGAACACATAATAAACTAGAAGAAATCAAATACGTGTTGATGAGAGTGACAATAAAACACCAGAGGTAGCTTTTTAGCTATCCTACGGTTTATCTCACCACAGTTGAAGGAGGGTGCTCACATCGAGAACATTTCTAACTGGGGAACACTTGTGAAGGAACACTCACTTAAGGGTCCTCGGATGGCCAAGATGACTCAAACTCTAACGAACTTTAAAATCTGCTGCTGCCTCAGGCTGCTGGCAATACCCTGTTGCTCCCTGGTGAGCAGCTCATCTTACTCTCTGTGAGTCACATTGATGGGTGGGGCCTCTTTGTGAAAGGTTCCATCTCCATCCTTGGTGTCAGGTACCTGTTCCCTACAGAGTATTGTGTTTCTTCTTTCTTTCGCATTGTCTCTGCTTAACACGTGGATGCTTAAGTTGTCTCTGCTACCATCTCCTGGGCTTGAATCCTTCTAAGTTTACAAGTCACTCCACCTAGAATAGGGCAGCTGAAAAAACCCCAAGTGCCAGCCAGAGCTCCCTGGGTATTGAGTAAATCTGTGGCTTTGATTCCCTGTGTCTGGTGTGAATTCAAAATCAGTGGTCCCAGCCATCTATCTGATTTAGGGTTAGAAATTCCTTGTATTTGGAATGATGCAAATAAAGGGACTAAAATGTCCTTAACTTTTGACCCAGAGATTTCACTTATAAATATATCCACTATCACCCCCTCCTCCATGAAGTCATTGTCCCAAAGAAAGCCCCTTAGACAGCAAAATATTTATATTAACATCTTTTCCACCCTGTGTGGTAGCCAAAAAAATGGGAAATAAAGTCAATGCCCATTGACTGGGGAGTGGCTAAAGAAGTTGGGGTAGGTGATTGTTATGGAAATCGTCAGAAATGATGAATGTGATAAATACAGAGAAACCTGGGAAGATTTAACATGAACTGATGCAAAGTTGAGTAGAGCCAGGAAAACAAAATACGCGATGGCTACTACCACCCCTGAAATTAAAAAAAAAAAATGAAAAAGTCATGAAGAGCAATTTAGAATTTTTACTATATCAGTGAGTTTTGCTAGACTCTTTTCTCTTCTTCCTCCTTTAAAATTTTTTTTTCCCTATAAAAATTGATTCTGGAAGGGGAGAAAGAGAGGAAATCTTTTAGAGGAGCAAATCAAGGTGATGTAAAAACAACAAAGAAAAATCCATGCAAATCTATTTTTAAAAAGAAATTTCTTGTGAGTTTCATTTAACCTTTTATGGTGATCTTACGTCCCATCCCCAAACCAGTTTAGGGTTGTTTTTCCTTTCTTGCTCCCAGAAACACAGTAGAGGCTGAGGCTTTGAAGTCCACTTTGCTCAGATGATCTAAGGAAATTGAGTAAGAACCAATACTAAACAGAAGAGATCCTTGGCTTTCCTTCTCTGATCCACTTTCTTACCTGTTTCACAGCTTAGAGAATGACAATCAAACCATCCTCAGATGATCTTTTAGGTTTCCTTGGAAAGGAAATTGAGTAAGAACCAATACTAAACAGAAGAGATCTTTGGCTTTCCTGCTCTGATCCACCTTCTTGCTTGTTTCACAGCTTAGAGAATGACTGACAATCAAACCATCCTCAGATGATCTTTTAGGTTTGCTTGGAAAGGAAATTGAATAAGAACCAATACTAAACAGAAGAGATCTTTGGCTTTCCTGCTCTGATCCACCTTCTTGCCTGTTTCACAGCTTAGAGAATGACTGACAATTAAACCCATGGCTTTGATATTTTATTCTCATAGTATAAAATCTCTTTCCCTATATAGAATATTATTTTAAATTCTATTTGATAATTTGTTTCTTTTTTTGGTGGACAATTATTTTATTTATTTATTTATTTTTAGGTTATACATGTACATTATTTTTATATATTTCCATAAGAATTATGTTGGGAGAAAAAAATCAGAACAGAAGAAAGAAAACAAATCAGAAGGGGAAAAAACAGTGAAAACAGTATGCTTCGATCAACATTCAGTCTCCATAGTTCTCTCACTGGATGCAGATGGCATTTTCCATCCAAAGTTTATTGGAATTGTCTTGAATCACTGAATTGCTGAGAAGACCTATTCCATGGTTGATCATCACACAACTTGCTGTAGTTGTATACAGTGTTTTCCTGATTCTGTTTATTTCTGTTCATCATTTCTTATAGAACAATAATATTCTGTTACGTTCATATACCATAATTTATCCAACCATTCTCCAACTGATGGGCATCCACTCAGGTTTCATTTTCTAGCCACTACAAAAAGGGCTGCCACAAACATTCTTGCACATGTGGGAGCCTTTCCCTCCTCTAAGCTCTCTTTGGGATATAGGCCCAGTAGAAACACTGCTGGGTCAAAGGGTATGCACAGTTTGATAACTCTTTGGGTATAGTTCCAAACTGCTCTCCAGAATGGTTGGATCCATTCACAAGTTGGTAGACAATTATTAAGTTTATAATTTAGAAATTACAAGTCAATGGCAGTGGGGCAGCTAGGTGGCGCAGTGGATAGAGCACCAGCCCTGAAGTCAGGAGGACCTGAGTTCAAATCTGATCTCAGACTCTTAACATTCCCTAGCTGTGTGACCCGGGCAAGTCACTTAACCTCAATTGCCTCAGGAAAAAGCAAAACAACAAAACAAAAAAAACAAAAAACAAAACAAAAAAAACAAAAAACAAGTCAATGTCAGAGATCTCTGGACAGAGAAAGATCTCAGTAACAGAACAATCTCAATAATAATAGAGTCAGACAGTCCCTGCCTCAATAACTTTATATTTTAACGGAGAGGGAACAATTTTGGGAGGTTTTAGGGCAAGTCTGTTGGTCCTTAAGATGCAGGGGCAAAACAAATGGGAATGAGGCTTCCTTCATATAATTTCTACTGATAAAATTCTAGCAGGTTAAGTTTTTGAATCATTTGACAGAGTCAAGGACTTTAATGGTAAGAAGTTTCTTTCTGTGTCTTCAGAGCTGTGGCCATAACAGCTTACAGGAGCAATGGTGGGTACTATTCCAGAAAACAGGAGAGGGGCTGCTTCCTCTAACAGCTTGGCCTGGAAGCAAGACCATTAATTTGGCACTGCCCCTCCCAAGTGCTCTTGCCCCTTGTCCATTGTCCATTGGCGGGGAAGTGTTAGTGATGGTGAGGAAAGGAAAGGGATGAGATTTTCCCCCTAGTGATTGCTCTCCTTAGTGATGGCTGCAGGGCCCGGGCTGAGAGTAAGATCAATAGTCTGGCATTTGTTATTCCCAGAGTTCTGGGATTGAAGGGCTTGAGTTATATCCCCTTGGACCTTAGGGGAAGGTGGTTTGACTTGTCTGGTACAAGCTCCTTCCAGTCTTTCCCTCAAAATGTTTTGATGTCATCTTTGACATTTCAGACTGGGTAAATTTACCAGATGCTTTTCCTTCTTTCTTTAAAAAAATTCACAATCTGCTGAAATTATTTTTTAACATTTTTGAAATTTTATTTTATTTTTAATATTTTAAAAAATGGTATTCCAAATTATCTGCTTTCCATTCTCCCGCACTCACTGAGAAAGCAAGTGAGATATCAATTATACATGTGAGAGCAAGCAAAACATATTTCCATATTATTAAAAAAAAGCCCCAAAAACATAGGATATCAGAACTGGGAGGGAGCTGAGAGCAGGTGATGTCAGAGCTGGGAGGGAGCTTAGAATAAGGGATGTCAGAGTTGGGAGGAGGCTTAGAATAGGGGATGTCAGGGCTGGGAGAAGGCTTAGAACAGGGATGTCAGAACTGGAAGGGAGCTTAGAACAGGGGATGTCAGAGCTGGGAGGGAGCTTAGAACAGGGGGTGTCAGAGCTGGGAGGGAGCTTAGAACAGGGGATGTCAGAGCTGGGAGGGGGCTTAGAACAAAGGATGTCAGGGGGGTTTAATTAAGATTAAGAAGATGAAGGCCTTGAGAAAGGGAACAGGTTGGCTGAGTCACAGAGAGGTAATTTCAGAGCTAGGACTGGGAGGGGGATTTCTGGATTCCCAGACTAGTATTTTTCCACTCTAGGGGGCTGCTTCTCTGACAGAAAGAACAGCCAGAGACCCAGTGGGTGCCTGATGGGAAGGAGGTGCTAAACATTGGGAGAGGGCCCAGAAAGAGGAGTTTGGGGGCCAAAAGCACTTAGCCCATTTCAGGCATTGCCCAGGGCTGGCCAGGGATGGCAGGTTAAGAAGTGACTGTAGGAAGTGGGGAGGGCAGAGGGGGGGCCAGGACTTAAGAAGCTTTTGTGTTCCCTCTGAATACCATCCTGGGCTCAGGGCAGGTTCCAACGAGAGCTTATTTCTGGGGGACAAAGAGAAATCCTAAACCAGATGAAGACTAGAGGCAAGGAGTCAGCTGAGCGACCCCCCTAATGTTGTAGCTTCATTGCCTGAGAAGAAACCTCCTTTGTTCTCATTGGGAAACACTGTTCAGGAAAGCTGGCTGGCCTCCCAGGCCTAGGACTGAAGGTCAACTGAGCATTCAGCTTTGAATCTGGATTCACCTGTGTGAGTGTGGGCAAGCCATTTCCCTGTCTAAGCCTCAGTTTATTAATTTGTAAAATAAGAGACAGAGCCTAAATCAGACAATCTTAACCTGAGATCTGTGAACTTCAAACAAATTAGAGGGATTTCAATATAAGCTGATTCTTTTTTTTTAAAAGCTCTAATGTTACTTCCAGCTCTAAATCGATTATCCTATGTACCAGCCATTCTAAGAGTATAACCAAGTCATCAGCCTGAGCTACCAGCTTTCATCAAGTTTTAGATTCTCAGAGTTGGAATAAATTTCAAAGTAATCTAATCTATTTCTTCTTCCTTCCTTCCTTCCTTCCTTCCTTCCTTCCTTCCTTCCTTCCTTCCTTCCTT
>JAJPUD010000430.1:232035-243149 GCA_023553655.1 Myrmecobius fasciatus | reverse complement strand
CCAAGGTCCTAGAATTTGGGAGCTGAGGATGACCTCAGGCTGAGTCTTGCAGTTTCCTCATCAGATGCAAGGATACTGGGGCCTGGAGAAGGAAAATGACCAGTTTCCAGTACTACTGGAAACCTTATCTCACAGGGGCTGTTAGGAGATAATGAATGGAAAGCACTTTGCCCTGTAGAGATGTCATGATGATGATGGTACCATTGTCATATTTTAATATTTCCATCCTACCCTCAATATTCCGGATTCAATATTGGAGCTCAAAGGGACCTCGGATACATCGCGTCGTTCAATCTCATTTTGTAGGGGAGGCAAGTTAAATAACATGGCCAAAGTTAGCAAGGCGGTGGGGAGAAACAAGATTGGAACATTCGGTGCCTTTTGGTCCAGCCCTCCTTCTTTCCCCCAACCCTTCAATGAACATTGGATTGTTGGTCCAGTCCTCCCCCTACTTCCTGTCTCTACGCTGAACATGGGATGGCAGATTTCAAGAGGGAAGTGACCTGAAGAGTCATTGAATTATTTTATAGAGCAGGAAACTGAGGCTTGGGAAGAGGAAATTGCTTATCCAAGGCCATACATAGGATCATAGATACAGGACTGATAGGGACCTCCAAGGCCATCTAGTCCAGTGCTCCCATTTTATATATAGGCAAGGACCCCGAGTCATCGTATTTCTACAGAATCCTACAGAATTCTACAGAAATCCCCTTAAAGGGATTTCTTTTCTGTGTCTGTAGAAGCCTAGAAATTTCTTGGGAAGGGGGCGGGGGGTGTCTCTCTGCTGCCTCCCATCTTGCCTGTCTTTGTTTCATGGGTGGCTGGGAAGCTGACTCCCCCACACTGGCTCGTCAGAAGGACTTTCTTGCCAACTACCAGGGAGATAGTGGGATAAATAACAGGAAAAATGATTCGGGATTGAAAACTCTTTGAAGTTCCTTCTGGCCATTTACTGAGATGAGGATGGTTGGATCCCACTCCCACTAGAGGCTCCCCTCCCGGACCCCTGGGTCCGTGTGAGCTTCACATTACCTTGTTATGTCTCAGAGGCACCAGCTGTGGGGTGAGGGGCACCGGGGAGGCAGCTGTGTTTATGCGGGGATCATTCAGCAGGCAGGGAAGCAGGTGCTCCTATTAGCCAAGTCTTTCCAGCACATCTTCAAAAATAGGCCTGAGCCCTCCCAGGATGGGGTGGAGTGGGGCGGGGAGGGGCTGTCTGGGGCCTGAACATGAACAGAATGAAAGGCCTAAAAATCCTGCAATGGGAGGCCTGAAAGGGACCTTAGAGGGCAGCTAGAAGCTGGGGACATGGGCAGCCCGCTTGCCTATGAGTTCTAGAGAGGACTCCTGCAAAGAGACAGGTGGGATGAAATGGGCTGTGAGATCCTTTCACTTCTGAGATCGGCCAGCCCTTTCCTTTGTCCAGTTAGGAAATGGAGGCTCAGAAAGCCATTGGGATTTGCCCAAGATCCCCTGGGGACCTAGTGGGTAAGCTGAGTCTGGAAGGAGATCCCTTAGACTTTTAGTGTATGTGGGGGGGGGGAGGAAGAGACAGAGAGAAAGATAGAGAGACAAAGGATGAGGCAGAGACAGAGACACAGAAAGAGTCAGAGAGAGACAGAGACACGGAGAGACAGACAGAGGCAGAGAGACAGAGACAGGCAGAGACACAGATAGAGAAAGAAAGAGACTGAAAGACGGAGACAGAGACAAAGAGCAAGGCAGAGAGACAGGCAGAGAGACACACAGAGAGAGACAAAGAGACACACAGAGAGAGACACACACACAAATACAGAGGAAAGAGAGACAGAGACAGAGAGACATACACAGAGATAGAGAGAAACAAAGAGAAAGAGACACAGAGAGACAGAGACAGAGAAACAGAGAGAGGCAGAAACAGAGAGAGAGACAGAAAGTAAGACAAGAAGAGAAAAGTAAGGAGAGAGACAGAAAGGTAGGGAAAGAGGGAAAGAGAAAGACCATGAGATAGGCAGAGAGAAAGAAAAAAAAATAAAGAGGTACAGAGAGAGCCAGAGACCGACTAAGAGAGAAATGGGACTGGGTTTTGTCTCTTTTGTGGTTTCTGTTTCCAAGGGAAACAGGAGCCATGACAAAAGAGATGAAAACCCATAAAGTTCCCTAATTATTTGTCTTGCCCCCCTCTGCCCTCACCAGGAGGTGCCCTAGGCCCTTGTCCTATTATTTTTGGACCAGGCTCCCTCTGGAATGAGAGTCCTAATCCCTTCCCCTCCTTAAGCTCTGGCTTCTCCCACTGTCAGAAGAGCAGGATAAGAATAGTGGCTGCCTGATAATATTAGTAATGAGCTCGAGACCCTTGGGTGAAAGGTACAGGATGAAAGCAGGCAGTGACGCATGTGGCCTTTGGATGGGGGCTCCGTCGGGATCAGCTAACATTGGACACAGTTGCCGGGAGGTCCCGTCTGGCCTGAAGCAGAAGCTCGGTGCCAGAGGCAGAAGATTGCAGAAAAGTTCAAGATTTTGATACTTGTGTGTGTGTGTGTGTGTGTGTGTGTGTGTGTGTTTGTATGTATGAACAATAGCTGTGTGACTGTCTCGCTGCCACTCTAACGATAATTGTGTATCTCTGTATCTTGGTGCCTAATTATAACTGTATGTGGGTGTCTAATAATAGACTCGCAGAAGCTCCAAAATACAGGGTCCTCCAGTGCCATGTAGTCCAAGGGATATCTGAACAAGGACCCATTTTACGTCTGTCTATCCATTTATTCATTCCCTCTACAAGCAGTTATTAAACATCTACTGTGTGTTCAGAGATCAGTCAAAAAAGTCCTGAGTTCAAATCTCTCCTTGTACACAAATTGTTTGCCCCAGGGAAATCTTTTTTTTTCTCCTGAGGCAATTGGGGTTAAGTAACAACCCCAATTGCCCTAAGTGACTTGCCCAGGGCAACACAGCTAGGAAGTGTTAAGTGTGAGACTAGATTTGAACTCAGGTCCTCCTAACTCAAGCCACTAGTCAGTAGATTAGGAATAATTGGCTAATTTGGTAGGAGTTTCCATACTCGGGGTTCCGTACCTTGATAGAATCACATTTTGTGGGCTGAGGAAAGCGCTGGTCATTGCTAAACACTAAAAGCATGGAGCAAACTTCTACTATTTCTTAACCTTAAACTGTCCTTGGGAGAGAGGCGACATGTGTCCAGATATAATGGAGTGGCGTTCGCTGACAGACAAAGCTTAAGGATCTCCATTGGGTAAGAATACCCGGCTTCCGGTGCCAGCTCATCCCACTGCTGGACAGCTCAGAAGTTTGTCCTTAGGCAGAGTTGAAATCGGGGACTGGGCGGCTTCCACTTGGTCCTGCCTTCTGGGGCCCAGCAGAGCCAGGGTGGTTTTTTAAGTCCTGAAAGAAGCTCTCCTGATGTTTCTCCAGGCTCCAGGAAGTCCTAGAGCAGACTTTGCAAATCATCCAGTTAAACCATCATTGTACAGGAAGAGGGAGCCTCAGAAGGAGAGGAGCTTTACCTCCGGTAGCATAATAAGGTGGCAGGGTTTGAAATCCAATTCTAGGACTCTCCCCAAGATGGCTGCTTTATAAATGTGGCAATAGTGTGTTTAATGAGATATGGATAATAATAATGCCGCATCTGATACTAATCATCATGGCTGTGTGTGGGTGTTTATGTCTGAGACCAAAGCTTGGGAGCTTGGAAAACAGAAGATTTGGTGAGAGGGGGCGATGGGAGATGTTGGGGGGGACTGGATTTGGAATAACAAAGACTTAGAACTGACTTACTACTCTGTCTTGTCTGCTAAATGATCCGAGGCATGTCATTTCGGCTCTGAACCTCAGTTTTCCTTATCTGAAATGGGCATAACAAAGCTTGTCCCATCGGAGAAAATAATGGTTGTTCACAGCTCTAGAGCCCTTCACAATTTACTTTTCTTCCTGATAACTCCATGAAAACCAGAGATAATACCAATAATCAATCAACCAGCAATTATTAAGTACCTATTATGTCCCAGGTACTGTGCTGAGCTCTTGTGATCCAAAACCAAGTATGATCCTCAATGCAGCAAGGACTTTCTAGGGACCTCATTTGTTTCAGTTATGGCACTAAATAACAGGAACAGGAAACCTTCAAGGGGCTTGCATTTTATTTTATTTATTTATTTTTGCTAAGGCAATAGGGGTTAAGTGACTTGCCCAGGGTCACACAGCCAGGAAGTGTTAAGTGTCTGAGGGCAGATTTGAACTCAGGTCTTTCTGACTTCAGGGCTGGTGCTGTATCCACTGAGCCACCTAGCTGCCCCTAAAGCCTTTTATTTTCAAAACATATGTATGGAAATGAAATAAATTCTGGACTGAATTGCATCAAATGAGATCACTCATCTAAATATTTTGTTATCTGTGTGAAAGTAAATGTAACTTATTGTTTGGGGTCTCGGTGTGTTAGTGTTGCTCTGTTTACCTATGTGTCAGCACAGATATAATATGTATCTGTATGTAGCATCTGAGCCAGTAACTGGATCTTTGCCATGGGGGAGAGCTTCCTCCTCAGGGCGATTTAGAGACTCTGTCCCCTTGCCTTTCTGATTCTGGTACTTCCAAGGTCCTGTCACCAGGGTACCCAGCCAATTTCTAGGCTGGCACCACTCTGGCCAGACTGCTCCTGCCACCCCTGTTCCCCTGCCCTGTGTAAAAATATTTTTAGTTATAGCTCCATGTGGGCTTGAAGATGGCCTGAGCCCCAATCTCGAATCTTCCTTATCCCCATTTCCCCTCTCTGTTCTCCTTCTGTTATCTTAGGAACGTAGTCAAGCTAGTCCCAGGACAACTCCCAACATGCCAGTGGAGATTAGAACCAGACCGGTGGCATTCTTGGCCAGGGTGGCTCTGCAGCCAGCCTGGTCAGATGCCTGGACACCTGCCGGGGTGGACCCCAGACTCAGCCCGGCTTCAGGCTCATGACTGCCATTTCATAAATACTTGGTGGTTGTTCAGTTAACAAACTGCATAGACAATAACACTTCTCCAGGCCAGCTTTATGAGGGACGCGTTTGCAGGTCTATCTTAGCATGTGGTCACCTCCGCCCGACTGTCCGGAGTGACGCAGAACACTCTCTTCGACAAACACATACTTACTCGGTCATTGCACTAAAGCGGCTCGAAGAGAACACGGAGAACCCGTAGTGTGCCGCTCAGGGCTGGTCAGTGCTTTACGTGCCTGCGATAAGCAGCAGCAGGCTAACATTTGTATGGTCCTTAACATGAACATGTACAAAGATGAATTTCATACACACATATGAGTATATATATATATATGTATGTTTGTATGTATACACACACATTAAATGCAATGAGTAAACATTTGTGTCTAGTTTAATAGAAAATGAAATATAATATAAATGTACAAATATATATATATATATACATGCCTATATACATATATACATTAAATACATTTAACTGTCTAGTTAATTTCATAGAAAATTTTAATGTATAAATACATATATATACACATTAAATACAATCAGCAAACATTTGAGTGCCTATTTTATTTAATAGAAAATGAAATATAACATAAATGTACAGCTATATAACATATACACATTATATACATTAAGTGTCTAGTTAATTTAATGGAAATTAAATACAATATAAATGTATATAAATATACACACATTAAATGCAATCAGCAAACATTTAAGTGGCTGTTTTATTTAATAGAAAATTAAATATAACAAAATCATGTGTGTATGTGTATGTATATGTATATATGTATAATACACACATAAACAGCTACACAGAACTACACATATTAAATATAATCAAGAAGCATTAAATGCCTAATTAATTTAATAGAAAATTAAAGCAGTTTATAAAATTATGTACCATATACACATTTAGTCTATTGCCAATCCGTTTTACTATTTTCTTCCCTCCCTTCTTTTTTTTTCTTTCTTTCTTTCTTCCTTCCTTTCTTTCTTTTCTTTCCTTCCTTTCCATCCCTCTTTTCCTCTTTCCTTCCTTCCTTCCTCCCTTCCTCCCTCCCTTTCTCCCTCTTTTTCTTTCTTTCTCTCTTTCTCTTTTCTTTCTTTCTTTTCTTTTTCTTTTTCTTCCTTCCTTCCTTCCTTCCTTCCTTCCTTCCTTCCTTCCTTCTTTCCTTCCTTCCTTCCTTCCTTCCTTCCTTCCTTCCTTCCTTCCTTTCTTCTGTTATTTTCTTTCCTTCCTTTCCTTCCCTCCTCCCTCCCTCCTTCCCTTTCTTTCTCTCTTTCTCTTTTCTCTTTCTCTTTCTTCTTTTTCTTTTTTCTTGCTCTTTCTTTCTCTTTTTCTTTCTTTCTCTCTCTTTCTTTCTCTCTTTCTTCTTTTTCTTTCTTTCTTTCTGACCTCCCTCCCTCTTTTTTCTTGCCAATTAGGGTTAAATCACTTGCCCAGGGTCACACAATTAGTAAGTACCAAGTGATTGAGGTTAGATTTGATTTTAGAGCCTCCTAACTCCAGGGCTGTTTTGCCTAGCTGCCGCGGAAGAAATGGATCATAAAAAGAGAGGGTGATTTGTCAAGTTCACAATGGTCATGTAGCAGAGCTGGGCCCTGAACCCACAGCCCAAGATATCCAAAGTGCTGTAAATCCCATGATGCCCACTTCCTGGCCTTTCCCAAACTCCATGACCCTCCCTGTTCCTCCCTGAACCAGATCTCTCTTTGGTTTCCAGACTCTTTAAGGGCCATCCTGAAACTCTGGAGAAGTTCGACAAATTTAAGCACCTCAAGTCTGAGGATGAGATGAAGGCATCTGAAGACCTTAAGAAACACGGCTCAACAGTCCTCACCGCCCTGGGGAACATCCTGAAGAAGAAGGGCCAGCATGAAGCAGAGCTGAATCCTCTGGCCCAGTCCCACGCCACCAAGCACAAAATCTCCATCAAGTTTCTGGAGGTCAGATGCTGGGGCTGACTTGTAGGGATGGAGAAAAGAGCCGTGGGAGTGGGGCAGGAGGGAAGGACCAGACCAATCCTACACACCACAAGCACTTACAATATTGGGACAATTGGCTTCAAGTTGGAAAGGGTCTTGTGGGTCATCTAGGATAACTCCCTCATTTTACAGATGAGGAAACCGAGACACGGAGAGAAATGCCCAATGTCAAAGACGAAGGAAGTGTTAGATTTTCTCTGGCCACAAGTCTGACACTCTTTTCAATATATCCTCTCCTCTTAAAGATCATTTAGATGAATCCCCTTATGTAACAGATGGGGGAAACAAATTACTCACCCAAGGTTGCCTAGGTAGCAAGTGACAGAACCAGAATTCTGCAGGATCATAGAATTAAAACTAGTAGGGCTTTAGAGGCTACTGAGTTCAACCTTCCTTATTTTACAGGTGAGGAAAATGAGACACAGGGAAGTGAAGCAGCTTGCCCAATTTGAACTCAGGTCCTCTGACTTCAGGTCCAGTGATCACCCCAATATTTCCTGCTGCCTCATCTTGCTTCTAATACACTTAGATCTCTCATGATTTGAGGTCCAGTTGAGTGGAGCTAGATTTCTTAACCCAATAGCTCTGATGTTTTCACAAATGAGAGAGAGGCAGCAAGCTCCCACTGACTCCAACACTAGCAATCGATACTAGCCTTGTGAGGTCACCTGAGAAGTTAGTTAGCACGGGGAGCCGTAAGTATTTTATTGCTAGAAACCTGTTGGACAAGTGGGAGCCCTTGGGCTGGAGATGCAATGGACTGTGGGGCAAGAGTAATCTCCCAAGGGACAAGACAGGAAGGCTGGTGAGTGTGGCTACTTCTCCTTGCCACCTGTTTCCAGAGGGCTTGTTATTAATTTTTAATTTTTAATGAAGGGACCAACTTGTTTGACAACCCCATTGAATTCAGCCCATCTGTTCATTCTCTCCAGTGATTCTCCCCAGAAGCCCCAGGTCCCCTTCTGAAAGGCAGCCACCATAATAGAATAATCAGTGGGTTAGGAACCCTGCTTCAAACACTTAAGCACTGTGTGATCCCAGACAAGTTACTTCTCTTTGAGCCTCAGTTTCCTTATCTGTCAAACTAGAGGTGATGATGATACTCAAAGTAAATATTCTACAAAGTTGCTGTGAAGGGAAGTACTTTGTAAACCTTAAAATGCCTTAGAAAGGGCCCTGGTGATTGATTTTAGCCTATCAATGTCCTTTCCTGAACTCTTATTTCCTCACCTATAAGCTAGGGGTGCTTATACCTACCCAAAGAGAGATTATAGTGGTCCCAGAATTGGGAAGCTCTGGGTTCAAGTCTCATATGTGACCCTGGACAAGTCCCTTAATCTTTCAATGTCCCCAAGCCATTCTCTTGAGATTAAATTTCAGAGGACATGTTTATCTCTATTGATGTATTGACTTTCCTCAATGGGAGTATTCCAAATAAAATAAAAATGTCATATACATGAATATATATATATAAATATATATATATATATCCATAGGGTATATATGTGTATATGTATATGTATACAGATGCATGTATATTTCTATCTATATCCAATCCCATCCATTCATCCATGTATACCGCCAATGGATGATAAGCTAAGAAGAACTCAAGGCCTTTAAGACATTATTTGTTCTCTGGCTTTTAGCAGATGTGATTAATTTTCTGGACTCATGAGCGTGAAAGGAAGAGGAATGCTCATCCAGATATGCTCTCCTAAATTAGGGCTTCTGGATCAGCTATTTGGGTTTGTCACATACTTAGAAGCACAGAATTTTGAGTCAAATAGGGACATCGGAAATCATGTGGCCCAACTTTCCCCTTCTGCACTTAAGGAAAATGAGACAGGGTGGGGTTTGCCTAAGGTCGTATAGGTAGTAAAGGCTGGCCACTGGATCCTGGTGTCCCAAATCCTGGTCTAGTGCTAAATCATGAAGTAATAATAGCTAGCATTTACACTGAGATTTAATAATTACAAAGGGTGTTTGTCTAATCCTATAATCCTCACAACTCAGAAATGTAAGCACAATAATAATACCCATTTTTATAGATGAGAAAACTGAGGTTGAGGGATGTTACGTGACTTGTCCAGGGTGACAAAGCTGATAAGAAGCTGAGACGGGATTGGAATTCAGATATTCCTGATACCAAGTCCAATATTATCCACTGAGTGACTTACCTGGGAGGCAGATATGACCCATCTAAGGTCATACCTATAGTCTCGATTTTGAATCCAGGTCTTCCGGCTGTAAATCCAGTGCTTTCCCTCCATTGTATTGCGCTGCTATGACTTGGCAGGATCATAGAGCTAGCAAGTTGCAGGGGTGGGATATGAACTCCCTCCTCCTGGGTCCAGGTTGAGCTCTTCCCACTCCATAATAACAATATTAGTTGGTCAAGTAGAATTTGAGTGCCTTTTATGTACCGAAGTGGTCCATCACTCATCCGTGCCTCAGTTTCTCCATCTGTAAAATAAGGAAAAAAAACACTTGCCCTACCTATCTACCACGCAGTGGGGATACCAAGAAAACACCCCACCAAATTCCCTGAGCTCTCAAGGTTCTCACAGAGTCTGATAGGAGCTAGCATTTATATTGTGCCATGAGATTGACAAAGCACTTTTACATCTGTAAGTCATCCCATCGACCCTGAAAGGTGGTGGCTAATGTTATCATCCCCATTGTACAGCTGAGAAACCTGAGGCTTAGAGAAGCCAGTCTACTTGCTTAGGACCACACAGGTAGTAGTAATAATAATAATAATAATAGTGATAGTTAACACATGCATAATAGCTCCTACAGTGTGCCAGGTTTCTTGAACCCAGGCCCAGCACTCAATCCATTGTCCCACCTACCCTAAATGCTCTTGCTTTGCCCCCTTTTCTTTCACAGAGCTGGGACTTGACCAGTGCTATATTTCAGTCCAGTTATACCGTCTGTAACTTCCCTAAACTTGCAACCTCCTTCCATTTCCTCTGGGCAAAATTGGTTCCATATGTTGTGCCTGAAATCTGAGAACCCTGCCCAGGAGGCCCTCCCCCCACTCCTGTTCTGTCCTCCAACCTTCAGCTTTCCCTCCAGATTTTGAATATAGCATCTGGTACCGTTCCCCCTCCCTCCCCTCTGAATTCCACTAGTCTCGCCACAGATCTCCCCTTCCTCCTCTTCCCCCCTGGATCCCTAACGTCTTCCATGCCCACTGGCTGGCACTGCGCCTTCAATGACCCTGCTTTCCTTTTTTCTCTCTCCCCTCCTCCCCCACCCTCCTCCTTCTTCCCTCTCTTTTTCCACCTTGGCAGTTCATCTCAGAGGCCATTATCCAAGTGATCCAGAGCAAACACTCTGCAGATTTCGGTGGGGATGCCCAAGCTGCCATGAGGAAGGCCCTGGAACTTTTCCGCAACGACATGGCGGCCAAATACAAGGAGCTTGGATTCCAGGGTTAGAGCAGGTTGAGGATGGAGCTGGATGGCAGGCAGACTCCGCCACTGGCTGTCCCTCTCTGCTGCCCAACCCCCCCTAGGTCAAGTAGTTAGCTTCTATTAAAGTAGCATCTTAGTTTTGGGTTTGGGGATACCCTATGTGACTGAGACATGATCATGGAAGGCCAGAGGGAGGCCATCGGGGAGACTTCTCATCTGCTACTGATTGGCCAGAGTAATTCTGCCAAAGGTCCTTAGTTTTCATTTTCTCCTTGGCCTCCTTAAGCGGAGACTTAAGCACTTGGAAATAAGTAATTGGCCATCTTTCCTGGAGGTGCTTTTGTGGATCTAACTCCTGGCTTCCTTTCTGGGAGGCCATGGTAGTTTTCTCCTTGCTGGGCAGAGAGAAGGAAGGGCTGGAGAGAGAATTGGGGGAAAGAGTACAGTAATGTGGTTCAGCCCTCCTTCTTCCCTCCATCTGGGTCACTAAAGGCTTCCATTCTGCCTTTGATTAGCCCTTCAACTGTAGAGTCTTTCCTTTCCTCCTTTTCTTTCTCTCCCCCAAGGCTGTCACAGTCAATGCCCCCCAGCTTTCCTTGGGGAATGGAGGCTCTGACAGATGGTTCCTGAAAGAGCTAGAGACACTTGAGACACTGGGGATGGGATGAGAGGAGGAGGAGGGGAAGGAGAGAGAGAGAGAGAGAGAGAGAGAGAGAGAGAGAGAGAGAGAGAG